>OW203895.1:705000-1156066 GCA_934046635.1 Buathra laborator
CTTGCGCAGACGTCGAATATGGTTTGGTATAAACGGTGGAATACCGTAACTGTCAAAGTATGATCCGCGTCCTCGGCCATTGATGTAGATTGCGACCCAGTGGGTTCCGGGTCGCGTGTGATCATCAGTGTTAACAACAAGAGCCGTCGGTCTCGTCAACAGAGTTGGGATCTGATCTGCTGCGTGAACACTTCCCGTTACTCTCGAGTGTAAACCCTGCAATGCCTGGCCAATCTGGGTCGTATTCATCGCTTGAAATGGTCGGAGAGTAACAGCTACGGCCGTTGTTTTGATTTGTTGCATCAGGTAAGCAGCGTAGTGGTGATGCCAGCGGGGTTGTAGGAGCCACGTCGCGGAGTATCCACTCTTTCAGCTTGGCAGCGTTATGTAAAGCACAAGATAGCTCCGATCTTTTTAAGAGTCCGTGGTGTAGACAAACTTCTACCGAGGAGAGGAGATCGTTGAATGAAGGACAATTGTTCTCCTCAAGGTTTTTTATCTCTCGGGCCGTAACATTTTGCAAGAATTTTGCCTTTTCACGTCTACGAGTGTATATGATTCCGGCCGTCCGTGTGATCTGACGTAGGTTTGCGTGAAGTGTTCTCAGCGGTACATCCCCTTCGAACCACTCGAGACCGTGATGATGACGAGTTGTCCAGTTATTCTTCGCGCGCACTAGTTTTGGGAGCTCCGTGTAAATGTGTGGTGCCGCTGTTATCCAGTGTGCAATCTGGGGCTTGTCGAGGGCTATTACGGCTACCTCTTTAGCAATGAAGCGATCATCCTTATCGTAGAGTCCTTGAATATCAATAACGTAGTCCATCCTACTTTTTTTCGCTTTTACAGTATGCAGAAAAACACTTTCGGCTCTGTTGACATCTCGCAACATACTAAAGTCTTGAGACGGAGATGCATTCCCGTGAGGTTGGTGCGGCCTCACGGTGGTAGTGGGGGATGTGTGAAAAGGTCCACCCTGTTACGCCTACAATTGTGACGGAAACGGAGGTCCCCATGTCGCCTTCCCCACTACTATTTTCGCTGTACCACTGTACAAGGGAGGTGTAAGACTTCAGTTGTTATAAAATTCTGAAGACGTGCGTATACACAAAAATGGAGCGTTTCACCAAGTGCGGCCGGTCTCCGACACACAGATTCAGAAAATGTCAGAGGAGCTCGAGGGAAAAATGTATAAAACCTAGAGTGACGGTTGTAGTTTGGCGAAAGAAATCGAGCTGGCAGCCAGAGGCCAATATTAAAAAAAAAATCTGGCATTTACGAAGACGACAATATCTTGCACGCGAGAAACGGCGACAACAACGAGCAGAGGTTTGTAAAACTATATTTAATAAAGAAATTACGCAAAATGAAATCAGCTCATCAAATATATGTTTGACCGATCTAGCGCTTCAATGAGGATAAACCCCACGAGGTCTGTGAACATCCAGGAGAAGAGAACCTCGCGAAGAAGAAGAATTGTAAAAAAAATGAATACGTGGAGAAGATAGGGGAGAAACATGTACAAAATGATGATGATGCGATGATAGGATTGGTGGAAGCGTTTGAAAGGCTTGTAATTCAGTAAAAATAAAAAGAAATCAATTATAATATTGTGTTGACATATTTTATTTCTCTTATTAATACCTTAATATTTACGGATATATGTTTATTTACTTAAAACAGAAAAAAATTGAAGCTTATCCTGAAAAGTCTACGACAACCTGCCGCGAAGAGTCAATCTCGATTACATTGTCAAATTCTGAGTAAACTATACAATTCAACGTATTTCGTAAAGCAGTAGTAAATCGTACTTCCAGGCGCACACTGCCATGACGTACAAGATTCCAATGTCCGGCTTTACCAGCAGACATGTCCGGTGTCAAATCGAAGCAGTACAAGCAATTACCATATGGGTACGACTCGCGGGTTATGCCGCAACTATCGTCATCCCAGAGTATTCCTGTACCAGATATCAGGGTGTGATACGATTGAGTGTACAAATTATGGCGATAATCAGGTTGCAATGGTTTACTAGGAACCTGTACACCATCCACGTAAAGAGACAAAAAATTCACGTCAGAGTGATAGAAATTGAATGGGTTCAAGGCTCTATCTCCATTGAATGCACGATTGTCGACAAAACCAATAACCATACGCTTAGGCAATTGACCGAGAATAACATTGTCTAGCGTCTCACCGTGAACACCCGCATGAATCGTAAATGGTTTTACTGCTACACGAGTAAATGGATATTTGGCCGTCCCTTTGCTTAAAGCCATGGCATGTGCTACTAAAACACCAGGACTAATTTTCACGCGTCGAACAATGAGACTCGCGTCGGTAATATGCAGACTATAATCTTTTCCTGAGGCATCCATTAGGCAAAACGCATCTCGCGAGCGTACAAGACGAAGACGTAGCTCAACGCCATTAAGTAAAAACTTCTCCTGGTTGAATATATCGGAATGTAAATATCCAATAAGGTCGACAGACTTGCCGTTTGCCATCAATGCTTGTCGCGCCGCTAGACCCTTATTCTTTTGCACGGGTGCATCAGCTCCGGCAGCCGCAGGCGTGGTGGAAACTGGCGCGGCATCGAATTCTGGAGATGTATCGTCAATCCACATGCTGGCGGCTAGTTGGTTTGTTTTCATTGAAGATTTGTAGTTTAGCAGTGTTTCTATATATGCTCGATATGCGTACGCGTTGTTCGACGGTGACACAAGTTTTTGATTGAATGAGACGTCCAACTTGTTGAATAATGAGTGTAACAAATTGTTCACGGGCGCTACTCTGTCGTGTTCACCCATTTCACCATTCCTGGCCTGTAGTTTAACCCGCAAACTAAGCATAGTATGTGCTACATCAATGTATTCATCGCCGTGGCCTGGTACAACAAATTCAATGGGAGCTTCATCGGTAAGCGATGAGATAGGTTTGTAATGAAGCCCTTGCGAGGCTTCTATACTTGTCTGAGTTGGCGGTAGAGCGAATAAATCCAGTTCTGACTTTAGACATTCACAAGAGTGTGCATGTAGGAACGACATTTTACAATTTGGTAATAATTATCCAAATATGTCGGTAACCGTGCGTGTTTACGCTTCGAAATTTCACGATTTTTAGTCTTGCTGCCCGATTTATTCTTCGATTTTTTTCCTTTTTTATTGCGTTTAGCAGGCAAAATTTTCTTCTTCGTTTTCTTCGTAGATTTTTTAGCCTTACGGACCTTAGTATATTTCAAAGCTTTAAGAGTTGACGGACCGATGTGCGAACCGGGGTGGCCAAACAACGAATGATGCTGTGAAGAACGATCGTTTATTTTATATCCCGAGCCCTTCATGAGATTTTCAAATGTTTCTTCAGCCTTTCGTTTAAGATTCCTCCCACTCTCGGTTATACGCGTTCTAAACGACTCTTTGAATGGCGTATTATGCGCAACATCACCCAATATATTCCAACCGGTGTGTAAAGCCTCTTTTCCAACGGCACGGGCCCCGCGAGTCAGTAGCAGTAGCGCACGTCAAAATAAACCACTCAAGAAGCTTCCTAGACCATGACCTCTCTGATACGGGGCACCCATGAACACTCGATCCACCCCACCCCCAACCTGACTTGAGTAGTGATCGATATACCGATCCATAGCGATATATGTCTTTATCGCACACGCTTAAAATGTAATGTAACCGTCAGCGTTCCGCGCTGAAATGGTACTGGCTTGCCTGTGTCGGTCCTTATATCTATTTCGATCGTACGGAATTCTGTGCGTAATAAGGGTACGTAGAGTGGTGGCGCGAATGTTTTTGTTTGGGTAGAGCCATAAGCATAATTTGTGTTATTCACAGGTACGATACGTAGCAGAGGTGTCTGGACATCTCCTGTTATATAGTTTTCGCAAATATATGTATATACAAATAATTTGTCGGGGAGACTCATGGATAGGTTTGCCGGATAGTTGGCAATGTGCATGTATTTATGTATGTCCCAGAGCTCTTCGACGTATTAAAAACCTAAAGCTTTGGAGAGCTTAGCGTCGAAATGTAACAAATGAGGCAATTCACACTCCTCAATAGCGCAGCTATCGGGGATCACGCTTATACGTGCTACTCCACCAATATTCTCATCGTACTCAATACGAATATGATTTTTAAATACTTTCGTATTGTTAATAGTGTCAACTAGCATCTTGACGGACGCGTAGACTCCTGAGGGGATTTCAACCTTATGATCCTTTTGCGTCGTAACGGGTACTTGTTTGTTTTCACTGTCGCCAGTGATCTCCCTCACTACTCGTTTGTTATTTTTATTGATGGTACTAGCCACCGCGGCCGTTGATGATTTAGGCTGATCAATTTCATGAGTGGTATAGGCTGTAATTGGAGTAGCCTTACGGTGTTATCCTTTAGCAGGATCTATATGAAGAAATGTGCGAGGAAATTGAATTTCCGTCAGAGCCACGACCCATTCTCCAGACATTTTCAGCGGACTTGGTAGCTGTGTAATGTAGTGGGTCACTGTATTCTCGGGGTAGTACTTCATACTACTATTACTAGGCGAGACGAGATAGAACTGATCTCTCATTTTTTATTCACTATATTCGCGGCGGCGATCCAAGAGTTGAATTTTTCTGGATACCCTAGCCAGCTAACAAAGTGTTGTTTATTACGGCCTTTGCCTTTAGTTTTGAGAATTTTCTCGATTACAAACTCTTCAGAATCGGTCTTCTTTACGACGATACTCAATTCTTCTTCGTAGAAAAATCCGTCAATTTCTTCGCCTTGTAGATCAACCAGCTCATAAATCGGCGGCTGTCTATTTGTGAGAACTTTGTGAATCTTGAATATTTCTTCGGTCCAGCGGGATTCGTAACCTTTCTCGAACGCTGCTTTCGCTTTACTGATGCGTACAAACTCTCCGACCTTGTATTTAACTCCTTTGTAATATGATTTGTAGCGCTTTTCCATATTTGCGTGTGCTAAAGCTGCATTGTAGCGGGTTACTGCGGCCGGAGGCATCTTGATCGTAGAGTGTTTTGCATCATTATAGGCCTGTACTATAGATTGTAATACATCCACGTAGCGCCGTGTATTTTTATGAGTAAAATATCGCCACATTCGCTCCTTCAGTGTTCTGTTGAATCGTTCTACGATAGCAGCTTTGATATCGGGATTTCGAGCAACACGAAATCGTATTCCACGACTCTTTAGAAATCTTTGTAAAATGCTACCGACAAACTCTTTGCCTCGATCGGTCTGCACCCATACAGGAGCCCTACCACCACTCCTTGACAGTATTTTCTTAAATCCTTCTGTAGTTTCAGCACACGTTTTATCACGTAGTAGTTCAACCCATGCATATTTACTAAGGACATCGATGACCACCAAAAGATAAACATTGCCATCGTTATCATCTTTGAGAGCTCGCAGATCTACGAGATCAGCTTCCCATACATCGTCAATATTATCCACTGCATAATGACGCCGCGGGAATCTTCGACGTATCGGACGGTGTAGCGTATAGGCATCCTGAGCTCTCAGCCAGTTAATAGCATCGTCTCGAGGAATTTTTTCTTTATCGGCCGTGCGAAGTAAATTTGGTGCACCGGCATATCCAGCAGGGTGTGAAGGATTGTAATAAATTTTTTTTAATGAAGTCATTAGATCTTTAATTTTTTCCACGACCTGTTTAATAACTCACTAGTAGCTATACGACGATGACCACTACTACCGGAAGAATTTAAGCTCGTGTTAGGCGTATGAATAATATTTGACGAGGTTGACGCGTCGAGTCCACTCAAGTTAGAATTTATCGCAGCGTCCAACGAAAGATTTTCATACAATAGGCTTGTATTACCGATGAATTCACGAGGGATGCCCAATCGACGGAGTTCAGCACCAAACTGCTCACGACCTTTCGCACGCACTGTTTTTCTATTACGCATAGCGTCATTTACGAGATCTACTATGTTGGAGTCTTTTATCGGCTCATTGTTAACGTGAACCAGCCCCGTTTTATCCCAAGATAGTCTATTATTGGTGCTCGAGTGGAGATGCTTCAACAACTGCTCTGCCTGTTTCTTGTATGTTCTCGGCACGGTAGATAAAATGATCTCGTCGCTCATTCCTGCCGCTGCCGCGGATACTTGCTGTGTTTCTTCAACTACTGGGGATATATCGTCAGGTTTTTCACTGACCGCGGGTGTCGCAATGTTTTTGGGACGGCGCTCTTCATCGCTGAAGAACTGATAACGCTGTAATACTTGCTGATACATTTTCCATTTCTCCCGTTGATTCGAAGGTGTTACTGAGCGAAGTATATCATCCATCTCTGCATCGAGTCTGGTAAGTGTTGTACCCGGAGTTTGAACGGTTCTCGTCTGCTCCATCTGTTCATGGGATGGCAGGAGAGCGTCTTGAGGCATCAGAATCATTTTCTTTGCGTGCTGCATTTTAAAATTTTTTTTAGCTACGTCTGAAAACACTTGAGAGAACACTACCAATGATAGGTAGTAGAAGAGGTAGTAAAAAATCGGTGCCTTTTTGCACAATTACGCGCTTCTTCGATTTCCAACAGCCGACTTTGTTTACTAGAAGGCGTAAAACTTTCTTATGTCTCGCTAATCGCAAACGTTCGTTCTTCTTCAATGGCACCACACCGGTTAATGTGTTTAACGCGCACTCGCAGATGGACCGCACACCGTTTTTATCTATTGTGCGCAATAATGAAGCACGCTGCTGCTTATCAAGGTGGCATAGAGCATGCAGCAATATTATGTTCTTTTTCCCAATAGAAGTCCTGGCCGTTGTTGGCGGAGCCATAGCAAAGAATCGAATGGTTCTCATGAATGCGGAATCTGCTATTTATACGCGCGCACCACTGCCTCGCTTCGGCACATATACAAAATTTCGTGGATCGTCCGGAAAAATACACGTACGAAATCGACAATTATCCGGAGTAGATTGCTTGAGATCTAGTAACAAATAACCGTGGGGTTTCGATGTTGCATCGTAATACGCGTCTTGTAAAAATTTTGGGTCTTCCGGGTATACTTGACGAGCCAGATGGGAAATCTGTGCACGATCGCGCGGATTTTTGAAAGCTACGATATAATTTGTATTGAGAGATATGTCACGTGGACCTCGTCCTTGATGGAAAATATTCTGCGTTATGAAAATTATGCTAATATTTTTGTGATGGCTTCCTTTTGTAAATAAATCTACTATTTCTCCGTTCGAAGATTCTCGCATTAAGTCATCGATAATTAAAAGTTTTGGTCTAAAGTCACCGGCGATATCAGAGTTCTGTGGTAAGCCTTCTAAAAATTCTATTTCTTTTCCGTAGTCTTTATAGCCATCTTGCCATTCGGAATCATAAAAAAGTATTCTCGCGAACTTTGTGTCGGCCATGAAAGAGATGTATTTTAAAAACTTTTTTACAAAGCACGTTTTTCCGCACCCCGTAGGACCAGCGATGATTGAAGTCCAAGGGTGTTTCCAACGCGGGTCCATATTTATGAATGAAAGGAGGCAGGAGTCTGGAGGTATTTATATATATACATATGCACACACGATATTTTGTGAACAAAAATTTATTGAAAAAAATAAATAAAATATTTACAAAAAAAATTCATATATATATATTTTTTTTTTAGGTACACACTTTACCAGGGGCTTACAATATACCCTGAATCTATTAATGACTCATACAACACTTCAACGACGCTGTCGTTTAGTAAGCGCAGCGAGCTGACGGAATCTGAAACAGAACAAAAAAAATTATTTTGCGTTCGTAAATAAGCTCATAATCGCAGCCGCCGCAGCCGCCGCCGCCGCCACAGCCGCGCGTGTTCGCGGCTACATACAAAACAAGCTTATTTGTATGTAGCGCCGGTCTATCACTGTGTATGAGCTAATCTCCACAGTGTACCGCGGTTATACATACGCAAGGAGAAGCTTATTGAGGCGTATGATAGGGTAGGGAGAAAGGTTGAAAATAAGTGAAAAGTTGATCTACAAAAACTTGTTTATTTACTTAATTATACTTAATCTATATAATACACAAACTACATCTACACTCTTCTTCATGACATCCCGTGAATCGATCTAACCATAATCCGGGGAACAAGTCATACATACATCCAGCCCCTAATTTAACAAGACAAAAAAAAATATACGTTGTTACTTATTTACAAAATGCGTCGTTGCTTATTTACAAAATATATTTATATATATACACAACTTATCCTACGTAGCCGTACGGCAGAGAGTCGTGTTGACCCATCGTCGTCTCTTGACGAGGACGGGTTTACAAGTCTTCGACTCCTGCCGTGTGTGCACCTGATGAAAAGCGTTGCGGCGTATGGCGCTGAATTCTACGGTTATCCTTGTACCGGGTTCTTCAACTAATTTACAGATCGATTCAAAGTTAATGGTCGGCGCGATTCTATAATTGAGACCGATTCCTTTTACTTTACACGTCGCGATTTCTGAACCATCGGGCTTTTGTACAATATAACCGTAGAATTTAGGGCCACCCGACACAAAACGCTTGATATAACTACCGACGCCGTATTCATTCAGCTTGTTCGTCATGTCACCGAGGAAATTTCCGAGAGGCGGAATATACTCTCCCTCGGTGTCAGAACTCACGTATATACAGGAGTCGGTATCGTAATAAAGTACACGCTTATCTAACTGTTCCAAGTATGAATAAAGTTTTAATCTAGCCTGCGCGGTGGTATAAGCAGCGATTACAATGTTTACATGGGGGTTTACCTCGACACTATCTGATATTTTTTCCCACGACACATACATTGTATTGTCATTCACGTGGATGATTTTATAAACAATGCAACTACGATCGGATAAAAGCTCTAACAACCTGTGACGCGTCATGACAACCTCTGTCTTTGGTAGGTTTTCTCGTTGGCCAAACTTACCCCAAAATGAATTTAAACAAAGTTTCGCGACCGATCTTAATCCGGGGTTTACCTCGATACATTCGCGATCTAGCTGCACACCCTCGGCTTCGCGAAAACTGGCAATGTACGCGTCTTGACTCTCGCGAGTTGTGCACTCTGAAGGCCATCCACTAGCCTCTTGCTTTATCTTAAGCCAGAGGTTAATATACTGACCAAACAGACCTGCAGTTTGAGTGTTTTTATTGTATTTTTCGACTTCATACTGCCAGATCTCGTGTACAGCTAATATCGCGTAACCTTTCGCAACAGCCTTCTGGAGCTCGCACGATACCCATGTGCCTTCGAAAGCTCGATCATTTTCATCATCGTGAACGCACGGACCCTGTCGCATCTCTTCGCAGCATTTTCGACATAACGCGAACATCAGGCGATCGTGCATGCGTACGGGAAGCACAGGGTGATAAAGATTTCGAGGAGGTAGCACGGTACATCGAACGAGTCCCTCGACGTTACGCAAATCGTTGTTCGGCCCGACAAGATCGCTGCAAATGTCCGCGGTATACACACGCGGGTGTCCTACGGGAAAATTACTATATTTCGAAATATATGGATACAACGAGCATACATCGATGTAATGGATTTTTTCGCGGCCCTGTGTCTCGTAATAACTACGAGTGTTACCCGTACGCCCCCCAAAAAATGCATCGCGAGGATTCAGCGGCTTGTTCGTGAGAACCGGGTGCCCGTTTACAGTTGCATTTATCAGGGGATTTTCGCTTTTTAGCCGAGCATAATCACACTCCCACATCTCGTGAAGAGTGTAGCCGAGGTCTTTTATACGCTTCGATGTAGTTAGCGTGCGCGTGAATCGATCGTTCAAGGTACATCCATAGAATTCTTCATTTCGTTTAGCCTCGGTGGTATAACACCTATCACAGCCGTGGAAGAAACATCCATGGAACTGTAGCACGTGCTCTACACCGTCATCGGTTACGACAAAACCATCTACGAATGTACCATCGCGTAACTAATGCGCTCGACCTCGGCCCGCGTGAACGATTTGTTTACCGAAACAATGCTCTTCCCATAGGAGCCACTCGATAGCGATCTCCGATTGTCTATCGGCCCGACGATAACGGTTTCGCGGTAAGACAGCGATTTTATCTTCAGCTAAAAAGTTTCGCCGGAAAACTTTGTTACATGCAGAGGCGATGGTAACTGCCGCTCTAAACGGACACACTTTCCCGCGCTCTACAAAGATTTTCCGGAATGCAACGCATGCTTTCCTGAGAATACCCACGTCGCTTCGACAATATTCGAGGATCTCCGTTTGAAAATCAAACTCGTAGTCAGCCGCTGACATTCGCGCGTGCCAGTCAATTAATATTTTCCGATCGGACGGTGACATCGTGTCGGGGGAGTAGGTTGCGAGGGGCGGCAATGGTCCTTTATATTTTTGATTTTCTACTCTGTTAAATAAGTGAGGGAAGGTACCCTTAAAAACATTTTCGCCCAAGCCGAATGCTTTCGGGAGCTTACTCAATGACATATGGAAATAATTCAAGCTATCGATGAAACGCAATTTACCGACTTTCATCTCCATGATGCTCGTCCCGTTCGTTATCAATTTAGGCATTTCGTGTTGCTGCTCGACGAGATGCTCGAGGATAAATTGCGCGTCAAAACCTTTAGAGTTATGCACTATGCAAATTATTTGACCAATTTCGCGATCTTTCAGTAGGAATTCTAAGAATTCCTCTACGGGTTTTTCTTTAAAAATCTTTTCGTTATCCTCCCCGCACAAACTACACTCCCACGTGTCATCCGGAATTTCTATACACCCGGAGCAGCGCTGCTGACAAACACATAGGTTTGGCTCGTGCAGAAACACTTCATTTACTCCTTCGACTTTGCACTCCTGACGAGTTTCAAAATCGTAGAAGATAAATAAATCCGGTAGCTTCGATGGTTTCGAAGGTTGCAGTGGGGCCATGAAACACTGATGGTTTTCAGGTCTCATCTGCTTGCAAGTTTTGCAGTAGAATCGATCACACTCGTGTGTCGCACTGTCTTTTTTGTACACCTGTCTCAAACAATCTTTACACGTCTGAAGCATATCGCACAAACGTGTTTGAGCGCCGTGTGATCCAACCTCCCCGTGCCGGGCAAGGCACTCATCACCGCGAAAAAAACGCTTACACGTTTCGCAACGGATTTTTTCCGCGTTGGGATCACACGGTGGACTACCCTTGCAGTACGGACACTTTTCGGCACACCGATGCGCTGTCACCCTACTGTACGCTTTGCCGCACGGGACACAGAAAAAACTAAAACCCGCCGCCTGGGCGAGTTTCAAAATCAAATCATAGTGCTGACGCTGCTGGTCGTACAACACGTAGATATTGTAAACGACTTCGGGAACATAACCTAATACTGTATCCGTACCGTTAAAAAAGGGTGGCGCACTACTGCCAAAGTTCTCGCGATCGAACGCTATTAACGCGATACCTTCGAGTGCGAGCACCTCCTGGAAAGCGGTTAACTCCGCGTAACCGCACCCGTCGTCCGGAATATCTACTCCGGCTGCAGCGGTCAGAGCTACGGCTAGCTCTTTCTGCCGCGACGAACGGTTTCGGTGTACATTATCCCACTCCCTCTGAAGCTCACCTTCGCGGATGTGGCCTCGTTTCGCGTACACTCTACCGGCTACAATCGCCCGCGGAAGACAGAGGTTGTCGACGTTTTGGATATGGAGAATGGAGTTCTTCGAGAAATCTCCTCCTATTGGTTTTTTGGGCCTTCCCGCGCCCACTGGCATAGAAATTACGTTGCTCACGATCGTAAATGCATCATCGATACAAAAACCCGCCGAGCTCTGGGTCACACTACTGATCATCTTAAAGAGCTGATCGAAATTAAAATCGGCTACGGGGCGGTATGACATACCCGCGGCACCCCGTGTAAACGCTGTACTACGAAACTCTATACCTATCATGTCGCGTGGTTCACTGCCGCTCACCAGAAGGGTGTGAATTTTGCGTAACGCGGCCTCCAACCACTCGACAACATTCGCATCTACAGGCGGCTCGCGAATTTTGAAGGTAATTGTCGAACCCATACTCTTAAATTTATCGAACCACCGACGGTTCTCCACGCGGTGAATAATATTAGACTCACCGGACTGATCTAGATCAGGCTGCGCGTCCTGCTCCTGAGCCTCCGGCGGTTGTGGTTCCGGTGTTTGCGGCTGCGCCAGTGAGCGACCCTCGATAATCCGGTCGATCAGTATACCGGATCTCGGAGGTTGCGACGACGGGGTGAAATCCTCGTCGTCGTCATCGCTTTCTGCCACAATCATGCTGTGGTGTGGCGGATCGCTTTTGATTTGCGACGACGGAATATAATCGTCGTCATCGTCGCTATCCGCCACAACCATGTCCCGCGCTTCTAGGGGCACCACTCCGCCACCCACTTGTGATGACGTCGCTAGCGGCAGCGCGACCAGCCCAGAAGCGCCCCCGTCACGCAGGACTTCTTCAGCGTCGGCTGTCGCGTTGAGGAGCTCTGATAAATGTGTGGATGCTGGAAGTAAAAGAAAAACGGTTACATTGTTATATATAAATATATATGAATTTTTAAACAAAATTCTTACCTTGACTTTCACTCGTAGCAAAATGGCTGACATCGGAGTTCAGCGGTGTTGGAGGCTCGTCTTGGGTATTACCCCACAGACTCGCATTTACCTCCGCAACCGCCTTTGCCGTGTTGGCGCGGGATAAATCGGCCGCGACTCTCACCGCCTCCGCGGCCGCTTCCGCAGCCTTCTCGGCTGCCTTCCGCGCGCGCTCAGCCTCTACGGCGAGCTGCTGCGAGACTATTAAGGCTCTTTGAGCCGCTGCAATTAGAAAACAACACAAATTTTAAATTTAAATAATTAAAAAAAATTTTTAAATTTCAATTTTTAAATTTTTTAAATTTCAATTTTTAAATTTTTTAAATTTTTCAACTTTTATAAATTTTTAAATATTAATTTTTCAACTTTTATAAATTTTTCCAAAAATAATAACACTTACCGAGTTGAGCGAGCTCTTCTCGAAGTGCATCGGCATCCCGCGACGAAATATGTCGGGAACTCCCGACCACGTCGCACACTGTTCTCACCGCGTCATAATGTCCGCGAAATACACCGGCGCGGTACAACTTCACGGTAGCATTTGCAGTCAGATGCTCAAGAAGCTTCTTGAGGCTCTTGATCAATGCCGCCCCGCCAATCGATTTTATCGATCGCGGACTTGATTTCGCCAGTAAATGCTCGAGCACTACTGACGGCTCCTCAGGCATCGCGTCCACAACTTTTCGAATCATACCGCGCACGGCCATATCGCTTTTCGTTGTGAATTCGCCTAATTTCAGCATTTTGAAAATATCGCTTCAAAACTTCACTTCACTTTAAAAATTTTCAACGTGTGTTGAAAAAATTAACTCTGCACGAAACTAGCAAGTTACACACAGCTGTATCACCGAACAGAATTTAACAAATGCACCGGTCAACGATAGCGACTTGCACTTGGCAGTTCTGACGACACAATGTAAATTTCTTGGTGAAAATACTTAAAGCTGCAGTTTTACTCCCTCATCCCCTCCTACGAGTATACATTGTCTCGAAGATGACTATTGGCTCATTACAGAGCATCCTTTTCTAGTTTTTTTGGAAGCGACCCCCTACGGACCACTTAACATTCCTCTACCATAAAAATAAGTGCTAGGATATAGCAAGTGATAAGCGCCTCGTCTCACGAAGTACAACCCTGTAAGTAGTCGCTGCTCGAGCGATGTTATCAATATTTTATCACTGCTAAGAACCGTTGCTATTTTTCATTTATTTTTCTCGGTGACGACTTACCCGAGGACCTTTGGTCGCCGGATATTGTGGCCGTCTTATGCTATCTATCTTTTTTCTTTTTCTTTTTTTGAAAAAATGGGGTGTTATGGAGGTGGTGCTGATAAGACTGCACTAGCGACATTTGGTACGTCGGCGCTATGTGGGTGGTTTTGTAGTTCTCTTTAGCCCCCAAATCACAACGCTCATCCTCGGGCGTGACGTAACAGTGTACCTGGAGGCGTGCCCTCACCCCTTCTCCTCCGAAAAATTGCATTCTCTCCTGGCTCACTTTGCGCAACGCTATTACGTCTCAGAGTCTCGAAGAAGACGGTTCACTTACTCTCCAGCATCTTCCAAAACATAGTGAAAGATGGAAAACTTTGCCGCCGTTGTGAATAATATTCAGAACCCAAAGCGTACACGCGAGGGAGAAGATCATCAAGCTGAATCAAGAATCGCGTGGTGCCCACTGAACACAGCTATGCTATTAGCTACAACGTACAACTTAAATACCTCGTGTACTAAAATGGTAACAGTTGGTCTCGAGCTTGTAAACGGTCAAGACTTCGAGGTGGCCATAAAGCTCTCTGGCCGCTACAGTGCTGGACTTCCCTTCACCGAGGCTGAGTGGCAAGAGTTTTGCTCGCAGGAGACAGTAATTACAAGCTGGTTCAACGGGCATCAAGCAATCATAAACGATACTCGACCGGCGATACACTGGGTCGGTCGTCAGAATGTCAATTTTACAACGGCCTACAACGAAAAAGCCATCGTCCTATCGCTCAAGGACCATAAAGACCACAATCAGCTGAAAAAGGCGAAGAAAACGTTTTCGCTTGACATCGTCATGCAGAAGACGACGTACGAAGGATTACTGGCACTCATTCCGTGCATCAGCAATAAGATCAATATACTTCGCGAGGATCTCGAACTCGTTAAACATCTTAAGGATATAATCATAGAAAGAATCAGTGTGGAAGCTGCTCTAGAAGACAGGCCCATACTCCGGAGGGGCCAAGTCACCGCATCAGGCCTCAAAATGTTCAGAGATGAGTACGCGAGCGATGTATGGGATCGTACCAGTATACGAAATTTCTATCACAAAGATGATGAGGAGGTGAACAATAAGATCCGCTTAATCGGATCCGAATTGATTTGTCTTCACCACGAATACATTTTCCGTAAAGTGATGGATAATGTAAATACGAACGAGTGAGAAATATATATATATATTAAAGTTTAAGTAAAAAATGTACATTTAGATTTAAGAATAAAAATCATTATCGTAGAAAAATTTTGTTTCACCTACCTTCTCCTTTTACTCGATTTATTTTTCTTTGAAAATTCAGAAAATTTTCAAAAAATAAAATAATTTTGCTGGACATTTTCTGAAAAAATTGAAAAAAGCATTGCTGACGGGTGGGATTCGACCGATTCCATCACCTTCGACCGTGCCATAAACCTAGCTAGCACAAGCTATTACGGAAGATCTCGTGGCGTGCGATGCAACGCGAGCATATGGAGCGCACGATCGGCGACCTTCGGCTCACTCGTGTATACAGCAGTTCTCACTCCCTCCATTCGTAGTCCCTGGCGCTTCGAACGCTCGACGGCGGAACATATTCACTCTCGACGCAACGTCGACGGAACAACATCTCCCATCCCCACCTTACCGCCGCCGTTGAACGGCCCGAGAAGCAGCCTAGGGCCTCACCGTAGCCGAGGGAGAGGGGAGAACAGCGCGAGAGAGAGAGAAGACCGATGCGACAGCACCCCGGCCGTCCCCGCCATATTGAAAATCCGTAGAAGTACTGATCTCTACGGTCCCCCTCCACCGGCGCTAGCCGCCATCTTGAAATCCGTAGAGGTACTAATGTCTACTTATGTATCCATTATGAGTATTGGTATTTTATGTAATTAATTTTATTTATCGTATCTCTATTTAATTCTTTTACTTTTAAAGTGTATTTTAGTATATTTTGGTTCCTTCTTTTCCTTAATTCATGTATATTTTAACTGTTTAGTTGTTTAAAATGTCAGGTTCTTTAGGTTGTATTTATGGTTTTTTTTTTTTTATACCAAAGTTTCTAATAGATTCCTATGTTCGAGGGTTTCATCTTCCTCTTCGATGTGAGTGAATAGTTTCCTGCATAATTCTTCGTAGACTTCTTTCTCGCTTATTTGTTGGGGTTTGTTTTGTGCGGTGTTTTTATTGTTAACTCCGTCTTCCTCGTCTCCGGAGCCCGGGGCCGTTTCGTACGGGGTCGTTGGTACTATTGTATTCTCGTCCTCGTCTTCATCGGTATCCTCTGGCGGGTGGTAATTGAAAAGTCTGTACCCTTGGCTTTCCATTGTTTCCATTAATTGTCCCTCCGGAAGAAGAGAATCGCCTCTCCATGTGTATCTCACTCCTCCGAGGGTGATGGGTTGATACATATTCTCACATGAGACAAAATCTTTTTCGTCTGACCGAAACGAAAAGATTTTTCACCCGACGCGGCTGGATCAAGGCTGTCGGGGCTCTTGTCGACAAATATAATTTTTTTACGTCGACAGATTGCGACTGAGGTGGGCGCCAGCTGATTCGGTCCAGCCACCTTAATAAATAAACTTGTATTCAGCAATACCGACAAGAGACGTCTTAACCCCATGGGGGAGTACTTGGACGATCCGATTAAGGAGACCAGGGAGACAGAAAGAAAGAAAGAAGCAATAGCGGTTCACACATATATTCAGATTCGACTTACAGTTTGATGAGACACAGTTCCTTTTTTCGACTCGAATTATTTTGGCTCGACCCCTCGCTAGTCGACTCTGGGACACGAGTATATCTCGCAGGCAAAACCTTACACCGTCGACTACAATTTGTACTTCGCAGAGTACCAAAACGCAAAGACGATACACCGTTCACGCAACGTGCCCCACACAGAGTGACGATTTTCGATCGTCTCGCGACCCCATCGACTCGATGATCTCGTATTGCGCGCACGCGCCAACGATGATCTCTCCTAGTCCCGCGTATGGTCGTCGATACTCTCTCCGTGCCGCGTGAGCCCTTACTATAAGTTGCCGAAAGTATAGCAATTTCGGGTCGTCGCAGTGTCTAGTGCGCGACAAAGGTTTTCGACGTCTTACAGATACGCGATGTTGCCATACTTAAAATTACGGACTGCCGAGAAGTCGCGCCAATTCTACCACGACGTTGACAGATCGAAAATTCCTGTCACACACATAACAGCGAGGTGTAACGCGCTCGTCCCTCTTTATTAAGTCTTCTCCACTCGGGGGGTACCCACAGCTCGAACTTGCGTCCGTAGTCGTCGGGCAATTCGATTTTCCAATAACGAAATATTTTTTCCATTCTATTTACGATGTCGTGTGGTACCTGTCGGTTTATTCTTACGGGTAGGTCTGTTCCGTCGGAGTATTGAAGCCTGGGTTCGCCCCAAAAAGGAGTTTCCTCCTGAGATTCTGGCCATCCATTGCGCCCAGCCATCGGGATGTCCGATAATCTTTGTCCCAGCGGCACGTGTGCATCGGGTAACCATTTGTATAGAGTAGCTCCGAGAACTATGTCTTCGTATGGATTATCGCGTAATTTACCTACCCATTCGTCCAACACCGCTGGTTGGATCGTTCGCCACTCGGGTGGTACATATAAATCAACTCTTCTTTTCGGAATCTCCAAATAGAAAGCGATTTTCCAGTAACAGAACAATGCTTCTGTTCCGGGGACAATGACCCGGGGTCTTATTTGATTAAGACATATCCAGAGCGTGTCTTCGTGGGTGTCGTTCATAATTGGTCGACACCAACTGAACTCCGTACAGTAGCAGTGATGGACAGCCATTATTCCACACGTTCCTGTTTTTGAAACGTTACTTATGAAATTTACCGCATATATATATGTGAAGGCTTTGTTATTTGTTCATACATTTTTTTTTCGTATAATTTTATTTGTATTGCTAAATTTAATTCATGAAATGATTTATTGTACGAGTTTCTCTCTTCGTCTAATGTATTAAATACTCAGGTCCTATCGGTAGCGTGGTTATTTCCTACTTAATATTTAAGTGGGAAGAAACGTTTTTATTTATTCATTTATTATTATATATATATTTTTTTATTATTATTAATATTAAAATATATATATTTTTTTCATTTAATTTTTTTTATTATTTTTTTTTTATCTTCCTATGCTTCTATTTGTAACTTTTTAATACTTATACGTAAAGTGCCTATTATGTGCTCCCGCCATTTTTAGGCACTCACTATAACAATTGGCAAAGAGTGCCTATTAAAATGACCAGCGAAGCCTGTTCACACAGCTTTCGATGGGGATTCTCCGCAGTGTAGGCTCCAAAAAATGTAGATTTTCAGAATTTACTTCGGTGTACTTCCAACATCATGCGTACTTAATTTGAAGTGACTCTGATGACTGGAAATATTTCTTTTAGCCTGCGGTTGAATAAAAATATCTTTTTCACTGAATTTATCTTCTCGGACGTCCGTATCACCGTGTAACTTTGGATGGTGCGAACCAATTTTGTTCTCCTTCGCAGGACTGTTTTATCACATCATGACTATTATGCACAAACATTTTGAAACTACTGCGAAGCCTTTAATGAGTTGTTCCAAAATAAAAATTCAATTTTGTTCCGCTAAATGTCCGTACGGTGCTCCAATTAAGAATTCTACGAACCAATTTTTTTCTTTTTCGCAGCATTATTTTATTTTATCGAATGCACTATGCACAGCAAATTTGAAGACATTGCGACGTCTCTGAACATTTTTTTCAGGCATTTTCCATTTAAAAATCCATTTTCTCCCGTCAAATGTCCGTACGGCGCTGCAGTTCTGAAACCTACGAACGAATTTCTTTCTAATTTTCAGAAATATTTAATTGCATCGAAAACACTATGCACAGCAAATTTGAAGTCATTCTGACATTTCTTAATATTTTTATTCTACAATTATTTTTAGTGAGGATTTATTTTAAAGGTTATGTTATTTTAATTTTCCAAAAAACAATTTTTCATCATGTCAAAGAAGAAAATTTTGTTGCGAATAATAAAACACGAAATATCATACATTGATTGACAAATATCAGCCCTTTTTATTTCGAAAATAATATATTTTGAACGAAAATCATTCAAAATATCTTACAATACGTTATTCACATTCATAATAAAAATCGTAAATTTCCCGGGTGCACTGAAAAACTTGGTTATAATTTCACAAAGAAGAATCATCGAATATTCAAAATTATTGCAATTTGCCAAATAAAATTGAAAAAAATCCCGACTATTTATTTTTATCCATTCATTCTATCTGTCAAACCTTGAAAGCCGACGACAATTCCATGGCAGACGTGATAAAGTTCGCACGCGCCCCAACGGTGGCGGCGGGCGCTGTGGCGGGATGATTTGAAATGAAAAAAAAAAAATCTCAGCTTTTTTTAAAATTTTTAATGTATATTACTTTAAATATTGGGAAACTGCAATTTCATTTTTTCAAATCTCTAATATTTTTTCGAAGCAAGAAAAATTCAAATTTTACCTCGAATTTTTCCAACTACCCTTCTATTTTGTTCAATTGTTTCAATATACCTCAATCTCAAAACAAAAAAAAAGAAAGAAAAATAAAATTTCTCGAATTTCTCGTCTCCAATGTTTCACTCTCGTACAGAGACAATAACGAATTGATTCTGTCTATTATGGGGAAGAAAAAAATCCTTAAAGTGTTATAACCGAATTCTCTTATATATCGACAGTCGAAGAGTCCTCGCAGTCGAATTCATCGAGAAATTTAACATTTTTTAAAAAATATTTCGGACGCATCCAAGATACTACAACTTTTTATTTGAGTAACGTACTACTTCATCTTCAATACACGACAAAAACCAAGACGATATCTATGTTCGTTCTCGAGATATAATTTTTTTGCTACCACGATTAATATAGACTAAATTTCATTGAAAATCGTAAGAAAAAGCAAACTTTTCGAGTATTCGGCTCCAATCCTTCGGTTTCAGTGCAGAGACGATAACAAAGTGATTCCATGTATTTTAGGGAAGAAGAAACATTTAAAGGGATTAATTTAAAGGGGACATTACACCTAAATGGTAAATAGTAAATGGTAATGGTGTTGGTAAATATTTTGTGTGTTTGTTTTATACTTATTAAATCTCGTCATAAGTGTTAAGCCAATAAAATGACCTTTGCTAGATATGACTTGATTCGTTACATTAATTTGATCAAGTTCTACGCGATGCAATTCGTTATATTTTTCTCGTGTCTGTATATTTGACAGTTTATCGTCAAACAAAAAGGAAATATCTGTTGTGAATAATAATAATCAATTTGTATAAAAACGAAATGTTTTTATTCGATAAAGGTTAAACACTATGAACCAATTTACATAATTGATAAATGTTTTTCCCCCATACGTTCTTCCGAGATGAAACGCACAGCGCGACGTATAAACATATTCAATACGTAGCGCATAATGCAAAGTATAATCATACTTGATACGGAGCGCGTAGCGCGACGTGTATCCCTGTGAGTGCCTTCAAAAATGTCCCGAAGGGATCGCATGGGATCGTCATCGTCGGGTTTGGGGGCGGAGCCCACCAACAAGAGCCTCTGCGCCCGCAGGGCGCTGAGGCGCTTGTTTTATTCAGAGTTTACGTTCTACTCTTCCACGATTATTTTTCGCATGGGTTATTCTTTTCTCTCTCTCTTATTTTTTTTATTACTTCCTTCTCTGTGGTCGGGTGCTCCCGAGTATAGTCACGTTACTGGGAACGATTGCGATTCCCCTGTCCTTACAATTGTAGTCGTGTACTACAACGATCTTAGTGTAGCGAAATGTTAACGCTCCGCAAATTACGCAGTCGCCTCGTTCCTTGGCGCATTTCTCGCAGTTAATTGCGTGTCGACAGGGTACTATTATAGTTTCAATTCCTGCGGCCCTGCAACCTTCACACAGATTATTGATAACGTATTGATTGATTTCTAGATCGTTATAAGGTGGGAGATCCAATGGTGCAAGCGCCGTTGTTGAGTCGTTCGATTTGCTATCGAACTCCTCCGTCTTCTTTGATTTAGTTTCCTTGTTTGAAGAGGTTGCCGCACCGGACTCTTTGGGTAGACCGTCTATTGCCTCGTCGAGCGTGTATACAGTATAGCCGGCTCTGTCCAATGACTCGAACTCAGAGTCGCCGGTCTTGGGAGTTGTCTCACTAGGGAGATATTCATTAATTACTTCCGTAAGATTTTCCAAATGGCGGAGGCGAACGACGGGGTCTTTTTTTATGTACTTAGGATGCTCTACTACCCGAGGGTTATCGAGAGCTGGTGCCGGTACTGGTCCTCCGTTTACCTTTTTCAAAAAGTTCACACCTTTTAGCGAGCATAGGTACTTGCACTTCGGATATAATCGTGCGTGTCGTTCCCATAGTATATCAATGAGCTGGCAATCCTTTATAGCACCCGTGCAATGGTGGCAAACTACTAAGTCGCCGGGTCCTTTTCGGAAAAATCCCGCTCGAGCGAGACTTTCCTTCGATTGTGAATCTCTCGGCCAACCCCTGAAAGTCTTGAGACGCGCGATATAGTCGGAATACTCCGGATATCCTGGCTCCTTCCAGTTGCGAAGTGTCATTGATGATTTCTTTGTTTTCGGGATTTCCTTATCCGTCTTTTCTATTTCGTCGTCGCGGTCGCAAAGGGTCGGTTGACTACTTGCGCCGTGTTGACCCATCTCCGGCGGGGGCGATTAGCGTGCGATTCTCGTCCGTCGTCCGTGTGCGCGTACTGGGGTGGTGGTGCCAGCAAGGTGGTTTCAACGGTAGGTATCTTAGGTGCGTTTACTTGTTTTACGTACCCTTGCCCTTTCATCGAGAGCAAATATTCACACTTTGGGAACCATACTGCGTGTTGTTCCCACGGTACGTCCGTAGGCTGCCAATCCTTTACCCGCCTCCACAGTAATGGCAAATTACATAATCGCCACTTCCCTCGCGGAAGAATCCAGCGTTGGCGTGGTCTTCGGCCGTCTGTGGTGCCCATTTCGGCCAATCGTTAAAGGTTTTCATGCGTTCGTCGAAATCAAGAAGATGCGGAAATTCAGCCTTTTTCCAACTCCGAAAGGTCGCTGAAGATTTCCCTGGTTTCGGAGTTACGTTACCGCTTATTCTATCGCAATCGATGCAAGAGTGTCTTTTCCCTGTTGCGCTGGTTTGTCCCCTTTTCCGTTCCGGCCGAGGGGGTAGCATCGTCACGGGGTCCGTTCCAATCGGCACGTTGCCGCACGGCAGATTCCTCACGAATCGGCACAACTCTTGGTATCTCATATGTTCTCGCATGGGATCGTCATCGTTTGCCCATAGACTTATGGAAATTTTACACTCGAAGCAACAGACGTAATCCTTTGGCCCACGGTAATAAAATCCCGCGGCGGCAAATTTCGCCGGATCTAATGTAAACAGTGGCGGACCGGGATAACTTTGCAGCCGAACGCTCTCGAAACGATAATCGGGTTGCGGTGGCTGTCCAACGGTCGACATTTTCCGAGTTTCTGTGTCGATTCTGTGTCGATTTTGTTCGTATAACTATATCTATCTGAGTATATATTTTTTTTATATATAATTTTTTTTTTCCTGTATATAATCTTATTATTATGGATATGTTTAATACGTAGTATTATTTCTACGGCGAATATATATTTTCCCCTTTTTTTGTTTTTTTTTTCACTTTTTTTTTATTATAGTGATTATTGGATGCTGTTTAATGATTTATCTTCTTTATATGTCTAAAGGCTTTTCCTTTCTTCTTCCGGTTTTACGATGACGGAATGAGTGATTTTCGTAGTCGATTTGGATGCACGACTCATGAACCCTTTTTAGGCACTCACTATAACAATAGGCAAAGAGTGCCTATTAAAATGACCATCGAGGCTTCTTCACACAGCTTTCGATGGGGATTCCCCGCAGCGTATGCTCCAAAAAAATTAGTTTTTCAGAATTTACTTCGGTGTACCTCCAACTTCATGCGCAGTTAATTTGAAGTGACTCCGATGACTGGAAATATTTTTTTAGCCTGCGGTTGAATAAAAATAGCTTTTTCACTGAATTTATCTTCTCGGACGTCCGTATCACAGTGTAACTTTGGATGGTGCGAACCAATTTTGTTCTCCTTCGCAGGAGTGTTTTATCACATCATGACTATTGTGCACGAACATTTTGAAACTACTGCGAAGCCTTTAATGAGTTGTTCCAAAATAAAAATTCAATTTTGTTCCGCTAAATGTCCGTACGGTGCTCCAATTATGAAGTCTACGAACCCAATTTTTTCTTTTTCGCAGCATTATTTTATTTTATCGAAAGCACTATGCACAGCAAATTTGAAGACATTCCGACGTCTCTGAACATTTTTTCCAGGCATTTTCCATTTAAAAATCCATTTTCTCCTGTCAAAGGTCCGTACGGCGCTGCAATTTTGAAACCTACGAACGAATTTTTTTCTAATTTTCAGCAATATTTCATTGCATCGAAAACACTATGCACAGCAAATTTGAAGACATTCTAACATTTCTTAATATTTTTATTCTACAATTATTTCTAGTGAGGAATTATTTTAAAGGTTATGTTACTTTAATTTTCCAAAAAACAATTTTTCATCATGTCAGAAAAGAAAATTTGGTTGCGAAAAATAAAACACGAAATATGACACATTGATTTACAAATATTAGCCCTTTTTATTTCGAAAATAATATATTTTGAACGAAACCATTCACAATATTTTACAATACATCATTCACATTCGTAATAAAAATCATAAATTTCACGGGTGCACTGAAAAACTTGGTTATAATTTCACAAAGAAGAATCATCGAATATCCAAAATTATTACAATTTGCCAAATAAAATTGAAAACAATCGCGACTATTTATTTTTTTTCCATTCATTCTATCTGTCAAACTTTGGAAGCCGACGACAATTCCATAGCAGACGTGATAAAGTTCGCACACGCCGCGACGTTGATATTCTGTGGCGGGATGAATTGAAATGAAAAAAAAAAAATCTCAGCTTTTTTTTCATTTTTAATGTAAATTACTTTAAATATTGGGAAACTGCAATGTTTTATTATTTTTTTGTAAATTACTTTAAATATTGGGAAACTGCAATTTAATTTTTTCAAATTTCTTTAAAATTTTTTCGAAACAAAAAAAAAATTCAAATTTTATCTCGAATTTTTCCAACCACCCTTCTACCTTCTTTTCAATTGTTTCAATATTCCGATCTTAAAACACACAGGAGGTTCAGGTGAAACGAGCAGCGCGACGTATAAACATATTCGATACGTAGCGCATAACGCGAAGTGTAATCACACTTGGTACGGAGCGCGTAGCGCGACGTGTACCCCCGTGAGTGCCGTAAAAAATGTCCCCCCGGGACATTTTTCGGGGGGTTTGGGGGGCGGAGCCCACCAACAAGGGCCTCTGCGCCCGCAGGGCGCTGAGGCGCTTGTTTATTTTTATCCGCACGTTTCCTTTTTCCAGTAGTTCCAATACTTCGTATGGTCCGACGTAATGGTCTCCAAGTTTTCCGGGTTTTGGCCCTTTAAGCAGAAATACCGGTTCGCCCACCTTGAAATTTATTGTATTTATTTTCCGATCGTGATATTCTTTAGCTTTTTCTTTTGCTAAAATTAAATTTTCAAGATCGATGTGTTGAATCGAATGTATTTGCGTTACTAACTGAATTAAATAATCGTCATAGGTAGCGAGTCTTTCTCTTGCAGCTAACGGCATGCTCGAGGGAGTTCTAGCTATTTTTCCAAACACCATTTCGTAAGGTGTGTGCTTAGTCCCTTCGTGTACGTTCGTATTATAATTAAAAATTGCCAATTCGACCCATTCGTTCCAGTTTTTCTCTCGCGTTGTATATTGTTTTAAATATTCTCCAAGGACATGGTCAGATCTTTCTAAGGAACCGTTTGACTATGGGTGGAAGGCAGTCGTTCTAATTTTCCGAATTCTAAATAATTTGGCAATTTGTTGCATAAATTTGCTCAAGAAATTCGCATCTTGATCGGTTAATACCGCTCTTGGCGCACCAAATTGACAGATATAATGCTTCACGAATGCTTCCGCGATGGTTACGGCCCTACCATTGGGAAGTGCTATAGCCATAGAAAATTTTGTCAATTGATCTTGGATAGTGAGAATATATTCGTTATCTCTTTTGGTTTTTGCTATCGGTCCTACTATATCCATCGCGATTTTGTTGCATGCGGTGCTGGGCGTATCGGTAATCACGAGCGGTTGTTTCGTTTTGACTCTGACTAATTTTTTTAACTGGCACTGGAGACATCGCTGAATAAATTGTTGAATGTCTGATTTTAGATTTTTCCAATAATATTCGTGACAGATTCTGTTATAAGTTTTTTTCCCGACTGCGCTGAAATGACGTGTTTTCGCCCCTGAAAAGCGGGAGGAAAATAGCCGTTTTTTGACCGCGAGCAGTGCGCATGCGCAGCGGGCAAAAGCCAAAGCTCTCTAGGGCATCTTGCCCACTTTTTTTGCCCCGCGCGAAGTTGTCAGCGTGACCGCCGCAGCGCTCGCAACGACTGAGAGAGAAGACGGTTGAACGTCAACCTGCCCGTAAGCTCTGAAGAAGAAGAAGAAGATGTCCGATCTAGTGCGGTGCGAGAAGAACGAAATGTACAAGCCAGAGGAGAGCGACGAGGACAACGAGATCCCGGGCACGCCTCCCAAGTTGCCCGATTTACAAAGATGCCCGAGTTGCAAAGATTTACTTCCGAATAAATCGCGAGAAAAATATAATCTAGTGTACGATACTTTCACGCGGAAAATAAATAACAAAGTTAGCATGATCAGCGAAAACGTGCTACTGGCATATTTCGGCGAACTTACGAAAAAGTACTCGCATCCAACGCTTTGGGCCACCTACTCGATGATCAAAAGCACAATGAATATAAACGACAACGTTAATCTCCACGATTACAAACAATTACTCGCATTTCTCAAAAAAAGTTCAAGTGGCTATAGAGCGAAGACGTCGAAAGTATTCACCGCGAGTGAAATGAACACGTTCCTGCAAGAAGCGCCGGATTGTAAATATCTGGCAACAAAGGTAAATCTAATCTCAAAAATAATTCGTCTCTTACAATTATTCTATTTACAAATCTCATATTTACAAATGTTCTTTCAACAAATTTATGTATGTACAAAAATCCTATTCAACATTTTTTTATTTACAAATTTACGTTTACAAATCAATTTACAAATCTCCAATGAAGAGACGCAGCAGCGTCTCGACACAACTATTTAAAAAAAAATGTTTCACTGACCCTACTTAAATATATTTACAAAAATTCCTTTACAAATCTATCTGCATTCGAAATGTATTTTAATTATTTTATCGAATTGAATAATGAAATTTCAGGTCGTACTGATTTTTGGCATAATGGGAGCCTGCCGAGGTGCCGAGTTGACGAACCTTACAGTCGATGATGTTATGGATCGTGATGACGTGCTGATTGTCAAGCTCCGCGAGACCAAGAACTACGAGAAGCTTTACCATCGAGGGAGAATTCCTCAAGATCATAAAAAAATATCAAGCTCTATGTAACGGTCCCCTATATACAAAAAAAATCTTTTTTTATAATAGACATTTCATTCGCATAATATTTCGCCAATGCTCGCTTCTCCTTCCGAGAAGCGAGATAACTCGCATTTTTGGCCGTCAGCACTTTTGCCGTGAGAGCGACAATAAGAGCGCCGTCTCACGGCAACGGTCAAGCCGCCGCGCGACCAGCATCCGCGCGACGGCCCTTATCAGCGCGGAGGTATACCTCACGCGCGTAACAACGCAAGTTACCGGCGTCGAAGCCCTTTGCTTCGACACTTAATTACTTAGTTCATCTCCGACCATCACCAGTGTAAGACGGTACACTCTCCCTATATATGTCTACGACTAATAAAATATTCACATCAACTATCTCATTCAATTCTTGACTATTTAATTTCACTACAACTATCCGCGTACTGGCAATCCATTACATCTACGGCTTCAAAGAACAGCGTCCGATCGCTTCTTCGTGAATTACCGGGATGGATATTGCACGAATCAGGTCATCGGCAAGAACAAACTCGGAGGAATGCCAAAGGAAATTGCTCAGTTCCTAAAGTTGCCTAATCCAGAGGGATACACGAGTCACTCGTTCCGTCGTTCATCAGCTACACTCATCGCCGATGAAGGTAATATTTTGCAAACATTTATATCGAATTGTAAACGGTATTGTAAAAACTGTTTCTCCAAATTACCAATTTTTGTTTGTTTTGTTTTTCAATTTAGGAGGTGACATCACCGAAATAAAAAGGCTCGGGGGCTGGAAGTCAACAACAGTGGCCGAGGGATATATAGAAGGGTCAGTGAGCTACAAAAGAAAGACTAGCCAACAAATATCGACTGCTATCTCGTCTTCAAAAAAACACCAGAGAGTAGAACACGTAGACAAGGAAAACACAAAGATAACGACTTCGAAAATCGTCTTGCAAGAGGCTTCCTGATACGAAAATAACTACGCCGAAAGAAGAAACGAAGATGCACTTTTCGAATTGCTCGAACATAACGATCAACTTCTCGAGTTGAGTTGGATTCGACTTCTCTCTCTTCTAATACTACGACTTATATACTATAATAACTGGTCACATCTATGCTATAAATTTCGCATTTCAAGTTCCATTATTTCCAAAATATATATATTAACGTTGATTATCGTGTGTTCAACCTTCTTTTCCGAGCTTTTCCCCCACCGGGGCTTCGCCCCTTGACGCCGCCGGGGGGGCTTCGCCCCCCCGGACCCCCCTCACGGGTCAGTTCAGTACAGTCGGAAAAAAAGTATCGTATGCTACGCGGGAGGGAGCGCGATTTTCACCTCGCACTCGGTAAAAATCGCGCTCTTCCCTCCCTTGTAGCATAATGTACTATTGCTTACTCCGATCGGTGAACAGTGCATTTCTCGAATTAATTCGTCATGTTGATCTTCAGTGGGTTCTCTAACTATTCCATTGCAAATTATAATCTTAAAATCGCTCTCTTCAAATATTCGCTGTATTGCAGAGTGTATTCTATCCCAAGGGACGTTGCAAATTGTTTCGGATATAGCGATGCTTATTGATTGGATCCCTAATCTTCCTGCCAGGTATTCACAGTTCTGTAAAGCTTCTGTAATGTTTTGGAGTATTTGCGTTGGACCCTCGGTTTGGTCGTCGGAAATCGGAAGGGCAATATTAAATTTATTACCTCGTTTCACGAAGGATTGAGGTCGTTTCAGCCTCAAGTTTCTCATTTTGGGTAATTCGTTTTTCTCCTGTGATTTTTTAGTGCCATCGTCTAATGGTTCCCCGGCGATGGTTACGAAATATGCAAGGCTATCCTTCCGAGTGTGAAATAAATCTCGAGATTGCTTAACATTCCATGCAGTACCGCGATCATTAATTACGTCATGGTTATTTACTCGCGGATTATTATTGGATTCTATTACTTCGGCTGTATCGACGTTTCCTTCTTCATCGCTCGCTACATTGGCATTTTCGTCTTCTTCGCTCGAATTTTCGGATTCACTTTCCTCAATAGGTACCGGCTTGTGGTTTTTTCGTTTATGGCGTACAGTTTCTTCTTCTGCAGTTTCTTCGCTAGCGGGGTCTTGTATAGTGGGCGGTATATAGTCTCGTGATGTGCTAGGCCCATAGGGATCAGCAGCAGGCACGTGCCATGCCTCGTCATTGTCCTCCGGGTAGTATAGTTCGGCGGAGGATTTATAGTACGGTTCATTCATACATTCATTGGTATTTTTGTCTGGTGCTGCCGGTGGCCTTTCCTCTGGCACGGTTTCGTTCATCGGAGCGTCAATCGTTAGTTCGAAATAGCGAGGGCAATTACCGTCCGTATTTTCTTCGGCTGCGGTGAATGTTGCATTGGGTAATTCGCGATGCCAATCGCATTCCTCGAATTCATCATATACCAATGCATAGTTATCTTCTTCTTCTTCGCTCTCCACTAAGTCAGCTTCTTCGTCGTCCGTATCGTGTTCGAGTAATTCGCTGATATCTTCTTCCGTCAATCGTCTTCTCTTTTTCGTTCTTGTTTCCGTATCCTTGTTGACATGAATTATGAAGATACCGTCGCTCCCGTCGGGTTCCTGTACTGGATTCCTTGACAATGCATCCGCGTTAACATTTGTCTTTCCAGCTTTATACACAACATCGTATTCGTATTCGGCGAGTTTTAAACGCCAGCGTAGTATTTTAGCATTTCCATCGGTAGCGCGACGGAACCACAATAAAGGTTTATGATCCGTTACCACCGTAAACTGTCGTACGTACAGGTAGGGCCGAAAATGAAGTATCGAATATACAATAGCCAATGCTTCTTTTTCGTACGTATCGTATCTTTCTTCGGTCTTATTTAATCCTCGAGGCGCGTATGCGCAAGGATGATCGCGATTAATTACTCCTTGTGATAATATGGAGCCAATAGCAACTCCGGATGCATCTGTTGTCAAGATAAATGGTTTTGAAAAATCTGGATATCGCAAAACCGGTGCCGTGCATAACTTTTCTTTCAATATTTCGAAAGCTTCGTTTTGTTCTGGATGCCATTCGAAGGGTATTTCTTTTCGAAGAAGTCCCGTGAGTGGTTTCGATATTTTTGCGTAACTTTCTATGAATCTCCGGTAGTAACCCGTTAATCCAAGAAATTGGCGAATATTTTTAACGTTTTTTGGTTGTGGGAATTCGCGTACGGCTTCGAGTTTCCTTGGATCGGGCTTCACTCCGTCCTTTCCTATCACGTGGCCTAAATACGCTACTGCCCTTTTTAAGAATACGCATTTATCAGGTTGAAGTTGTAAATTAGCAATTTCCAATCGCTTCATTAATTCTCTGTAAGTGTTTTCGTGTTCCTCAAGGCTTCCTGCATATTTAACGATGTCGTCGAGGTAAACGAATACGCCCTTTCCTAAGATACTTCCCAGCGTTAAATCCATGGTGCGCTGAAAGGTCGGAGGTGCGTTTCGTAAACCGAAGGGCATGCGAACGAATTCGAAGTGCGCGTGCGGTGTTGTGAAGGCGGTTTTATGACGGTCTGCGGCGTATACCTCGATTTGATGAAAACCAGATGCCAAGTCGAAGACTGAGAAGTATTGCGCTCCTCCCAATTGATCGAGTATTTCAGTGATATTGGGTATAGGATACGCATCGGCAATTGTTTTTTCATTGAGCGCGCGATAATCAAATACTACTCGCCATTTCTTATTTCCTTTGGAGTCAAGTTTTTTCGGAACGACCCATACGGGACAATTATACGGAGAGGTAGACGGTACTATAATCCCATTTTTTAACATATCCTCGACCTGTCTTTCGATTTCTTTTCGCGTACACTCTGGCCATCGATACCCTCTTGTATTGATAGGTAAATCATCCGTAGTGGGTATCCGATGCTGCAGCATCGTTGTACAGCTCAAACTTTCGCCGGGTAAATGGTATAGAAAAGCGCTTTCTCTCAAAAGGTTTTCTATACTTTTTCTTTCTTTTTCGTTCAACCCGTCGAAATTTAATAATTCTTTTTTTTTCTCGAACCGAGGGGTTGTAGCTGCCTCGTTAATTACATGACAATGTCATTCTCGAATAAAAGGATAAATTTTGCGAGAGATGGGGATAGCTCCGAGCATCCTTACTAACGCGATATCTTCAATTTCGTACGTCTGTTTATACTTTTCATGATTCACGTGTTTTCCTGCAATTCCTATTTCCTTTCCTACCTGATTTCCTTGCAATGACTCTTGAATTTTTTGTTCTTTGGTAACGCTTGAATTTTCCTCAAATATTTCCGTAATACACAATTTTGTTTCCTCTATATCATTATCAAATTTTCCCGTATTTATTTTGACTAGGGCCAAATTTCCCTCTGAATTTTTAAACTTTTCGACTGAAATTATCAAACAAGGCTCATCGAATGCGTTCGGCCTTTTACTGGGCGAGTATCGCTCACCGAACTCGAATTACATACTGAATTTACTGAGACTGAATTATCAAGAACGTTTGCCCCTTTCGTGGGTATATGATCGTTACTTGAACATGAATTATGAATAACTTTACCAAGATTTTCCGATATGACTTTGTTTATAACGCCTGGCCATTTACGGGGCACAGAGTCGCTTACCAAACAATAACTCGAAACTGAATCGTCTAGAGCACCTGGTCTCCCACAGGGCACAGCGTCGCTTGTCGTACGATGACTTGAAACTGAATCGTTGATAACGTTCGGCCCTTCAATGGGTTGCGAGTCGATTATCAAACACGAATCTTGCACAACTTTAACTGAATTTTCTGAATTATTATTGTCGACAACGTCTGGCCCTGCGGCGGGTCCAGCATCGCTATTCGTACGATCTTTATCAAAATTTCCGACCGGATTCTCTGAATTAAATTTTCCATTTTCCCTTGTCTTGTTTTCAATCGTTATCCTTGAGTCATTGCGTGGTATTAGTTTTTCCTTTCGATGCCTAGGGTTTCTTGGCGCTTGAGCGGGTGTAAGCGCCATTACTGGTACTTCTACCTCTACATTGTAGTTGTTACTGTTGGTAATAAAAATGTAAGCCTTTCCATTATTATTCTCCACGAACCCACTCTCGAGCGTAAGTACTTCGCCAGCGTCGAGAGGTGGTAAATATCCTTCTCTGATATCTAGATTTTTTATGCGTATGAAACATAGTTTCTTTGTATTGGCCGGAATAATCATACTTTCCTGTGTCGAGAATGGTATTTTTGTGTCTTGCATTTTTAATTGACGTTTTTCGTAATCTATTTTGACGCGATTGCCGTCGAGATATTCCGAACTCAGTATTCCTTCCTCTGTGATAGGTAAATCATTTCCCAACACGTGGAAAGTATCGTACCGCCCGAATGCCTGAATTTTAATGTGACCTCGAGTATAGATCGACGATTCGGTAATACCGTTGAGTTGTAAAATTTCCTGCCGGTTCACAAGGGTCTTGGGGTACAAGCAACGTTCTTTTATGATATTAGGACCGGACCCAGTGTCAACCATGAGGGTTATGGGAGACGTAATTCCTTCGCTATGTAGTAGGACAGAGGGAACGGAACTCTCGTTATGCAATTTTATCGTAAAGATTTCTAAAATTCTGGGTTCGCGAATTCTGCTGCTCTGATGACTGGAACGGGGTGCGAACTCGTCGTGGCCTCTCTCATCGCACCCGAGCTCGGGAGACCACTCGGATTTCCCGACGCATTCTGCGATTTAGCCTCGTTTGCTAGTTTCTTGGGACACTCTCTAATGAAATGACCCGGCGCTTTACAATAATGACATATAAAATCGTTAGTCGTCTCTGCGTATGATTTTTGCGGTACTGACTGGTTTTGATTCGGAGGCTGCGAATTATTACTTCGATATGGGCATATATTGGCCCTGTAGCCGTCTTTCTTACAGATCTGACAATTTATGGAGCGTTGCGGCCCGTATCTAAGGCCCTGGGGCACTTGTGCGTCTCGCCCGCCGGTTGGCGCTTGACCTGAGCGCCGCAGTTGAGGACAGCTCGCAGCTATGTGTCCTGTCTTCTTACATAATTGACATACTGCGGAGGATTGCCCTTGATTTTTCCTTTGAGGCGGAAAAATTTTATAGCATCGATCGGCCGTATGGCCGCGTTTATCGCACACTTGGCATAAAGTTATCATTGGCGCGGTGATTTGATTCGCCTGATTGCTGTTATTTCTAGGGGGAAAAAGTTTGAAACACTTCTCTGCGGTGTGACCGATTTTACTGCAGGCTTGACACACAGGGACGTTTTTCTTTTCAACTTCGTTTTCCTTTGATTCTTGCGACTGTGTGTTAGCAGTTTTATTTAAGGCACATGTCGCAGCAGTATGTCCCGTCTTTTTGCAAAGTTGACAATTTACTTGATCTCCGGTTACTACATGAACGTTACGCTTGTTGTCGGATTTATTTCCCTTTGTTTCGGGCGGGTTAACGTTTTCACCTCGGAGCGCTGCACGGCCGGCTAATTTTCTCTCTATTTTTACTGCCATTTTAACAGCTTCGTCGATCGTGTCGCACGGTCTCATTCTTTGTTCGATTTCGGGTTTTAATCCGTTCGGGTTTAAACCAAAAAAAAATACCCTCGGATAGGCTCTAATTCAAGAAAGGATTAGAGCCTATCCGAGGGTATTTTTTTTTGGTTTAAACCCGAACAGATTAAAACCGAGTTCCGAGTATACCGTGTCAATAGCTAAGATGCTTCAATTAAAAATAATGATCCTATACCTAAAACGCTCACGATTTTTTCTCCACGTTTGGATTGGAAGGTTAAGAGTTACGAAATTTTTCATATCGATTATCGATTTAATTGAAGGGACATTATCGTACATGCGATGCATTCGAAAGTACCTACGAAAGACAACGAGACTTATGGAAAAGTCGCTGCAATCAAAATAAATTCTCTTATAATAAAACGAATAGCTCGTATCCTTCCGATTCGATCGAGGGAGACGAGCACAATATTTTTTTGTCTTGGTTTATCTATCGAGATTGAAGCGACATTGTTATTCATACAATGCATTCGAAAGTACCTACGAAAGACAACAAGATATATGGAAAAGTCGCTTCAATTAAAATAATATTTCTCATAAAAAAAATCGATAGTTTGTAGTCTTGCCAATCAATCGAGGCAGGCTAGTGCAACATTTTTTTGTCTCAGATTATTAATCGATATTAAAGCGACGTTGTCGTTCATACGGTGCATTCGGAACCACCTACGAAAGATAACTAGACATATGGAAAACTCCCTTCAATTAAAATAATGTTTCTTATACAAACATTATAGTTTGTAGTCTTCCGATTCGCTCGAGGGGGACGAGCGTAACATTTTTTTGCCTCAGGTTATTAATCGATATTAAAGCGACGTTATCGTTCATACGGTGCATTCGGAAGCACCTACGAAAGATAACTAGACATATGGAAAAAGCGCTTCAATTCAAATAATATTTCTGATAATAAAACCGATCGCTTGTAGTCTTCCGATTCGATCGAGGAAGACGAGCGTAACATTTTTTGTCTCAGATTATTAATCGATATTAAAGCGACATTGTCATTCGTACAGTGCATTTAAAGGCGCCTACGAAAGACAACGAGACATATGAAAAAGTCGCTTCGATTAAAATAATATTTCTTATAAAAAAACCGATCGCTTGTAGTCTTCCGATTCGATCGAGGGAGACGAGCGTAACATTTTTTTGTCTCAGATTATTAATCGATATTAAAGCGACGTTATCGTTCATACGGTGCATTCGGAAGCACCTACGGATGATAACTAGACGTATGAAAAAGTCGCTTCAATTAAAATAATATTTCTCATAAAAAAAAACCGATAGCTTGTAGTCTTGCCAATTAATCGAAGCAGGCTAGCGTAACATTTTTTTGTCTCAGATTATTAATCGATATTAAAGCGACGTTGTCGTTCATACGGTGCATTCGGAAGCACCTACGAAAGATAACTAGACATATGGAAGAAGCGCTTCAATTCAAATAATATTTCTTATTAAAAAAAATTATAGTTTGTAACCTTTCGATTCGATCGAGAGAAACAAACGTAAAAATTGTATTATCTTACATTATTACAATAATTGACGCGAAATTTTTATTAACACGGTGCACTCCGGAGCACCTATAAAAGCCATCGTGATATATGGCAATGTCGCCTCAATTCAAATAATATTTCTTATACAAAAATCTTACAGCTTGTAGCTTTTTGGTTTGATCGAGGGAGGCGAACGTTAAATTTTTTTGTCTCACATTATTACAATTAATTGACGCGACATTATCATTCGTACGGTACATTCGGAAGCACCTACAAAAGCCATCGAGACATATGAAAATATCGCCTCAATTCAAATGATATTTCTTATAAAAAAATCTTATAGCTTGTAGCCTTTCGATTTGATTGAGGGCGACGAACATTACATTTTTTTGTCTTACATTATTACTTATTTAGCCACTTATTATTTGTTTTTCTGGGCGCCGGCGCCAGCGCCGGGCGACTTTTCTCTCTGTCTCATCGCGAATGAAAGAATGAGAGGAAAGTTCGCTCGGCGCTGATTCGCAACGTACCCCGGGTGACCGAAAGGCGAATTCCTACGATGCTCTTTTCAGTTGAATTGGGAAAACTACAAGTTATCGGTTTTTTAGTCAGAAATATTATTTTAATCGAAGCGATTCGTCCATATGTCTCGTTGTCTTTCGCAGGCGCCTTTAAATGCACTGTACGAATGACAATGTCGCTTTAATATCGATTAATAATCTGAGACAAAAAAATGTTACGCTCGTCTCCCTCGAACGAATCGGAAGACTACAGGCGATCGGTTTTTTTATCAGAAATATTATTTGAATTGAAGCGCTTTTTCCATATGTCTAGTTATCTTTCGTAGGTGCTTCCGAATGCACCGTATGAACGACAACGTCGCTTTAATATCGATTAATAATCTGAGACAAAAAAATGTTACGCTCGTCTCCCTCGATCGAATCGGAAGACTACAAGCGATCGGTTTTTTTATCAGAAATATTTTTTGAATTGAAGCGCTTTTTCCATATGTCTAGTTATCTTTCGTAGGTGCTTCCGAATGCACCATATGAACGACAACGTCGCTTTAATATCGATTAATAATCTCAGACAAAAAAATGTTACGCTAGCCTGCCTCGATTAATTGGCAAGACTACAAGCTATCGGTTTTTTTTTATGACAAATATTATTTTAATTGAAACGACTTTTTCATACGTCTAGTTATCTTCCGTAGATGCTTCCGAATGCACCGTATGAACGATAACGTCGCTTTAATATCTATTAATAATCTGAGACAAAAAAATGTCACGCTCGTCTCCCTCGATCGAATCGGAAGACTACAAGCGATCGGTTTTTTTATCAGAAATATTATTTGAATTGAAGCGCTTTTTCCATATGTCTAGTTATCGTCCGTAGGTGTTTCCGAATGCACCGTATGAACGACAACGTCGCTTTAATATCGATTAATAATCTGAGACAAAAAAATGTTACGCTCGTCTCCCTCCTTCGAATCGGAAGACTACAAACTATAATTTTTGTATAAGAAACATTATTTTAATTGAAGGGAGTTTTCCATATGTCTAGTTATCTTTCGTAGTGTTACGTCACGCATTTTTCGAGAACTCTTATTCGCGAACTTACGCTGATCTTCGATCGCACCGAGAGAAGCTGCACGCGTACACTCGCGAGGAAACAGAAAGACTGAGGAAAATAAAGGAAAAAGGGAAAGGATTGCTGTGCGTGGGAATCGCAGACAGAGAACCGTTGACCAGAAACTATTTAACAAACTTTCGAAAGCGATTTCGTCGAGACGAAGTCGTAAAATATTTCTGTCATCGGAGACACGAAAAAAATCAACATCTTCAATGGGACTTGAGTTACTCGAGAATTCCAAAGGCACAACTCCATGGCTCGATCACCCAAGATGAGCACGTGGCCCCCGACAGCACGCTGTGAAGAAAAGTCACCAACACCAACAAGAAACGCCGGCTCATGTACCTGGGCCAGCCGCCATCGAAGGGATTTGCCTGTTGCTAAGCCGGCAGGTCGCTGTTTGCCGAAACCTACCAACACCACTAAGCATCGAGGCTCATAGACACGAGCGCTCGATGTAGCCGAAATACACCAACACGAGTCACGAGTGAGTCATGACGCATCGAGACTCACGGATACGAGCTCTCGGTGACTCCAAACCTCACCAACACTACGACGCTGCAAGGCTTACAGACACGAGCGCTCTATGACTCCGAAAACGACCAACACCTCGAGCGTCGATACCGACAGCTTCCTTCTAACCACTATGCATAGGGCCCAGTGGGTTAGAAAAACTTCCGATTTCCTCCAACGAGTGCAGCACCTCTCGGGCATCGTTCACAGCCACCCCCGCGAACAATTAGAGATTCCCGAAGGTCGCGAATTTAATATTTAGCCGATTTCCAGTAGGATCACGCATGCATATGAATATTGGGTCAGGTCGTCATCAATATTAAAGTTTTGTAATAACATATTTTTTATGTATTTTTCATGTATTTCCCCGGCTATACTTTATAGCTAGGGGTAGGTCAGGTATTTGCGCGTTACTCAGGTAACTATCATAAACCCTTCTGGTCTTTTCCCATCATAAAAAGTAAATCCGTAAAAATAACGAGTTAAAATATTTTTGCCTCTAGCAATATTCTCATTACTCAGAGACTAAACATTTAAGCGAAAAATATCTTGCAAACTGATATTGTTTCAAAGATATACAGTTCAATTTACGATCTTTACCAGCGACGAAAGAAGAATATTGGGTTACATAGGAAATGTTTTTTTCAACAACTACCTCCAAACAGTTTCTTCTAAACATTTGGTTGAAATAAATAAAGATAAGTGGTGCTCGTTCGAAGAAGCAATTCTATTCAGCTCGCCGATTTGTCACGGTTCCTAGAAAGAAAAAAAAAGGAGAAGACTCCGTGCTGGGAGAGAACAGAGTATTGCACGTTGTTGCTATGTCGCCACGACGGAGAAAGCCTCTGTACCAGCATACTCTTTAGGTAGGATAGAAGGAGAAGCGACCACGTGAGCGTGGCTGGTACGAACAAGGGAAGTCAAGAGCCACCCCGAAGGGGAGGTAGCGCTGTCGGCTAGCTCGCGGGCCAGCTACGGTACACGTGATCGTACCGAGAGAGTAGGGGAAGGGTGAGCCACCCGCGCAATGCATAGAACGTACGAGAAGGCCCACCACTCATCGATAGCCGAACTTTTCTCAACCAATAGGAAGAGAGCAAAAAAATCAAGAGACAAACGAAATTCTTAGCCAAGAGTAGGGATGAAGAAAGAGAGAATAACCAAATAATAATTATTAACAATCGTTAATAACAATCATTTTTCCATGTTTTACAATAGCCAAATGTTACAATTATCGTAAAAGTTTAACCCGAAATTTGTTAATTTGACAAATGGAAAGGTTAAACAAATTAATTAATTAAGTTAATAAATTCATCATTTTATATTGAAAGCCGTCGAAAAACCATTAGGAATGAATACCAGAACACCCTGGTAGTTATGAAATTTATATCGAATTTAAATTCAATTTAATTAGATCTGTCAAATCGATATCGATCGATATTTCACATATTATAGTAAAATCCGAATGAGAATGCATGTAATAGAGTGAAGAATGAGAGCGAAATATCAATAGAGTTCATTTTTAACATTTTTGGATTTGATAATTAATTAATTCTTTATCAAGAAAATTTTCCTTTTTTTGCAAGTATTAAAATCCGTAATTTTCCACCTAAAAAGGTGAATCAAATTTGAGACACTTCCAAAATAAATAAAAAGAATAAATTGTTAATTAACAAATCCAAAATCAATTTGGAAATAGTTAATTAGAGTAATTATCGATAATTGACAGCCGATAGAAAGAGAACAAGGGAGGCGTGGAAAATCACGCCTCGACCAAAAAGTTGCCCCTTCCACCGCGGTCTATGTCAAGCCTATTTAAACTGTGCCCTTTACGGAGGGCCATGCTCATTACTCCTCCGAAAATCACTGACAACGTTTCTCTGTTCGTGACCACCGTGATTTTTTTGTAAAGACTTAGAACATTTTTCAAGTCTTGTTTTTCGTTGTGCATTTTGAAAACTTGTATTAACGTTTTATTTCGTACTATTAGCTTCAGTGAAGTTAATAGAAATAAAAACTCTGTGCGTCATTCAAGTGTTGTGTTGCTTTTTCGTGCAAACCTCTTCGACCGTTCGGCAACTTACTCTACAAGCCGAGGGTATCGACCAGCGATCGACCACCGACGACTTCCTCATATCGCTTGTTCTCCGGTTATTTTCGTTTTTCGGTAAGTTTATTTTATTTAAATTTTTCGTGATTTCCCTTACATCCTTTCCCAGTCTTTGTATCGGGATTGATCAAATATTGAGAGATGTACGTATCTCAAATAATTGTGGCCCTTCAGGCAATTATAGTGATTGTTTTGATTATCATTCTCTCGTGCGGAATCTCCGTGAGAGTGACCGTTGAAATCCGTGAAAATAGAGACACCTGTTAAACACCTGTGGTACACTCTGGTGTACAAATCTATTCGGTATCTACCCCGCGTAGAGCCACCCGTAATAACCCGCGAGTTTTGTAAAAGTTTTAATTTCGCGATGCATCCCTCCCTAATAGCCGTGATTTTTCTTACTGGCTGTCTCGTAGTTTGCGTAATAGTCGCGATAGTTTTGTACTTCCGTGTTTTGCGTCGTTTCTCTTCAGGAAACCCTTCCATTACCCCACAGCAAGTCGCTACCATACCCAGTGATCCCTTTGAATACTTTTGTCCGTATTGTCGTGATACACATTGTATCAACGCAAATTTCTAGAAAAAAACCCACATTTCCTTTCGCGAATGAGCTCTAGCCTCTTCCCGAGCAATTTTCCGCGAGGTTAGGCTCAAAACGAGGCACCCGCGAATCGTAGCCGCTTCGATAACGCGTAAATTGATTTAGTTCATTGACCGAGATGAGGCCGGCTCCTCACGTAAATTCACGATTCGCGACGTAACAAAAATTGGGGGCTCGTCCGGGATTCAAAGAGCCATTCGCGAAATTTCGTTTTCTTTTATTTTATTCTCATTGTTCCTCCATCCCTCCCTTTATTGAGCATGTGTGTGAGTGTGTTTGGCATGGTAGATAGCTCGCCCCACCAATGCGAGACCCGTATTCTAGTCCGCCACACCTATGCAGAACCGTATTTTAACTCGCCATGTACTATGCGAGAAGACGTATTTTAATCCGCCCCGTACTAGCGGAAACGGATTTTAGCTCGCCCACCAATGCGAGACGTATTTTAAAAAAGTGAAATTTTGTATTTTCTGCATTGTGTCTTTTGTATTTTCATGTGTAGTTCCGCGTCAGTTTTCGGGTTGAATTTCAGGGTAGGCTATCTGTGAATTCCCTCAGTGTTTTTTCCGGGTTCATTTTTCAGCAGTGAATCACGAGTGTTTTTTTTTTTACCGTCATGAGAATTAGTCTCAATATTTACCCGCTCGAAGGGGAACATTGATAAAAAAGTGTTACACGAGTATCCGGAAGAACGGACTCGTAAACGTAGTAAACCGAACAAGGGAGAGGAGCAGGGTGACGCGCAAACCACGCGATCGCCTCGCGCTCGCTCGTGTCCTTCCGACGGCGGTGCGGAAGCCGCAGGATATACCGATAGGCGCGAATCAACGACAGATTCCCTGAAAAGTGAATCTTCTGAAGAAGTTTTTTCTAATGAACCGATTGATAGCTCAGCAATACCGTCGAAAAGTGTAGACAATTTAGCATCAGGGATTTTAGAGTCGATAATCGAAACGTTAGGGCAACTAAAATTAAATTCACCTCATCTTAAAATAAAAAATTCACAAAGTATTAAAATCGAAAATCCGCAAAGTTTAGAAATCAAGAAAACACCGAATAAAGAAAATTTTGAAACCGAGAAAGAAAGTCCATCGAAAAATAAAGTCGAGTCTTCCGGGGGAGGTAGTGTGCCGTCAGGAAGCATTGCCTCCACTTCAACGTTCGTAACCGCGAAAAGTCAATTCACCCCTTTTAATAGTAGCTCTCGTACGCCCGGTTATTTTTCCGCGAAAAGTAATTTTTCTAATTCGAGACGAGACATCGGTCTCAGTTCAGCATTAAAAACACCCGGTTAACAGAAATTTGCGCCGTATCTCGCGACACCGAAATCAAGTAGAAGACGCGATATTTTGATTAAACCAAAGAACTTATTTATCGGTGAAATACCAATCCTCAAAATGCCTGACGAGGTGAGATTAGACGCCGCGAGTCTTGGGTTTTTGCGCGACGCGATTCGTTTGTTGCCCGAGTTTAACGGGGGTCGAGAACACTTGAGTAGGTATTTCACGGGACTGGAAGAGGCCCTCGCGATGGTAGGACCCGCCTGTGAGACTCACCTCTTGAGACTTGCAAAAACAAAACTGAGTTCCGCCGTTTGGAATAAAATATCGAAAATAACTTTTGCAAATATTCGTGAATTTACAGATTATCTTCGTGAAACGTACGATCCGCCGCGTGACGTGTTTCAGCTCACGGGTGAGCTCGGTAGTAGCTTCCAGGAAAATTCAGAAAAAGTAGATGATTACGCGGATAGGATTCGTAATCTCGCCGTGAAAATTCTAGAGGCTCACAAGCATGCCGACGGTACGCTTGATGAGAACGAAAAAATTAGAATCGAAAAAATGGCACTTAGCTGTTTCGGTAGAGGATTGAAACCGGAGATCCGTCGTGAAATGGGCGACGATCGCACCCTTAGCGACGCGATTAATCGAGCGCGAGGTATCGAGCGGGAACTCGCGGATTTAGATCGACTGCGTAAAGGGAAAAATCCTACCGAAAAGACTGAAAAATCCGAAAAACCCGAAAAATCCGCGAAATCAAGTAAAACCGAGAAATCCGTGGAAATTAATTTTGTTGCAACCGATAGTAAACCAGGGAGTAAGAATCAGGCAGGAGGTAGCTCCGCCGTTCCGAGTTGCCAGTATTGTGGAAAAAAGGGACACGTTGCTAAGAGCTGTTGGGCCGCGCAAGCCGCGTCTGGTCAACAGTCACCGGCCACGTGCCAAATGTGCGAGCAGAAGGGTCATACAGCGAACAATTGTCCGTTGTTGCCTCCTGCTCCACAGGTATCTGCGCCAAGGAATGCTGTAACTTCTTCAGGGCAAGTAATCGTTTGTCAGTTATGCTCGCAAAGAGGGCATCCCGCTGAGAAATGCTTCTCAAAGCCGTGTACGATCTGTGGGAAAAAGGGTCATCTACCGGAGAGTTGTTTTCTAGCGCAGCGAGCGGCCGGAGTGCAGGCGCCAGCGGTGAAACAAAATCATCCGTCGGTCCAGGTAAGTAGTGGCCAGACTCAGCCACCCGCGATTCAGTGTTATGGATGCCAAGGATGGGGGCATTTTGCGAGAAACTGTCCCTCCCGCAATCCCAGCGGAGATAATGTTTCGCAAAATATGCCGCAATTAGCGAGTCCGATGACTTTCGCTCAGGCAGCCTCTCCTCAGTATCCTCCGAATGTGTGCCGATATTGTAAAACAGTCGGACATAAATTGGAGGAGTGTCCATCGCGAATCCGTAAATACCGTCAGATCGTCACCGCTCCGGGAAACGCGAACGGCCAGCTGGAATCGGGTGCCCAGGTGGAGGCCACCGCGGACACGCACCCGACTCTCAACCTGAAGGTAGTGTAGGACAATGCGCGCCTGAGGTCAGGACCATATTTATGGCGCGATACGTCGACGACGTAATTGGTCCGACGATATTATTGCAAGGAAAAGAGCTATCGGAAACTATTACCTTGATGCTAGATACAGGTGCGAGCAAGAATGTTTTGAAAGAAAAATGTATAGATCGTTATTTATACATTGATCGATCGAGAGTTCTTACACTTAGCGGAATAACAGCGAATATAGTAGAAACCCTCGGTTCGGTCGAAATCTTCACGTTAGGCAAGAACACGTCTTTTCATTTAGTACCGTATAGTTTTCCGATTAGACAATCCGGAATATTGTCATCCGAGTTTTTCCGCGATAACCGTGCAAAGATCGATTATGAGAACGATTATCTAGAAGTTAACGGATTGAGAATACCGTTCCATACGAGAGAAAGTATAGTCTTCCCGCCAGGTGCAAGAAAACTTTTTTCTGTCAGAATAAACAAGCGCCTCGCGCCCTGCGGGCGCAGAGGCCCTTGTTGGTGGGCTCCGCCCCCCAAACCCCCCGAAAAGTGTCCCGAGGGGACATTTTTAAGGCACTCACGGAGGTACACGTCGCGCTACGCGCTCCGTACCAAGTGTGATTACACTTCGCGTTATGCGCTACGTAGCGAATATGTTTATACGTCGCGCTGCGCGTTTCACCTGAACCTCCTGTGTGTTTTAAGATAGAAATATTGAAACAATTGAAAAGAAAGTAGAAGGGTGGTTGGAAAAATTCGAGATAAAATTTGAATTTTTTTTTTGTTTCGAAAAAATTTTAAAGAGATTTGAAAAAATTAAATTGCAGTTTCCCAATATTTAAAGTAATTTACATTAAAAATGAAAAAAAAGCTGAGATTTTTTTTTTCATTTCAAATCATCCCGCCACAGAATATCAACGTCGCGGCGTGTGCGAACTTTATCACGTCTGCTATGGAATTGTCATCGGCTTCCAAAGTTTGACAGATAGAATGAACGGAAAAAAATAAATAGTCGCGATTGTTTTCAATTTTATTTGGCAAATTGCAATAATTTTGGATATTCGATGATTCTTCTTTGTGAAATTATAACCAAGTTTTTCAGTGCACCCGTGAAATTTATGATTTTTATTACGAATGTGAATGATGTATTGTAAAATATTGTGAATGGTTTCGTTCAAAATATATTATTTTCGAAATAAAAAGGGCTAATATTTGAAAATCAATGTGTGATATTTCGTGTTTTATTTTTCGCAACCAAATTTTCTTTTCTGACATGATGAAAAATTGTTTTTTGGAAAATTAAAGTAACATAACCTTTAAAATAATTCCTCACTAGAAATAATTGTAGAATAAAAATATTAAGAAATGTTAGAATGTCTTCAAATTTGCTGTGCATAGTGTTTTCGATGCAATGAAATATTGCTGAAAATTAGGAAAAAATTCGTTCATAGGTTTCAAAATTGCAGCGCCGTACGGACCTTTGACAGGAGAAAATGGATTTTTAAATGGAAAATGCCTGGAAAAAATGTTCAGAGACGTCGGAATGTCTTCAAATTTGCTGTGCATAGTGCTTTCGATAAAATAAAATAATGCTGCGAAAAAGAAAAAATTTGGTTCGTAGACTTCATAATTGGAGCACCGTACGGACATTTAGCGGAACAAAATTGAATTTTTATTTTGGAACAACTCATTAAAGGCTTCGCAGTAGTTTCACAATGTTTGTGCACAATAGTCATGATGTGATAAAACACTCCTGCGAAGGAGAACAAAATTGGTTCGCACCATCCAAAGTTACACTGTGATACGGACGTCCGAGAAGATAAATTCAGTGAAAAAGCTATTTTTATTAAACCGCAGGCTAAAAAAAATATTTCCAGTCATCGGAGTCACTTCAAATTAACTGCGCATGAAGTTGGAGGTACACCGAAGTAAATTCTGAAAAACTAATTTTTTTGGAGCATACGCTGCGGGGGATCCCCATCGAAAGCTGTGTGAAGAAGCCTCGATGGTCATTTTAATAGGCACTCTTTGCCTATTGTTGTAGTGAGTGCCTAAAAACCAGGAAGTAACAGAGGGATTTTTACCGATCTTAGATGCAGATGAGGGAATAACCGTGGAGCAGGGACTTGTCACGAACGACAACGGAAAGGCTTACGTTTATATTATGAATCACCGTAGTCGAAAGGTTGAAATCGAAGTCCCCGTCGTAAAAATGTTTCCCTCGAGGTCATTTGAAGCGATGGTTGACAACCTCAATAATAAAATCGCGAGAGAACAATCCATGAAAAATCCAAGTCTTGTAGAAAGAAATAACAGCTCAGGCTCCAATGCGAATCTAGTCGGAGAGACTCGTATTGTAAAAGAGAGAGTAATAGAGCCACCAAAAGTAGAAACCGTAAAGCGAGAAATCCGTTATCTTGAGTCTGAAATAGTTGAGAGTAAAATCCATTATCCTGAATATCCAGTAGAAATCTTTGTAGCCGAAGAGAATTTTGTCAAAGAAAAAGTTATAGAGAGAAAAATTGTTACCGAAAATCCAGTAGATGAAATTTGTATTGTCGAGAAGTCTGAATCCAAGAACCCTGTAGAGAGTGAAAATCGTGTTATCAAGGAAAAACCTGAGAATCGCTGTATCGAAAAAAATCCTGAGAATTTTGTTGCTGAGAAAATCCCCGAGAAAAATCCTGTAGTTGAAAGATTTATTGAGAAAAATCCAGAGAATTGTTTTATCAAGAGAAAACCTGTAGTCGAGAATTTTGTTGAAAAGAATCCCGTGAGTTTTGTTGTTGAGAACAGTGAAATCGAGAATCCAGAGATTAGAAATCCCGTGATCGAGAATCCAGAGGTTAAAAATCCGGAAATCGAGAATCCTGTGTTTGAGAGTTTTATTGAAAATTTTGTCGATTCCAATCCGGAAGATCCCGTAAGGAATGTTTTGAGAAACAATAGAACAGTAGCCGAGAATTTTGATACGAGAAGTCCAGTAGAGAATCCAGTAGTAGGAACCAGTTGTTCAGTAGGAAGATGCAAGTGTGGCAAAAATCAGGGTTTTATCGGAGATAACGATATCTCGATAATGAGAAACCGAAACGAAGATATTATTTTTGAGAAAAATGCTAGCGGAGGTATAGTACTGTTACATCCCCGTAACGTCACCACGCAGCGCCTAGGTACAAGCAACCCTCCTAGCATGCACGCAGGGTTCAAGCGTGGGCCTTGGGGCAGCAGCTAAGGGAAGGGGGATGTTTGGGCCTCGGCTATGCATAAGAGATAAGGAATATCTTCCCCATCCTTCCGGAAAAGTAGGAAGTGGAAGACGGGAAGTTCAGGGCCAATAGGCTACAAGGAAACTTGCCCTCTCCAACCCCTACGCATAGACAAAGATAGTGTACATATTAGTATATAAGACCGAATTTTACACTTAAAAATCACTTCTTGTAACATCTTCAAACTCTCTGGATCGAGTTCAGTATTGTACAGCTCTTCCAGAATTCACCACAAAATCTAGTAAAAGTAAGTTCAACGAAATCTTCGAATTCTTATTGAGTTGCGCGGACCACCGCGAACTCCTCATCATATCCTTCGAACTCAAGAGTTGCGCGGACCACCGCGAACTCTTCATCAAATCCTTCGAACTCAGTGAGTTGCGCGGACCACCGCGAACTCACATATCCTTCGACAAATCCATCAAGCTGCGCGGACCACCGCGAGCTCAACGGATATTCTTTCCTTCTCTCAAACTCAATGAGTTGCGCGGACCACCGCGAACTCTTATCCTCCTAAAAAACATAGTTTGTTGCGCGGACCACCGCGAACTCACTATTCTTCTAAATCCTGGGGTTCGCGTAGTCTGAACAATTAGATTCATTCAATATTTTAAATTCTCTTTTATTCTTGTAGTGGGAAAACGTAAATCGGGTGGCCGAAAGAATTACCTCCGGAAGATTACCGCCGAGTATAGCGGCTATTCAAGGAACCACAAACACGGCTATTTCACAGAAGAATTTATTCAAAATCTTTTCTGTGATAAACCCGAGAATAAATCTAAATATCATTTGATCAAGATCGATTTAGTAATTAAATTTTTACATCCATCGAGGATCCCCGAAAGTGATCCTCGACGAAACATTTACGAGAAGAGACTCGCTTTATGTAGTAACAAATAAACAAACAAATATTTCATTTATAAAATATTATTATTCAAACCAGTCAAACTCCGTTAGCCCGTTTCCCAGACTAATTAGCCTTTGCTAAGGTCAAAAATAGGGCAATTCACTAATGTTACTCGGACGTAACAGTACTAGACGCTAGTGTATCCGACAGATATTTTGTAGAGAACGGTCCAGATAAAAACGTTTATGTATCCGACAACCAGATTAGAAATGTGACAATAGAGAAAGATATTCCGAATCCAAGATTAGCCTTTTGTAAAAATCCGGCGGTATATACTCAGCGAAGAGCCGCGGATTATCTGCCGATATATAGTGTCGAAACTCAGTCCGAAAACAAGAATAAAGAAAAGAAGAATAGTGAAAAAAGGAAAAATTCTCAACCGCGTTACGACCAGAGGTTTATTTCATTCGTTTTATATGTTTTGTTGTTTCTTTTTCGTTCCGGCAATACCACAGTAAACTCTTTGAGTAGCGGAGAAAGCCGAAACGTTAGTGGATTCCGAGAGAACTCCGTGAATACCTGCGCCGAGGGTTCGAGTCTTGCGAAAAAGGCCACCTCGGCTCACGAGTACTTAGAGCCATTAATAGCTGAAAGATTTCTTGTAGATTGCGATTGTTTTTCTTTTGGAGCTACGATGTCGAATGACAATAGAAGCGAAAGAGTAATAGATTTGTTGAGATTAGAGCATTTGGATGAAATAGAGACAGATTCGATTAAAAAAATGATAGCAAAAACCGCCGATAGGTTTCATTTGCCAGGTGAGCCATTAGCCGCAACCGACGTAGTAATGCACAGAATCCATACCACAGATGAATTTCCCGTGAATTCGAAACAGTATAGATTCCCCGAAGTCCATAAAGAGGAAATTAGAAAACAAATAGACGAATTTTTAGCAGCAGGATTTATTCGTGAATCCTCATCTCCGTATAATACACCCTTATGGGTGGTATCAAAAAAACTCGACTCAAAAGGAAACAGAAAGTGGAGAGTAGTTCTCGATTTCAGAGCGCTGAACGAGAAAACAATAAGCGATACGTACCCTTTGCCGAATATAGTGGATATTTTAGATCAACTCGGAGGAGCTCGTTATTTCTCAGTGTTTGACCTGGCCTCCAGGTTCTACCAGATTAAAATGCACACCGATGATTGTCACAAAACAGCGTTTACGACACCCTACGGACATTACGAATACGTACGAATGCCGATGGGACTCAAAAATGCACCACCGACGTTTCAAAGAGCGATGGATTTGGTGTTATCAGGGTTGCAGGGTCGCGAAATGTTTGTATATCTCGACGATATAGTCATTTACGCGAAAACTCTCGAGGAACACAACGAAAAATGTGAAAGGTTGTTCGATCGACTAAGAAAGGCTAATATGACGTTACAACCGGATAAATGCGAATTTTTGAAACGCGAAGTAGCTTATCTTGGTCATGTTATTAGTGGAGATGGTTTGAAACTCGATCCGAAAAAAGTAGTTGCCGTAAGAGAATTTCCAAGACCAAAGAATGTAAAAGGAATTTGTCAATTTTTGGGATTAACAGGATATTATCGTAGATTCATTGAAGGTTATTCGAAGTTGGCAAAGCCATTGACTAACCTCTTAAGAGATGATGTCCCTTTTGTATGGGGAAATAGCTCAGAAGAAAGCTTTAACGAGTTAAAAGACAGACTTTGCACAGAACCAGTTTTAATTTTTCCAGATTTTACAAAGCCATTTATAGTCACAACAGATGCGTCCGGTTACGCAATCGGAGGTATTTTGTATCAAGGAGTAATAGGAAAAGATAAACCCATAGCATACGCTTCACGTACCCTTAAGGATCCAGAAATTCGGTACGATACGTACGAAAAAGAAGCCTTAGCGATCGTATATAGCGTTTTACATTTTCGACCGTACCTTTATGGTAGAAAGTTCACTCTGGTTACTGATCATAAGCCTTTGATTTGGTTCAAGAACTGTAAGGATGGTAATGCACGCGTCCTTCGTTGGAGACTGAAATTGTCCGAATACGAATACGACGTTGTGTATAAAACAGGGAAAACAAACGTGAACGCCGACGCATTGTCGAGAAATCCTGTCGAGACGCACTCTAACGAGAGCGACGAAGAGATTTTCGTGACATGCGAGGATAACGACAATTTCCTAACCACCCACGAGATATTACGTTTACTCGAAAACACCGATATAGAAACCGATGGAGAAAGCGATGAGGAATTTCCGTATGAAGAGGATTATGAAGAGCTATGGACAAAGTCACTGACCCCAATACAGCTGCTCCAGGCCGACCGAAAGGACGATCCGAGTGAGTCAATGGGCCAGTCGACTGACCCTTTAGCCGAGCATGAACTCAGGTCAACGGAAGACCCTTCGTATATTATAGGAATAACAAGGAATCAAGCTAAACAGTGTGAGGTGATTTTTCCCTTCACCTTCGTTGGCCTCCGTCGGCCAGACTAACTACAAAAAAAAATACCATTTTATTGGGCGCCAGTCCCTCTTTTCTATCACCGGCGAGGACGGTCCGGTCAATATCTCAAAAAGAACTTAATTAAAAAAACATAAAATTTCCTAATCGCGAAAATCTAGAAATTACGACACAACTAACCTACGACGGAGGCGCTAACGGTATACCCGGTGGTCACTCATTATGCTAGGTTTGGTAGAGAGGGTCGGAGTCGTGGGAAAGAAAGAAAAGGGAGACTCAATAATAAAAATGCCAAAATTCTCCTTACGTGTTCCACTATTGAGAAAACTATTGCAAATACAGGAGGCGTAGTAAATCATACAAAGCGTCGAAGGAAAAATATAAAAATAAGAGAAGCAAGAAATGAGAGATACACAGTTATATCACCAGCCAGAGAAAGAGAAGTGATTAATTGAAGAATTTTCTTTGTGACGCAACGGCGGTGTAGAAAATTTTGCGGTTTGCGACGAGGCGAAGGTTAGACGAGTTTATATCACGACGGCTATGCCGTACTCACCGAAAACGATAACGACGAAAAACCACTCACTCTCCGTTCGTAGCTTTCGCTACCGAGATCGGAGCGAGTTGTTCACCGCACTCACGTAGTGAGGGGTTCAACTCGAGCTCGAAACTTTTATTTTTCGGTATCTCGCAATTCTCGCGGAGTTCCTTCTCGTGACGAGGGAACTCAACGCGCTAATCTTTTTCAACGGAATAAATACGATGAAAAATCGAACTCAATCGAAAGAACGAGAATTCAAGATTTTTATCGAACGGGATCGAAACAAAGCGGCAAAATAATCCAGGGAAAATAATGCATCGCTTACTTGCTCACTTACTTAACACGTCGGAGGTGCGCCTCCACGAGGCACTCACGGTAAGGCTACCGGAGACTCCCTCGGAGATCCTCTCTCGACGACGGCTCGTACCAGAAGACTCGTGAACTCAAGAAATCTCAAAGCTCACGCCAACCGAATTTCCGAAATCCGCGTAGAGAGAGCCGTGTGCAAAATCTCACACCCATACACACATTCATCACTTCCATCCCCACTCACCGGGTTACGCATCGGGCTGATGTTAGGCCCGATATTTCCCGCCCACCGTCCTCTCGTTCTACGAGGTTGGGAGGGATATCCCCGCGGTCACACACACAGAGGCAAGCTCGGGACCCCTACTCTAAATGGACCCGGCAATCCTTGCCGACGGGGTGGTCCACTCCCCATCGACAAGGCCTTCCAAACGCGACATTCGCAAAACTCAAAAATCTCGGAATTCTCATCGAGACACAACACACGAAAACATATAACTCCGACCTCCGCTTGCCTCTCTATCATCTGTGCGCCGGTTTTTCAGCCGGACTCGTTAATCCGCGGGAAGTCTCATAGGATTGGGGTGATCGGGTGGTGGGCAGCACGAATTGTCGGCTCCTTTCCACGCCACCCTTTCACCCCCTCCTCCTCCAACTAACGAATATTTTTCCCATTGTAATCTCGTTCATACTCTCACATACACTCAACTCAATACTCAGCTCAAAACACATCTCAAAACTCAAATCATACACTCAGTCAATCTCACTACATTCTCACAGACTCCATAATCGGCCTCTACTACGCGGCATACTCATTCTCATACGGTATCGGTAATTTTAGGTGCCAAAAATGTATTTTGTTATTTTATAAATTTTATTGATTAGCTCGGGATCAGTTCTTTTTTTTTTTTTTTCGGGAACAAGTTCCTCGTTTCGTTATCGCTCAACGCGGGTTTTGTTGCGTTTGCCTTTTATCTCGCCCATAATTCTTCGCCTCGTCACTAACCTGGCCGCGCGGCGCGCGTGTGACGCTCGTCGCGAAAAACGGCGTCACAACAGCAACATAAAGGAAATATTACAGCCTGTCGCTAATCCACCTGTGAAAGAAATTTCGAAACAGGTGGAAGAAACGCCAGCACGTGTAATTACCCGACGTCAAGCGAAAAAACAACAAGAGGAACAATTACAAAGAGAAGGTAAGGTAGATAAACCTCCAATTAAAGAATCATCTCCGAAGAGAAAATCAACAGTGAAGAAAAACCAATCGAAGATTTCTTCACGGAAAAATCCTCCACGGAAGAAACAGCAACAGAAGAAAATAGATCCAATCGAATCCGAAGATTCTGCATCTGAGGAAGATGAGAATCAGGTAGGTCCAAGTCATCTAGAAGAACCAATAGAAAATCCATCAGATGAAGATTTTGAAGACGAAAACTGCGAAAATCTGAGAGATAGAGATTACGATCCACGAGAAGATTTTATCACCAACGAAGATCCAAACTCCGATAACGAAGAAAATTATCAACCTGAAGAAAATATACCGCAGAGAATGGATTCCGAAGATGAAAATAATTCCGATGAAGAAATAGAAAACAATAACGATTTCGACAAAGACGATTTGCCGTTAGAAGAACGACTTCGAATGGAGAACGCAGAAAAAACCCCTTCGAGAAATATCATCGAGTCGCAGGATCTCTTTTTTATACGAAAAGATACTCTCGCATATTTCGTCAAAACAAACGGAGCACCCTTCGACCTCGGATCTCGAAAACTTGTTGAGCGTAGAGAGTTGCCATACTTCCCTGATCTCGTACTTGGCCAAGCCAATGCGGTGAAGCGAGGGAACAGGTACCATATAGCTCTACCTGCCAGCGACGAGTCCGGAGACGGTCTGTCGGGAACATTAGCTCAAATGAATAGCTCGATTATTAGCCTTCGAAATACAATGGAGTCTTTAAATATTCCGAGTGTCAGTATCGCCAAGACAGAGAAAGTAGGTAACGTAGTCTGGGATGAAATAGCTTCAAAATTACGATCTGGATTTAAAAGGAGCGCGATAAAGGTAATAGTTTGTCATGGGATAATTCGGTATCCGAAGAAAGAAGAGAGGTACGAGATTATACGCGAGATGCATAGCTCAGCCGTGGGAGGCTACCGAGGAGTTAGCAAAACGTATAATCGCGTGCGACAACACTTCTTTTGGGAGAAAATGAAAACCGATATTCAACAATTCATTCAACAATGTTTGCCGTGTCAATTAAAAAAATGCGATAGATTCAGAACAAAACAGCCAATGTTAATAACAGATACACCGGGAACAGCTTTTGAGAAAATAGCAATGGATATAGTCGGTCCGATACCAAAAACAAAAAGACTTAACGAATACATTCTTACGATCCAAGATCAATTCACAAAGTTTTGCATCGCGATTCCTTTGCCGAACGCAATGGCAGTAACGGTAGCTGACGCGTTCGTAAAACATTTCATTTGTATTTTCGGATCTCCTAAGGCAGTACTGACATATCAAGGCAGTAATTTTCTGAGCGGATTAATGAGACGATTAGCGAAAAGGTTTCGTATCAAGAAATTGCGAACAACCGCATTTCATCCTCAGTCCAACGGATCGCTCGAGAGGTCTCACCATGCTCTAGGAGAATACCTGAAGCAATACAATGGTCGAGAGTTCGAGTGGGACGAATGGGTGGAATTGGCAATTTTTAATTACAATACCAGCGTCCACGAAGGAACTAAACATACACCGTATGAACTCGTCTTCGGAAGATTAGCGAGAACACCATCAAGCGAAGAAATTCATCCTGAAGATAGATTGCAGACATATAACAATTATCTCGTTAAAATAATAACTCAAATGCATGAAATTCGAGCTATAGCACGTGAAAATTTAATAGGAGCAAAGGAGAAATCGAAACTTCTTTACGACCGAAAAATAAATCCGAAAACCTTTCAAGTTGGAGAATATGTATTTTTGAAGAAAGGCCCTAAGCCGAAGAAGCTCGAAGATAATTATACAGGGCCGCACGAGATAGTAGAGGTGATGGGGGACCACAATGTCCGCATAAACGTTAAAAGGAAAACACAGGTAGTGCACGTCGATTGACTACGGGTATCGCATATTACCCCCTCATAAAACGTGTTACTTACGAAGGATCTTCGATTACAGCGAAAAAAAAAAAGGGGGCGAAATGGCAGCCCAACAGCCGTCTATCGCCCATCTCCGGGAACTTTTGCTTACGAACGAAATGGTGGCTATGTATACCCTACTCCGGAAAAAGGAGGAGGGAAAATCTAATTCCGCCTCCTACATGGTGGAGGTGGAAGATTATATGGGAATCGGTTATGGAGATACCGAGGAGGACGCGAGAGAGGCCGCCGCCAAAAATTTGATGGCCGTTATACTGGAGATCAACAACGACGACCCGCTCCCCATCAATATCGTTCGCCCCATGACCCCCGCCCCCCCCCCCCCCCTATGATAGCAGAGGAGGAGACTAGTGACGACGAAGAAACCGATGAGCTTAACCTTGGTCTCGAGCTTGACGCTTCTAGCGATGCTACGGACTTCCTGCAAAGATTGTACATAAAGGCCAACCAACTGACCGCTCCGACAGAGCGCCAGGTCAAGGCACTCTGCGATTATTTCGTAGAGTTTATGAGGACAGGTGGTTACGAAGTCACCCGTGAGCCCGAGGTTACCGCTGAGGGACTTCACAGAACGGGATGGTATATGAATACCTTCCCGATATTTTATCATGAGTTAACCCACCATAATAAGACCCTGGTAGAATTAAATATGTTAATGGTAGCGATACAGTCTTATTTAGTATCTAGGAGGATCGGGGAATGGGACGCTGCTCAAGCCGAGGGTGACTAAAACTGTCCCCCCGGATAGCTGTCCCATTGAACAGAAATAGTTATAAGATTGTATATATATGTATGTATAGGGTACAGTTTGAGGCCGCGAAATATATGTAATATACATTCATTGAAATGGATGCTAGGGTCTATAATTGACCATATAAAATTATTTGTTGCGAATTATTTAGGTTTGTACTCATTATATTCCATAATTTCTACAGATTGGCTGTTACGGGGACCTTTTATATACCGACGTGTATCGGGACACGTATATATATGTATTGTGACGGGTTTTCCTTGATCTCGTAAACGCAACACTAACTTTACAAAAAAAACTCAAAACTCAAAAGATGAGCGATATCGAAACAAAAAAAAACACGAACTCGAAAACCTACGTCACCTTCGGCCGTCCACCCTCGCGGATGCATCGGCGTCCCGGTGGGCGCCAGTTAATTTTGTTTCACCGGTATTAACAACCGAACTAAACTGGAGGCCGGTGGAACGGCAACCTCCGCAGGGTTAATTTTTGTTTCGCCGGAATTACCAAACCGGGCTGATCTGGGGGTCGGTGGAACGGCGACCTCCGTAAGGACGAAAACGAACGATAAAATAGTAACTAAATTAAACACCGATATAGCCGCGAGAGCGAATGGTAGCGGAGTGGCTCGGTTGCTCAGAATGCGGGTTATGGTAGAAGGGTCGCGATCCGAGGCCAATAAAATAGCGCTCAAAAAATAATTATTATTGGCTTGGAGCCACGGGATCCCACGCACGTGCATCGCGAGTACTCAGCCGATCGAGAGATCGAAGCGAGACAAGCGACGTCGGGCGCGACACGGAAACGATAACTTCGATAAATCAAAAAAACTCACCGAAACGCGTAATTTATCCAAAAAGGACCGGGAACTGCATCTGACGATGCCACGAGAACTCACACACATGCACTTCAACTCGAGAGCGTTAATTGTAATTATCGACTCGGAAAGAATTCCTTTCGGAATCCTACTGAGGATAGCACACGCGAAACACACGAATCGACGAACGAACGCGCGAACACGAGAGCGAGAGCGATAGCGGGATCCACGGTAACGCGAGCGAGACACAGCGAGCACACGATGCCTCGATGGCTCGAGCGCGAGAACAATAGGCCGAAGCCTATGATAGCGGGAGCGCGAGAGACACCCGAGTTACCTCGAGGGCAGCTCTCCGTCGACTGTCTTTGCCTACGAAAATTCGTAATGAATTATCGTTACTATTTTCGGGATCTTGATCGATAACTACTGCCCTCTCAATCATCTCATGACTTTATCGAATCGAGAGCCGATACTATAACGCGGTAACTTGAACGAATCTTCGCAATCGCTTCCCTTAGTCAATGCGTGAGACACAAGGCTCTACTCAACTATAACGCAGCGCAAGGGATTCCACCACCCTTGCCTGGACCAAACGATACCTCCGCCTGATCTCAACGTATTGCACTTTTCTATAGGGTGCCGGGTTTGCACCGGACTTTAACGTAGTTGCAAGACGCTTCGTCGAGTCTCTCCTTCACTTGGGCCTTTTATTTGCTAACTTTGTTCCACCAAGCGAATTCGAGAATCCCGACCCAAAACTGAAGTAAACTGAATTTCAAATCTCAAAGCAAAAGGAATAAACTAAATAGTAGGTAGCAATACTGAAAGAAACTAAATCTGAAACTTGAATTTAACTGAAATAATGAACGTTATTGAAACAATTCGTAATAATTACAAAAAACATAAAAGGTAGACTGCAAAAATCTCGATCGATATCTTAGCGAGAGCTTGACGGTATCATAAGTCGCTGGGAGAGGCAGTAACGCGAAACTTCAGCATTAAAAATCGGTATTTTTATGCGAGTTACGGTTGTTTTGGTTTTTGTGACGCTGATTCAAAAAAATCACGTCACAGTATATATATAATATCAGAGAAGATGTCCTCAAAACAGACAATACACAGGAACAGTCGAAGATCCTCAAAAAAGACACTACACTGGTATATGTGACCCTATATTAGATATCTTGTGAGAATCTAGAAGCATCATCGTCGTATTTATTTCATACACAGAAAAAGCACCGATTCTGATTTTTCAATGGAAATTTCTGTTGACTACCTAATATCTTTCCCGATAAATGAAATATATAAATTATGCATAATGTTTTGCCCAATTAAAAAATGCACCGACATTTTTTTTTGCAATTTCACATAATTCAAACGGTAATATAATTCGAAATACTATTGCAATATTTATTGGCGGCGTACTCTTTCGAGTAGGACTCGGACTCTCCTTTCTTATGTTTAACGCTTTTTGAATTTGAAATACGCGCCTTTCGTTTTGCGATCTCATTTCCGCGAGGGGAACCGGAATTCATGCCCGGTTTCTATACTTTCTCGTAGATTGCTAGTTGACCAGGCATAGGCAAAGCAGGCACAGGCATACCCGGTTGTATCGAAATATTACGAGCGACTCTTTCCGGTAACCTTCAGTACGACGAACGACACTGGGGCATCCCCGACTTGCGCCACGTGCGGTCAAAAAATGTTTATTCTCGTGTTATTCACCGACAATGTGTTTCTAATCTGCGAACCGAGTGATATAAGTGCATTCACGACGAAATGTCCAGCTGTTAAATACACGGATGGAAGAAAATATACAGCACGTATAATAGCTCTGCACGGTAAGTAAAATTTAATAATCTTGAGTAAACGGTATGGCGCATGCTTTAGAGCGTCACGTTTACAAAGAAAGAAATAAAACATAATAACCTCGAACATGAGAAATGTATGATATCGTTTGAGGACATATTCATATATTAATATGTCCTCAAAACAGCCTTTATAATGACGAATATGTCCTCAAAACAGCCTTTATAATGATTAATATGTCCTCAAAACAGCCTTTATAATGACGAAAATGTCCCCAAAACATACCACACATGAGAAAGTCATCTTAATATATTAATGTCCTCAAAACAGCTTTTATAATGATTAATATGTCCTCAAAACAACCTTTATAATGATTAATATGTCCTCAAAACAGACTTTCTCATGTATGGTATGTTTTGGGGACATATTAATAATTATAAAGGCTGTGTTGAGGACATATTAATATATGAGTATGTCCTCAAACGATACCATACATTTCTCGTGTTCCAGATTATTTTGCCATTCCAGGTTTGCTCGATTAATATATTAATGTGTCCTCAAAACAGACTTTCTCATGTATACTATTGTTTAGGGACATATTCATTATTATACAGTCTGTTTTAAGGACTTGGTTGTTTCAAGGGAATGCCAGGTATAGGGATATTATCGTGCAAGTGTAGAAAATTCGCACTTAAATTGACGTTCATGCTCCAATCTATAGAATTTAGATTAACGAAAATATCATTTGCAAATCTGAATATATTCTCTAGTGGCCCGTATATTTAGCGGATCGTATTGTTTGAGGACGTATTCATATAAACAAAGGCTTTTTCGAAGACATTTGGCTCTATTGGGGACACATATGATATACGTGAACGTATACATATATATGTCCTCAAAGGAACCAGAAGTCTTCAAAATGAACTTTATATAGATGAAACTGTCCTCAAAGAGTACACTACGCAATATTTTTACGTATGGTATACTTCGGGGACTAGTATCATGAACACGACTTGAGTTTCTGTTCCGCAATTTTTAGAGGATCGCGAAGTATTGCAGCAAATTCAAAAGAGTTTCGAAGAAGAGTCAGACTTCGTCTTTTTCAAAAATATCCGACTCACGGAGGAGAATCTATCATATGGAGAGATACTCAAAAAAAAAAAAATTGTTAAGGTAATTTTGAATATTTAAAAAATATCTTACGTTCACAGTGGAGCGTGGATAACGTTTTGCGTTTTAGAAATAATTGTTGAGTTTTCGATATATAATTAATATATAATAATTGCGATATATACTTAATTGCGAAAAATATGTGTATGCAGATGGCGATAAATTATATCTGGACTTAACGATATTCCCTCCACGGAGCACGAATCTTGAGGACTGCGCACTTCAATTGCAAAATGAACGAGAAACGAAGAAGTTTTTCAGTTAGACACATTCTTTTTTTCGGAGCCGATTTATTCCCTCAACGTATCATTTATGACGATCTTTTCCTTTCAGAATGCCAGAGGCGGTTCATTCACAGTGAAATTTCGAGAGCACAATATCGTGACTCTGCCGAGGAGAATCAAAGCGAACGCACTACGAGTCCGATTCTCGCGGATAAGGTATCGATAACGCACGATTTCAAGGAAATGTTTCCCGAAGATGGACACGCGGACCGGGTCCAAGAAACACGCGAGACAAAAAAATCGACGTATCAAGCCTCCGAGAAAATAATGAACGATGAGAAAAGTTCCATTGAACGCACCTCCGAAAAGATTAAGCCCGAAGGTGACTCCGACGATAAAACTCTCTTGGAGGAGAATACGATGCGTCGTACGTCCGAAAATTCTTCGTTTAAGGAAAATAGTTCAATCTCAGCACCCAAGGTTCTCGATTATGAGAAGACCGTGAACATCAACCCCGATCTCGACGAACATGGCTCAAAGAGTCAGCTTCCCGACGATGCAAACGCGAATCAGCGAGTCCATGGCCATTCGGTTTCCGACGAGGAAAATTTTACAAAATTGCTCGAAATCGCGATTAACAATAAAAGCACCTTGAAAAAGACTACGACCAACGGAGACACCGAAGATAAACAAAAAGTCACAGAGGAACCGTCAACCGAACGCGTATCCAAAGTTCGATCTCTCGTGGAGGAGAATACGATGAATCGTGCATCCGAAAATCGCGACATTAACGAGAATACTTCGATCTCGGCAGCCAAGATTTTCGAAGAAATGAAGACGATACAAAATGATTGCAAGAGTCAGCTTCCCGACGAAGCGAACATGAATTCCGATAACCTACTCAGATCGCGAATCGCGAAGTCGCGCAATCGCGAAAAAGATGTAAACACCTCCGAAAAGACTACGCCTGATGACGACTCCGAGAATACAAAAATACTCACCGTGCAAAAATCGACCAAACTCGTATCCAAAATTCGATCTTTCGTGGAGGAGAATACGATGAATCGTACATTCGAGAATCGCATAATCAACGAGAATAGTTCGATCTCGACAGTCAAGATTTTCGACGAAATGAAGACGGTAGAAAATGATTCCAAGAATGAGGTTCGTGACGAAGCGAATACGAACTCCGAAAAATTACTCGAAATCGCGAACAACAATGTAAACACCTCCGAGAAGATTTCGCCCGCCGACGATTCCGAGGATAAAAAAATACTCACCGAGTAAAAATCGACCGAACCCGTAGACAAAGTTCGAGTTCTCGTTAAAAAAAATACGATAAGTAGAGCGTCCGAGAAATGCATAATTAACGAGAATAGTTCGATTTCCGCAGCCAAGATTTTTGACGAAAAGCAGATTACGGAACACGATTCCAGAAGTCAGATTCCCGACGAATCCACTACAAATCAGCGAGTCCATGCGTGTCAGGCTCCCGACGAGGGAGAATCCAGAAACTTACTCGAAATCGTGAATAATAATATAAATATTGACACGGTTGTGGACCAAACAAAAAAAACCATGAAAAATCTCAACGACAAAAATCCATCGCTTGACAATTGGGGTTTCGACGAAAACTGTAACTCAGTAACGAATAACTTGAATAATATCAAGTCCGCGGCCGTGACTATCGATGCCAATAGGATTGTTGACCGATCGGGAGAGAAGTTAAAAAAAAAATCGTTGGGGCTTTACATGATGTGGCTCTTGATAAGTCGATCGACAAGTCAGACAACGGAATAGGAATGGGAGAAGATATAATTTTCTGTCACGAAAGTGATTTAATGGAGAATATCGCTGAAAATGTCGTTATTCACGAACCGAACGCCACCTATACTTTGGATTTGATGGATTTAGGTATATACCAAAATAAATCCATAGGATTTAATTGATCTTTGAAAATTGGAACGTAATCTTTATTCATTAATTCCAGACTTGTCATCTGATCATATCGTAAGTGATGTTATGCTCTGTGAAGATATGCTGCTCCGCTCTCGTGACGAGTTTGGCGACAACAACTCTCTGTTACCAGATAGTTCGTCTTTGTCACGTCCTATTCGAAACTCTACGGCTTTGGACATGACTGAACCTAGTACTAGTTTTGGAGGTGCTGGTACCGACGAAGGTGAATGGTTTTCTTTTTTGTAAAGTTTTTTTCATCTAATGCGAATAACAATTTTCATCTGCTCTTATTTTACAATACAAAATAATATACCAAAACGTATTAACGCAGATTCGGAGAGTCATGATGACTCGAGTAGCGATGATTTTGTTCCATCTGCGGCGGAATCGGCAGATCGATTAGCGATAACAAGAAACAGAAAAAAAAAATTCATCGTTAAATATAACTTTGGGAGCTAACAAATCCGGTACGTCAGCACCAGACGATGCTGATTTGCTAATAACAACTTCGGAATCTGGATTACACACAAAGAAACATTTTTGTTTCTATTGCCAGAAATTTCAGTCGAAACTCGCCTGCCATCTAGAGCTCGTTCATAAGGACGAAGAGGACGTTAAAAAGTTCTCAACGTTACCGCCAAAAAATTCGGAGCGCATGCAAATTATTGCTGCAATCAGAAAAAACGGAAATCACTTATATAATACCGATCGGAGGTTTAACAAGGGCCAGGTGCTCGTAGTTAGAAGACCGCAAGAACGGATGAAAAAAACTGCCGAGGACTTTGTGGCATGCGGGGTTTGCAAAGGCCAATATGCAAGATCAGTCATACGCCATCACTTCGCAAAATGTGCGAAAAGAGGCGGCAAAAAAGAAAGACTTGTCATCGTAGAGGGGCGAAAAATTTTTGCAAGAGTTCACGAGAAAGCAAATAAGTTGGTCAGAAGACATATAATGCCATATCTACGAGAAGACGCCGTCGTTCGTGGAATTCGATACGATAAATTGGTAATTCTATTTGCAAATAAGCAGTGCGAGAAGTACGGCTTACATCAGCACCATTATCAAATGGTCCGAGCGCGTATACGCTTACTCGGTCGTTTTTTGATGGCAATAAAACAACGAAACAATGCAATAAAGGAATTTTCGGATGTTTTTAAACCGCGAAACTATGACGATTCCATCGAAGCTGTAAAAACAGTCGCAGGGTTTGACGAGGGTACGCGTACTTTCCGCATCCGGCTGTGGGTTCGAATCTCGGGACGCTGCTGAAAGCTGTCGGCGAAATATTACGTTCGGAATATATCAAGAAAGAAATGGCCGAAGATCAAAAGCGCGTCGAAGACTTCTTGAAATTGCAGAGCGAAAACTACGGTACCAGCGTAAACAGAGCCGTAATGGAAACTCAATCGCAAAACAATAGACGCAAAAAGGTGGTACTTCCGAGTCAAGCAGATGTTACGAAGCTGCACACTTTCCTGACATCGGAGCGCGAGGTGTATTTCAATCGATTGAAAAAAGAATTTTCCGAAAACTCGTGGCGAAAACTTGCGGAAGTCCTCGTTATCACTTTACAGCTCTTCAATCGTCGTCGCCCTGGAGAAATGGAACGCGTATATTTGGAAGATTTTAATTCTCATCAAGACATCGATGCGGTAACGGATAAAGATACGTTCAACACTTTGTCGAAACAAAGGCAAGCACTGGCTAAGAAATACGTTCGTTTTATGGCACGAGGCAAACGCGGCAGAGGAGTCCCGGTTTTGGTTCCCGCGAATCTTTTGGAACCGCTTAATCTCATTATTAAGTAGCGCGCTCAAGCTGGAGTACGAAAAGACAACGAGTATCTGTTTGGAGTACCGTCCAAAGACGGAGATCGGCAGAAGTGGATTGGCGCATGCAATTTGATGAGACAGTTTTCCCAGAAGTGCGGGTCTGAATTGCCGGATACACTTCGAGGTACACAGCTACGAAAACATGTCGCAACGAAATGTATATCGCTTAACTTGGACGAAAATCAAGTATCGGACTTGGCGAATTTTATGGGTCACGCCGATAAAATTCACAAAGAGAATTATCGCCAACCCGTCATAGAAAAGGATATAATTACGATCTCTCAGCTACTTGAAAGAACCCGAGGTACTCAGGATGAGGACGACGAAGACAGCGATGAATTGACCGTCGAATCAGAAAATTCGTTTTCCGGTGAAACTCAAGGCAAGTTTATTTAAAAAAAAAAAAAAAAAAAAAAACATATATGATTTAACAAATTAGTAACGATGATGAATTTATTATTATTTCAGATAAGTCGAATCTCGGTGACTACTCCGGAAAGAGTAGGAGCACTTCGTACTCGAGTACAAGCCGCGGAGCCGCTTCTTCTAGTCGAGCAAAAACCATCCACCGTCGATGGACAGAGCAAGAACGCACCACGGTTCTCGGAGCTTTCGAGAAAACAATGAGAAACGGAAAAATGCCGACTGGCGACGAAATGCAAAAGTTAATTGATGCAAACGATTGCCTCAAAGGCCGTGAAGTTGCACAGTTGCGAACGTGGTTGCATACGCAAAAAAAAAACGATAGCTTCCGGTCGTCGAAAACGCTGGCTATGAATCTCAATAAGCAATTATTAAATCGTTTCGAATTGAGATTTCGACGGTAACAAAACATTGAGTTTTGTCTTTTTTTTTACATTTTTTTTTCTGCATAGTTTCAGGAATGTACATTCAGTTTTTTTTCTATGCAAAGATGCAAGAATGTACATCGAGTTTCTTTTCTTTAATTTTTTTGTTTTTTTTTTTCATGCCAAGTGCAAGAATCGACGTTTATTTTCCGCTTTATTCATCTGGGCAAGTAAAAAGTTTACTTGTAACTGTTTTTTTATTTTCTTGCTAATATTTATAAAGAATTTATAAAGACTGAGAGACGGCAAACGCACGAATGGCAAATCGGCGTTATGACTACAACGTACTATGTTTACGAGATTTTATTTATGTTGTTTTTTTCTTGACAAACAAGAAAGCATTTGATATTAGATAAGATGATATTGCATTTGATATTCGAATATAAGTTCGAAAGACTAAAGAACTCAGTATTAACGGTGATCATAATTTAAAAAACACATTGTTAAGTTGGAAAGAAGAATAAAATGATTCCATTTATAACTGGCGTTAATTATATAATTCTGTCTTTTTTCATTTTTCAGTCAACATCCAGAAAAATTTTAGACTGTCCTCAAATTATACCAATCATATATTTGTTACTTTCAGGACTGGTCTTGAATAAGACAAAATATATGTTTGTTACTTCGAGGACTGTCCTTATAGGAAAACCGTGAAAAGCATGTCCCGGAATCATACACACCGCTGGTGGTGGCTTCTTTGGAGACTGTCCTCAAAGTATACGTTACGTATATAAAATTGTGAGGACAGTCCTCAAAACAGCCGGATGTCCCCGAAAAAGTCAATGCAATGATGAAAGTGTCCCTAAACTGTACTTTACGCGTATATATATATATATTATGTTATATAGAAATAGATAGGTTAGTTGGCATTTTTTTTTCTATTTTTTTTTTTTTTTTTTTATTCTTTAAAGTTAAAATCATATATTTTTCTTTTTCATTATTTTTCTATAAGCATAGTAAATAGTTAGAATTGTATAGATAGGAAAAAAAAGCTAATTAAAAAGAATTGTTTTTTTTCAAAATTCTTAGTTCGCGTTTTATTTTAATTTTCAGCAGCAAAAAAGAAAAAAAAAATAATAAATATAAAAAAAAAACACAAACCATATAAAAAAAAAAAAAGAAGAAGAGAGAATGGAGCGACCCCATCCGGAGGAATTCCTACGGGAATATATGCAGAGGCGTAGAATAAGGCCTCATTTCGAGTACACGTTCCTCGACCATTGGGTGTGTCAGGTGACCTGCGGGCCATACCAATCCCACGTTAATGGTAAAACGAAAAAAGATGCCAAAGCGGTAGGAATATTCCGCATGTGGGTAAATCTACGGAGAACACTGGTGTTCCCTTGGATCCAACGGGTAAATGCTGGAATAGGAACAGAATGTAACAAGGAAAACGTTCTGGGAGTATTAAGCAGCATAGCGCACCAGGTGAAGTGACATAGAGCCTCCTGGAGCGAGGGTCACTCATTAGTTTATAGAGATGAACTTGAACGACTGTTAGATTCACAGAATATTGAGTTAACAGAACGCCACGTGATATATAAGATGCAAAGTCTCATGTATTGGGAATTAAATACGACACCCATTATCGTTCAGGCAACCAGCGGTATCTTGCGAAGTGAACTTCGATATACTCTTCTCCTTTCCGTCATTGAAACGTGTAAACAACGCTTGGAGAAAGTTGGAATATTATCGATGATAAATTAGGTAGTTGCATGCTTATAATAAGTAAGAAAAAAAAAAAAAATACTACCAGAGAGGAAAATCTTAGAAAAAAAAACGTTTGTTTAAAGCAAAATGGACGGAAGGAGGCAACCGGGAAAACCTCATCCTCATCCGATGGCGAGACTGCAGGAATATTTGAAAGCAAGATTAGTAGAAGCGCACATTAAGTGCTCGCGTATCTCACAAACAAGGTGGGATTGCCGCTTGACTTGCGGTCCATATATAACACACGGAGATGGACAGACCAAGGCAAAATCAAAATATTTTGCTGCGAAAAAAATGTTAGGATTATTAGCAGAAGCAAGAAGTTTCCCGTGGCTAGAGCAGGACATCCGTTGGGATGATAAGATAGAAGAGGAAGTCAACAGAGGTTTCCTGCGCGAAATCCTAGGGCGAATAGAAAAAAGAGTACGAGGGTGTCGCTATTGGTGGAACAGCTCCAGTGTCACTCTCCTCCAAGAAGAGTTGACCTGTCTCCTACGATCGCAAGGAGCAGGAATCCGTGAGAGTGTTTACCCCGGTCGAAAGGAAACTTTGATCGTATGGGAAATAACCACGAATCCGAAGATAATTCAAGCAGCGTCCGGACAGACGTTTAATCGAATTAAATACGATCTGCTCCTTGAGACTATCGATAGTTTGAGAACGCGACTAAATCTGATTGAGATGAGTGAATGTATAGTTATTTAAGAATTCCCTTTCTGAGATACCTCGTATATATATATTTTTTTTTATATACTAATAAATAACGAGAAAAGAAAAAGGAAAAAAAAATATTAGATGCATACGCTAATTAGTAGCGGAAAAAGAAAATTTGTAGTTACAAAATATTATTTTCCTTCTATATACATATTGTAACCGTTTACCCCGAGAACTCGCTGCGATTACAAAAGTTGTAACGAGTGTCGTGTCGTAAGGGCGCCAGCCGCGAGAACCCGGAATTCTCGCGACAAATTTATTTCAACGACACGACCGTTTCCTTGATCTGACGCTCGGCTAGCTACAGCCCGGGAAGATGGTAGAGGGGAGTGGTTCGAGTCGTTCTCGCGAGCGGAAGAACAGAATCAATCTCGGGAACACAATTAATAATTTTCTTTTTATTGTCTACTCAAATGATCTCGGGAGCGGAGTCGTGAAGAAGCGACAACTATTCCGCCTCCCGCCAATGACCGTTACAAAAATTCTCGCGCGCTCTGTACTGTCTCAAGAGCGCTATCGATTCCCGTTTAATCACACAAAAAAAAAACAATCGAATATAACAACTTCGGTACATCCAATCACACGCCAAAAGATTACGGAGATCTCGCGTAATATCGCTCGACCTGCGTCGATAGCCACCGGCAGCGCGCGAACGCGACGTGAGAGCGTCGCGCCGCACAAATCGAAGGTCGAACCGCCCTTGCGATTGACCGTTACGCGAGAACTTAACCTAACGGACTCTCTCGCAGATTCTAAAACAAACTGACGGAATAAACGAGAGCAGAGCTAGACAGAATAAGATATACAAAGTTGAAGGCAGTCAAGATAAACAAGTTACGATGGTCTAAACATAAGAAAGTCGAAGAGATACAAAATAGTCAAGGGATCAGAGAAAAACGACGTGACGTCGTTCGTCATGTTCGTCATTGCGGGGTTTGTCAGCGCGCGAAGGTGGAACAGCTCCCGCCGATGGGATTGATGGGTAGGAGAATCGTCGAAGAACCCTGGTCGGTCGTCGCTGCGGATATTATGGGGCCGTTCCCGAGGAGTCATGCGGGGTTTGTTTACGTTCTCGTGATACAGGATTTGTTCACGAAGTGGATGGAGTGTTGCGCATTGAGGAAAGCGAATGGGAAGAAGATTGGAGAGGCTCTCGAGGAGCTCGTGTTCTCCCGGTGGGGAACACCTCAAGTTCTCCTCACCGATAATGGTACCGAGTTCGCCAATGCGCATCTTAACGCTCTCGTTGCGGAAAGGGGAATCTATTACTCGCATACCCCGCCGTATCATCCACAGGCGAATCCCGTGGAACGAGTGAATCGGGTTCTGAAGACGATAATTGTGTCGTTCATCGAGAACGATCATCAGGCGTGGGACGAACATCTGCCCGAATTTCGGTTCGCGTTTAATACCTCGTTTCATTCGTCGATAAACAATACTCCCGCGTATCTAAATTTCGGTCGCGAACCTAAGCCGCATAATTTTTATCGCCGTCGCGAGGAAGGGGAACGCGACATTGTGCCGTTGCCTCCCGAAGAGTGGTCCGAGAGGATGCGAGCTCTAGGCGAGGTGCGAGAGAGAGTGACGCACGATCTCGAGGAGGCATATCAACGACAAGCGGCGCAGTATAATAAGCATCGGCGAGAACAAACTTTCGATGTTGGTGATTTCGTGCTCAAGCGACAACGCGTACTGTCGTCGGCCTCGCAAAATGTCGCAGCTAAACTTTTTACTCGTTATCACGGTCCCTTTCGTGTACTCCGTGTGCTCTCGCCGGGAGTGTATGAGCTCGAGGATCCGACGTTAAAGAAACCTTACACTGTCGCCATCAAAGATTTAAAACCTTATTTTGCGCCCACAGATTCGAACAATACCGAGGATGAGCGGTTTGGGACGGGGAGCGCTGCGGGGCCGCCGGGTGATCTCGGTGGCCACCAGGGTGGCGTTGCTGGGGGGTGCAGCAGCCTTGGCCGACGCGGAGGACCCCGAGATCTCGGCTCCCGTCGAGGGGGAAGAGGTCCAGAGGACCAGGGGTAGCGTGAGGCGGCCGCCCTCATGCTGCTTCGGGAGATGCCGGTGCTCCCGACATCGGAGGACGAGGAGGAGCCGCCAACCGTGCACCGGGTCACCATCTATCCCGGTGGCGGGCGACCGCCATATACGGTGGAGCAGCCGGTCGTCCGCCGCTCCCCGGTGGTCCGACCGCGGGGAGGGGTCGCTCCCGGGGGGGCTCGCCAGCAGCCGGGGACGATGGGACAGCCACCAGCTCCCGTCTCGCGTCGTCCCCGTCGAGCATGCGAAGACGAGGCATGGTGGAATTGCGGACAGCTGTACCATCGCCGCCGGGAATGTCCGCAACCGCCTCGCACGGACTTCCGGTTGTGCTACGTCCGTGGGCTCCCGGGGACTACCGTGAGGGACTGTCCGCGATGCGCCAGCTACTGGCGTAGCCTGGGCAGCCTGTCGGTGCAGCGGCAGAGAGAGAGAGAGGGCTACCGTCGCTGGATGGAGGAGTCGTAATTAATAAAAAAAAAAAAAAAGGGAAAAAAAGTAGTTTTTTGGACGTCCCGTCCCATCCCGCTTCACGGGTAAAGGGGAAGAATATTGAAAATAAACAGGACAGTTCCCGGGTACATCGTCTATCATTTTCTCTTGCTCCCTCCACTCACTTCCCTTTCAGAGTCGTTTACCGGTGCTCAGTGTGGAAGGTTTCGTGCAAACAGGTGATTATAATTGGTGGTGGTTTCGGGTTAACGGTTAGTATGGTGATGATCTAGTTGTGTTGTTGGGAATCCATGCTCTTTGTCTTTGTTTTTTTTGTCCGTATCGAGATCGAGGGGGGAAGATGCTTCGGAAAAAGGCGGAAAGAATGAAAAATCATATAACCTGACCGAATGCCTCGCACGGGAACTCGTGGTCCGAACGAAGAGAAAGATAAGTAATAACGAATGGTCTCCCGAGCGGCACCACGTTTTTATTCGGCCGCGGTCGGCCTTGTCGTAGGGGGGAAGGAGTTGTGACGTGGTTTTTCTGCCGCGTCACAAAGATGGCATACCTCGGGGAGAGTCCCTTCAAGGCATTCGGACAGAGTTAGATTAGGAATATCAGGGCGCCTAATTAATTTTCCCCGATTTATTTCGTTTCATGAATATTGCTCCCGAGCGCACGACGATCGTTAAGACCACCACCATCGCATCGCACGAGCAGCTATACGCAGCGATAACAACGTCGACACGACATCCGGGATATCGAGTACCAACGCCAGCGGAGGCTGCCTCAGCGCGGCAGACTCCCTTCTGCTACCGTCGAGATCTTGTCGGCAGCGAAGACTATCGCTGGGAAGAGAAACACCTCCCAATGCCTCACCCTTTGCCGAAGCACAGAATATAATCTCTGCGTTCTCGTCCGTCGCTGGATCGTCGATACATTGTCCCCGCGAGAGCTTGAGGAGCTCTCGACTTGCCGTTCGCGCATTTGAACTGTCGCGCGGCACTTCCGAGGATCGAAACGTTATTCGGGGAAATCGCGACCAATAATCGCAAGGGGCGAGAGATTTGTGTATGCCGGGGTGGGGAGAAAAAAGTTCTCGAGAGTCAATCGACTCGGGGACTCGATCGTAGGATCCCGATAAGGAAGGACGTGGCTCTCGGATAGATCCGTGCACATCGTCACCTCGAGAATATCGACTTCTCCCTGATTCGCGATTTGGGATCCCGGTTCGGAGAAATTCGCGGGATTTCCACTACTGCAACATTCAAAGGGGTAAGAGCGGCGTGCGTGTTCGGTTTGAGACCAGAGATTCCAAGGGGCAAATTGAACTCGCTATCGTGGGGACGGCGCGTTTTGCGTGCGGGGCTCGCGTTCCAATTTGTTCGGGGAAAATTCGTTTGCGCAACCATCAGTTCCCGATAGGAGTCTTGAAGGGTTTTCTTTTCTTTTTTTTTTTGTTCTTTTTATCTGATCCCTTGACTATTTTGTATCTCTTCGACTTTCTTATGTTTAGACCATCGTAACTTGATTATCTTGACTCCCTTCAACTTTGTATATTTTATTCTGTCGAGCTCTGCTCTCGTTTATTCCGTCAGTTTGTTTTAGAATCCGCGAGAGAGTCCGTTAGGTTAAGTTCTCGCGTAACGGTCAATCGCAAGGGCGGTTCGACCTTCGATTTGTGCGACGTGAGAACTTAACCTATCGGACTCTCTCCCGGATTCTAAAACAAACTGACGGAATAAACGAGAGCAGAGCTCGACAGAATAAGATATACAAAGTTGAAGGAGTCAAGATAATCAAGTTACGATGGTCTAAACATAAGAAAGTCGAAGAGATACAAAATAGTCAAGGGATCAGATAAAAAGAACAAAAAAGAAAAGAAAACCCTTGAAGACTCCTATCGGGAACTGATGGTTGCGCAAACGAATTTTCCCCGAACAAATTGGAACGCGAGCCCCGCACGCAAAACGCGCCGTCCCCACGATAGCGAGTTCAATTTGCCCCTTGGAATCTCTGGTCTCAAACCGAACACGCACGACGCTCTTACCCCTTTGAATGTTGCAGTAGTGGAAATCCCGTGAATTTCTCCGAACCGGGATCCCAAATCGCGAATCAGGGAGAAGTCGATATTCTCGAGGTGACGATGTGTACGGATCTATCCGAGAGCCACGTCCTTCCTTATCGGGATCCTACGATCGAGTCCCCGAGTCGATTGACTCTCGAGAACTTTTTTCTCCCCACCCCGGCCTACACAAATCTCTCGCCCCTTGCGATTATTGGTCGCGATTTCCCGGAATAACGTTTCGATCCTCGGAAGTGCCGCGCGACAGTTCAAATGCGCGAACGGCAAATCGAGAGCTCCTCAAGCTCTCGCGGGGACAATGTATCGACGATCCAGCGACGGACGAGAACGCAGAGATTATATTCTGTGCTTCGGCAAAAGGTGAGGCATTGGGAGGTGTTTCTCTTCCCAGCGATAGTCTTCGCCGCCGACAAGATCTCGACGGTAGCAGAAGGGAGTCTGCCGCGCTGAGGCAGCCTCCGCTGGCGTTGGTACTCGAGATCCCGGATGACGTTTCGACGTTGTTATCGCTGCGTATAGCTGCTCGTGCGATGCGATGGTGGTGGTCGTAACGATCGTCGTGCGCTTGGGAGCAATATTCATGAAACGAAATAAATCGGGGAAAATTAATTATGCGCCCTGATATTCCTAATCTAACTCTGTCCGAATGCCTTGAAGGGACTCTCCCCGAGAGCACGAACGTCGCTTCTCGCGACAATCCGTGTACCAGTCGACAGGTATGCCATCTTTGTGACGCGGCAGAAAAACCACGTCACAACTCCTTCCCCCCTACGACAAGGCCGACCGCGGCCGAATAAAAACGTGGTGCCGCTCGGGAGACCATTCGTTATTACTTATCTTTCTCTTCGTTCGGACCACGAGTTCCCGTGCGAGGCATTCGGTCAGGTTGTATGATTTTTCATTATTTCCCCCTTTTTCCGAAGCATCTTCCCCCCTCGATCTCGATACGGACAAAAAAAAACAAAGACAAAGAGCATGGATTCCCAACAACACAACTAGACCATCACCATACTAACCGTTAACCCGAAACCACCACCAATTATAATCACCTGTTTGCACGAAACCTTCCACACTGAGCACCGGTAAACGACTCTGAAAGGGAAGTGAGTGGAGGGAGCAAGAGAAAATGATAGACGATGTACCCGGGAACTGTCCTGTTTATTTTCAATATTCTTCCCCTTTACCCGTGAAGCGGGATGGGACGGGACGTCCAAAAAACAACTTTTTTTCCCTTTTTTTTTTTTTTTATTACGACTCCTCCATCCAGCGACGGTAGCCCTCTCTCTCTCTCTGCCGCTGCACCGACAGGCTGCCCAGGCTACGCCAGTAGCTGGCGCATCGCGGACAGTCCCTCACGGTAGTCCCCGGGAGCCCACAGACGTAGCACAACCGGAAGTCCGTGCGAGGCGGTTGCGGACATTCCCGGCGGCGATGGTACAGCTGTCCGCAATTCCAGCATGCCTCGTCTTCGCATGCTCGACGGGGACGACGCGAGACGGGAGCTGGTGGCTGTCCCATCGTCCCCGGCTGCTGGCGAACCCCCCCGGGAGCGACCCCTCCCCGCGGTCGGACCACCGGGGAGCGGCGGACGACCAGCTGCTCCACCGTATATGGCGGTCGCCCGCCACCGGGATAGATGGTGACCCGGTGCACGGTTGGTGGCTCCTCCTCGTCCTCCAATGTCGGGAGCACCGGCATCTCCCGAAGCAGCATGAGGGCGGCCGCCTCACGCCACCCCTGGTCCTCTGGACCTCTTCCCCCTCGACGGGAGCCGAGATCTCGGGGTCCTCCGCGTCGGCCAAGGCTGCTGCACCCCCCAGCAACTCCATCCTGGTGGCCACCGAGATCACCCGGCGGCCCCGCAGCGCTCCCCGTCCCAAACCGCTCATCCTCGGTATTGTTCGAATCTGTGGGCGCAAATTAAGGTTTTAAATCTTTGATGGCGACAGTGTAAGGTTTCTTTAACGTCGGATCCTCGAGCTCATACACTCCCGGCGAGAGCACACGGAGTACACGAAAGGGACCGTGATAACGAGTAAAAGTTTAGCTGCGACATTTTGCGAGGCCGACGACAGTACGCGTTGTCGCTTGAGCACGAAATCACCAACATCGAAAGTTTGTTCTCACCGATGCTTATTATACTGCGCCGCTTGTCGTTGATATGCCTCCTCGAGATCGTGCGTCACTCTCTCTCGCACCTCGCCGAGAGCTCGCATCCTCTCGGACCACTCTTCGGGAGGCAACGGCACAATGTCGCGTTCCCCTTCCTCGCGACGGCGATAAAAATTATGCGGCTTAGGTTCGCGACCGAAATTTAGATACGCGGGAGTATTGTTTATCGACGAATGAAACGAGGTATTAAACGCGAACCGAAATTCGGGCAGATGTTCGTCCCACGCCTGATGATCGTTCTCGATGAACGACACAATCATCGTCTTCAGAACTCGATTTACTCGTTCCACGGGATTCGCCTGTGGATGATACGGCGGGGTATGCGAGTAATAGATTCCCCTTTCCGCAACGAGAGCGTTAAGATGCGCATTGGCGAACTCGGTACCATTATCGGTGAGCAGAACTTGAGGTGTTCCCCACCGGGAGAACACGAGCTCCTCGAGAGCCTCTCCAATCTTCTTCCCATTCGCTTTCCTCAATGCGCAACACTCCATCCACTTCGTGAACAAATCCTGTATCACGAGAACGTAAACAAACCCCGCATGACTCCTCGGGAACGGCCCCATAATGTCCGCAGCGACGACCGACCAGGGTTCATCGACGATTCTCCTACCCATCAATCCCATCGGCGGGAGCTGTTCCACCTTCGCGCGCTGACAAACCCCACAATGACGAACATGACGACCGACGTCACGCATCATTCCCGGCCAAAAATACGAAGCAAAAATCCGATGGTACGTTTTATCCACGCCGAGATGTCCCGCCTGTGTCGCGTCGTGATTTTCTCGCAGGACTTCGGCCCTCGCCGATCGCGGAACTACGAGTTTCCACTCGGAATAATCGCCCTCCGGTAGCGCGCGACGTTTAGTACGGCGGTGAACATACAGTCTGTTCTCGAGAATTTTCCACGTCGGAAAACGCACAGGTTTGTCGAGCACCTCCCTCATTCTTTTCGCGTACCATCGATCTATCTTCTCGTCGATCGGTTCTCTTTCCACCTGCTCACCCCCCGTGATCCCTACAACGAATGCAAACGCATCGGGTTCTGTCTCCTGGTCACCCGGTGGTAACCCCTCGAACATACAGCTGAGAGCATCGGGAACGTGATTTAGCGCACCCTTGCGATGCAAAACCTCGAAGTCGTATTGGGCGAGTTGCAATGCCCACCGCGCTAACCTACCCGCGGGATCTTTAAGCGTTTGCAGCCACCGCAGGCTGTGATGATCGGTGATAACCGTGAACCGATAACCCTCTAGATACGCGCGAAATTTTTTAATCGACCAGAGAATGGCTAGACACTCCTGTTCGGTAGACGAATAATTGCGCTCCTACTTCGAGAGCGTGCGACTCGCGTACGCGATCGGATGCTCGATCCCCTCGAATTCTTGGGTTAACACCGCTCCCAGCCCCGTCATACTTGCATCGGTTTGCAGAGTAAATTTCGCGGCAAAATCCGGACAGGCTAACGTCGGTGGATTGACGAGAGCTTCGCGAAGTCGCTTGAACGCTTGCTGCTGTTCCGCTTCCCACACCCACCGTTGGCTCTTCTTCGTGAGCCTCGTAAGCGGCGCAGCGATCTCGGCAAAATGCGCGATAAATCTCCGATACCACGATGCCATCCCCAAAAAGCGTCGCAGAGCTTTGAGATTCATCGGGATCGGAAAATTTCGAAACGGCGCAGTTTTCTCGGGATCGACCTGCAATCCGTGACGATTCACACGAAAGCCCAGATAACGAACCTCGGGACAGCAGAACTCGCATTTTTCCGGATTAATTAACAACCCCGCGCCCGTGATCCTATCAAAAATCCGCGCAAGCCACTCGAGATGTTCTTCGAAGGTTTCGGTAACGACGATAATATCATCGAGATACGCGAACGCGTGAGGCTCCATTTCCGGCCCGATTAACCGATCTAATAATCGCCGGAACGTCGCCGGCGCACTCGTGAGCCCATATGGCATTCGCGTGAATTGAAACAATCCCCTCTGCGGCACGGTAAACGCGGTTATCTCGCGAGATTCCGGTGTTAATCGAATCTGGTGATACGCTTGACTGAGGTCGAGAGCCGAGATATACTTTGCGGAACGCAACCGATCGAGAATCTGATTCATGTACGGGAGCGGATACGCGTCTTTCCGAGACACCCCATTGACTTTCCGAAAGTCGAGACAAAACCGGTAAGTATTATTAGGCTTTTTCACCATAACGATAGGGGTCGACCAATCGCTAGTCGATGGCTCGATGATCCCCTCCGCGAGCATACGGTCGACCTCGGCATTCATCGCCTCGCGAATTATCGGAGTGACCGGATAATATCGTTGCTTAATCGGTGCGCTGTCTCCGACATCGATTCGGTGTTCGATCAACTCGCAAACCCCCGGCGCGGCGCGAAGCTTCGGTAACTGCTCCACTAAAAATTCATTTAACCGTTCTGTCTCGCTTCGTTCGAGATCGGATATGCCCAATAAAATATTCGCGTATTCGATGCTATCTTTCCCCAAAAAGTGAAACGCCCGCGACGACTCGCCGCTAAAATGCCATTGTCGTTTCACATGATCGACTACGATGCCAAAAATCTCGAGAGCATCGAGTCCGAATAACACCGGCACCGGGAGCGAGGGGAAAATACGCGCGAAAAACGTTCTCTCGCACCTTTCGAGGCCCACCGTGAGCTCCACCTCCCGCTCACACGCGATCGTCATACCATTCGCGATCGTCGTCGATGTCGGTTCGATATTTCGCGTGGGGAAACCTATCTCCTCTATGAGCGCGAGACCCCCCTTCCCGACGTATGTATTCGTCGACCCGCTGTCGATAACGACGGGCACCGAGCGCCCCGCGAGATTCGCAACGACCAATAAAATCATATTCGAATGCGACGATCGTAACGGGCTGCAAAAATACTCCGTTAATCTCTTCGAGAACTCTGGAAAATGGTCGAACGTTACCGCGATATTCCCTTCGTTAACGGACTTTGACGAGGGCGGGGTCGCCGCCGTTACTCCTTGCGACCCCCTGATGGGTTTCCCGGACCCAAGTGGGGATCCCGACGCGCAGTACACGCTACGGGAAGAAATTTATCGACGCACGCAGGCAGAGGGGGAACCTGTCATCGATTTCCTAACGTGTTTCCGCGCTTTGCTCGATCGTCTCGAGCCTCCGATGCCCGTGCGCGAGAAACTCGATTACGCGCACCGTAATTTGCTACCGCGTTTGCAAACGATTGTCCGTCGCAGCGAATTTCGGAATTTCGAGGAGTTCGAACGTCTCGCGGGGGCGGCTGAGCGCAGCGAACAGGTCGAACGGTACTATCGGCCACCACCAATCCCCGAGAGGTCCGCGTACCCCGATCTAGCGTATCGTCCGTCGCGTACACCGTCGCGGCGCTCGGGTTCGAATTTTGTGGCTCTCGATGCGGATCGAGAGATGTACCGAAGTTGTTATATTCGATTGTTTTTTTTTTGTGTGATTAAACGAAAATTCTCGCGCGCTCTGTACTGTCTCGAGAGCGCTATCGATTCCCGTTTAATCACACAAAAAAAAACAATCGAATATATCAACTTCGGTACATCCAATCACACGCCAAAAGATTACGGAGATCTCGCGTAATATCGCTCGACCCGCGTCGAGAGCCACCGGCAGCGCGCGAACGCGACGTGAGAGCGTCACGTCGCACAAATCGAAGGTCGAACCGCCCTTGAGATTGACCGTTACGCGAGAACTTAACCTAACGGACGCTCTCGCGGATTCTAAAACCAACTGACGGAATAAACGAGAGCAGAGCTCGACAGAATAAGATATACAAAGTTGAAGGGAGTCAAGATAATCAAGTTACGATGGTCTAAACATAAGAAAGTCGAAGAGATACAAAATAGTCAAGGGATCAGATAAAAAGAACAAAAAAAAAAGAAAAGAAAACCCTTCAAGACTCCTATCGGGAACTGATGGTTGCGCAAACGAATTTTCCCCGAACAAATTGGAACGCGAGCCCCGCACGCAAAACGCGCCGTCCCCACGATAGCGAGTTCAATTTGCCCCTTGGAATCTCTGGTCTCAAACCGAACACGCACGACGCTCTTACCCCTTTGAATGTTACAGTAGTGGAAATCCCGCGAATTTCTCCGAACCGGGATCCCAAATCGCGAATCAGGGAGAAGTCGATATTCTCGAGGTGACGATGTGCACGGATCTATCCGAGAGCCACGTCCTTCCTTATCGGGATCCTACGATCGAGTCCCCGAGTCGATTGACTCTCGAGAACTCGCGAACCCTTTTCTCCCCACCCCGGCCTACACAAATCTCTCGCCCCTTGCGACTATTGGTCGCGATTTCCCCGAATAACGTTTCGATCCTCGGAAGTGCCGCGCGACAGTTCAAATGCGCGAACGGCAAGTCGAGAGCTCCTCAAGCTCTCGCGGGGACGATGTATCGACGATCCAGCGACGGACAAGAACGCAGAGATTATATTCTGTGCTTCGGCAAAGGGTGAGGCATTGGGAGGTGTTTCTCTTCCCAGCGATAGTCTTCGCCGCCGACAAGATCTCGACGGTAGCAGAAGGGAGTCTGCCGCGCTGAGGCAGCCTCCGCTGGCGTTGGTACTCGAGATCCCGGATGACGTGTCGACGTTGTTATCGCTGCGTATAGTTGCTCGTGCGATGCGATGGTGGTGGTCGTAACGATCGTCGTGCGCTCGGAAGCAATATGCATGAAACGAAATAAATCGGGGAAAATTAATTATGCGCCCTGATATTCCTAATCTAACTTTGTCCGAATGCCTTGAAGGGGCTCTCCCCGAGAGCACGAACGTCGCTTCTCGCGACAATCCGTGCACCAGTCGACAGGTATGCCATCTTTGTGACGCGGCAGAAAAACCACGTCACAATATATATTCAATAATCATAAAAAGAGTTATTTTTTTTATTTTCTATTAAAGAGTTTATAGTTAATAATTTTGAATAAGTTGAGAAATTTATATAATCTATTTTTCTATTAAAAAGAAACTATAGTTGATAATTTTGGAAATTTTATACCAATTTTATATTCCATTTAAAAGTTTATAATATTAATTTTGAAATTATAGTATTAAAAATTAGAATATTTAGGTAGCAAACTTCCTCGTCTACGGAAAGGGTAGTTAAGTATTGCACTTAAGTATTATCTGTATACAGGAAGAAAAGAAACAATGCAACTTCATCAGTTAATTCCATTGGTATTCATGTGGATATGGATATGGAATGGACCACCGATTGTAAACAGCCTATTGGGATATGAGTGTGGAGGGATGGCATCGAACATGACCACACTATCACTCTTGGATGTGGATGAATGCGATATTCCACCGCCTATCTTGAACGTGACAACCGAACGGATCCAGTTTCTTCAAATCAACGAATACGCAGCAGTACACGTGCGACAATGCAAGATCGAGGTTCGTCGAACGGTTCTTCGGTGCGGAATGCATTCGCACGTCAGCAACGTAGATGGTGGAAGAGTATCGTATATAAAGGAAATATCACGTGAAGCCTGCGAGCAAGTCCAGATGTACAGTACATTTCAGGTAGATCAGGTACAATTCGCTGGAGCTCGACCAAACCAGACTCTATCCTTCCCCGCAACGTTAAACGGCTGGGTAGGAACCGATGGCTCGTGCGAAGGAGTTTCGTACACGGACCCTTTCGGTAGTTGGAGTTCAGTTTATGTGCTTGCGGATATAATAGTGACCCTTCGAGATTATCGTGCGCGAGTCGGACTGAAAAACAATATAGTTTATTTGAACTCAGGTATGAGATGTGAACTAAGCAAAAGACAGTGCGCGAATATCGAAGGTGGACCAACGTTTTGGGATCCGATTCCCTTGGACAAGTGTGGAGATAAACAATATAGTGTTTTGTACGAAGGTATGGCGCAGCGAAGTATAAATCAAGACTCCGGAGTTTTGTATTCGCTGACCGCGTCGGACATTACCTTCGCGCTTACCACTCTCCCTCCGATAACAGTGTGTGGACAAGTGTTGATACGAACGGAACATCCTCGTCTCTTGATACACGAAGTCAGAGGAGAACAAGGATTCGTGAGTGCAACTCGATTGGACGTTACTAATATGGACATTTTCGCGTATTTAAATTCAAAATTCAAAAAAGACACATTAAAACCGAGACGTTACTAATATGGACATTTTCGCGTATTTAAATTCAAAATTCAAAAAAGACACATTAAAACCGAGATTCAACAACTTTACCACGACGTTATGAATCACAAGTGTAGTCTGGAGAGAGAAATGCTGAAAAATCGTTTGGCAATAGCGACTCAATCTCCGGATGAATTCGCATATCAGTTGATGAAAGGACCAGGATATATGGCCGTAATATCAGGAGAAGTGGTACACGTTGTAAAATGTGTACCGGTCGAAGTTCGAGTACAACACCTGCAAGAGTGTTATACACAACTACCAGTAGCCGTCGGAAATGAAACACAATTCCTGTCACCACGAACGCACGTGTTGATGAAAAGGGAAATGCAAATAAATTGCAATCGCCTCGTACCAACAATGTACATGATCGAAGGAGAATGGTTCGGCCTAACGCCTGGGCCAGTCCGAGTAGTCCCTCCGGAAACAATGAAACCGATGACTAAACCAACATGGAGATACCGCAACACCCAGTCATTGGCCACCAGTGGGATATATACAGCCGCTGACCTCGACCAACTAAGGGATCATGTGATGTTTCCCGCCGAGCAGCCCGCCGTACTCAATACCATGGCAAGAGGATGTTGGGTAAACCAGTGGTTTCGCAAGGAGGATCCATTGCAAATCTTTTGAAAGGACCGGAATTTAACAAACTCATGGAATCTGCTTGGAATAAAGCATGGGCAAAGTGCGTCTCCTTTGGACACATTAGTGCGGGAGTGATCGGTGTGATAATGCTAATCCGTGGAATCAAACTTTTGATAGACACTATTATACATGGATATGCACTGCATACAGTGTACGGATGGTCTCTATATCTGATAAGAGCAATATGGGACTCAGTAACAAATCTATTGTTGCATCTCAAACGAGGTGTAGAGAAAACCCCTCCGCAGGTAGTGACAATGAACGTTGCAAGTGAGGCGGTGAATCTGCCTATTGAACAGGTACTTCCACGACAGGACAATGAAAGACAAAATAGTGGCCCTAGTGCACCTGCGAGTTCGGTGCCAATAAACAATATGGTTCCAGCCGCAAGGTCCGACATTTCACCCACTATTTCTCTCTATCCGAATCTCGGAAGAACGGGTTAAAACACAAAACATTTCAAAAAATTTATTTTTTTTTATTAGTATCATTTTTATTTTTTTCTTGTGTTGCTCGTGCAAGTGCATGTGCATGGTAATCCCTAAGGGAAACCATGAACTTTAAAATCATAAACAAAATTTTATTTTTTTTGTGTTGTTTTGATTCTTTTTCAAACCTAAAAGTCAACATTGTGCCGTACGGATCCGATATCATCACCTTGAAGATTGAATTGAACCAGTCGTGGCCACAAGGAGCGCCAGCTGGGATCGAGGACGAGATCGAGTACTGGTACACCCCGGAAGGGTTGTACGTACCACCGGAGTGGAGACTGTTGGCTGACCACGTGGTTCGTTCATGGGTGAGGGCCCTGAAGGAAGCCCGGCACCTGAGACTTGGCGGCCATCTCTATGAGATAAAGGCGGACACCGCAGTGCCTGTAGGACAGCGGCCCGACCTTATTTTGTATGAGAACGCGGACAACGAGTTCGAGTCGGAAGATGCCGACGATGGGTTTGAGGATAATTAAGCCTCAACCCTTCGTTCGCATTAGCGGCGAAGAAAAACAATAGTATATATATATATACATTCGTATTAATTTAGTTTGAGGGCACGCTATATAAGTGCCCCTCCATATATACCTATATACCTTAATTACTTAGTTTCTATTGTTTATAAAGGGCACGCTATATAACTGACCCTCTATTCTTAATCAATTATTCATTTTTCCTTCTATATATATATCTAGATTTAACTATCAGAATAATATTGTAGCTCTTAAAGCAAATTATTTTGATTATTTTAAAATAAAATCATTCTTTTTGCACTTTTATAAAAAAAAAAAATATATATATCTCCTCTAAATTTTATAGTAGTTTAGAAGCACGACAGATTAGCATGTTTTCAAACCAGTAGAGTCAAGCACCTTTTACACCTAATAATCATCCTTTTCCAATCCTATCCAAATGGATCCTTATGATTTATCTGATCATATTTTTCCACCTATAAAAAGTCATTTTTGCATCCCATAACATTATATTTTTATATTGAGTCTTTGTTTGGATACTCCAGTATTCCATATGTTAAAACAACGCATCATCAAAACCACAACAGCAAAAGAAGAAACCAAAGAAGAAGTTTTCCAATCGATAGTCAACAGCATCTGGAAGAAACATCAGCTACAACCAACGTCGAAAAAAGGCACGTTACTTCCGATCGATTGTATTCAACCATCAAGAATCAACAGATTGTATCTCGCATATATTTCATATTGTTTCAGAAATGTCGAGATTTCATCATCCAGGACGAGCTGACCCAAAAAGCATTGTATCATTTTGTGGCCTCTGCCGAGGACTTTTCGAGAACTCTTATTCGCGAAATTGCGCTGCTCTTCGATCGCACCGAGAGAAGCTGCAAGCGTACACTCGCGAGGAAACGGAAAGACTGAGGAAAATAAAGGAAAAAGGGAGAGGATTGCTGTGCGTGGGAATCGCAGACAGAGAACCGTTGACCAGAAACTATTTAACAAACTTTCGAAAGCGATTTCGTCGAGACGAAGTCGTAAAATATTTCTGTCATCGGAGACACGAAAAAAATCAACATCTTCAATGGGACTTGAGTTACTCGAGAATTCCAAAGGGATTTGCCTGTTGCTAAGCCGGCAGGTCTCTGTTTGCCGAAACCCACCAACACCACTAAGCATCGAGGCTCATAGACACGAGCGCTCGATGTAGCCGAAATACACCAACACCATGACGCATCGAGACTCACGGATACGAACTTTCGGTGACTCCAAACCTCACCAACACTACGACGCAGCGAGACTCACAGACACGAGCGCTCTATGACTCCGAAGACGACCAACACCTCGAGCGTCGATACCGACAGCTTCCTTCTAACCACTATGCATAGGGCCCAGTGGGTTAGAAAAACTTCCGATTTCCTCCAACGAGTGCAGCACCTCTCGGGCATCGTTCACAGCCACCCCCGCGAACAATTAGAGATTCCCGAAGGTCGCGAATTTAATAATTAGCCGATTTCCAGTAGGATCACGCATGCATATGAATATTGGGTCAGGTCGTCATCAATATTAAAGTTTTGTAATAACATATTTTTTATGTATTTTTACATATTTCCCCGGCTATACTTTATAGCTAGGGGTAGGTCAGGTATTTGCGCGTTACTCAGGTAACTATCATAAACCCTTCTGGTCTTTTCCCATCATAAAAAGTAAATCCGTAAAAATAACGAGTTAAAATATTTTTCCCTCTAGCAATATTCTCATTACTCAGAGACTAAACATTTAAGCGAAAAATATCTTGCAAACTAATATTGTTTCAAAGATAAACAGTTCAATTTACGATCTTTACCAGCGACGAAAGAAGAATATTGGGTTACATAGGAAATGTTTTTTTCAACAACTACCTCCAAACAGTTTCTTCTAAACATTTGGTTGAAATAAATAAAGATAAGTGGTGCTCGTTCGAACAATCAATTCTATTCAGCTCGCCGATTTGTCACGGTTCCTAGAAAGAAAAAAAAAGGAGAAGACTCCGTGCTGGGAGAGAACAGAGGATTGCACGTTGTTGCTATGTCGCCACGACGGAGAAAGCCTCTGTACCAGCATACTCTTTAGGTAGGATAGAAGGAGAAGCGACCACGTGAGCGTGGCTGGTACGAACAAGGGAAGTCAAGAGCCACCCCGAAGGGGAGGTAGCGCTGTTGGCTAGCTCGCGGGCCAGCTACGGTACACGTGATCGTACCGAGAGAGTAGGAGAAGGGTGAGCCACCCGCGCAATGCATAGAACGTACGAGAAGGCCCACCACTCATCGATAGCCGAACTTTTCTCAACCAATAGGAAGAGAGCAATAAAAATCAAGGGACAAACGAAATTCTTAGCCAAGAGTAGGGATGAAGAAAGAGAGAATAACCAAATAATAATTATTAACAATCGTTAATAACAATCATTTTTCCATGTTTTACAATAGCCAAATGTTACAATTATCGTAAAAGTTTAACCTGAAATTTGTTAATTTGACAAATGGAAAGGTTAAACAAATTAATTAATTAAGTTAATAAATTCATCATTTTATATTGAAAGCCAACGGAAAACCCTTAGGAATGAATACCAGAACACCCTGGTAGTTATGAAATTTATATCGAATTTAAATTCAATTTAATTAGATCTGCCTAATCGATATCGATCGATATTTCACATATTATAGTAAAAACCGAATGAGAATGCATGTAATAGAGTGAAGAACGAGAGCGAAATATCAATAGAGTTCATTTTTAACATTTTTGGATTTGAGAATTAATTAATTCTTTATCAAGAAAATTTTCCTTTTTTTGCAAGTATTAAAATCCGTAATTTTCCACCTAAAAAGGTGATTCAAATTTGAGACACTTCCAAAATAAATAAAAAGAATAAATTGTTAATTAACAAATCCAAAATCAATTTGGAAATAGTTAATTAGAGTAATTATCGATAATTGACAGCCGATAGAAAGAGAACAAGGGAGGCGTGGAAAATCACGCCTCGACCAAAACGTTGCCCCTTCTACCGCGGTCTATGTCAAGCCTATTTAAACTGTGCCCTTTACGGAGGGCCATGCTCATTACTCCTCCGAAAATCACTGACAACGGTTCTCTGTTCGTGACCACCGTGATTTTTTTGTAAAGACTTAGAACATTTTTCAAGTCTTGTTTTTCGTTGTGCATTTTGAAAACTTGTGTTAACGTTTTATTTCGTACTATTAGCTTCAGTGAAGTTAATAGAAATAAAAACTCTGTGCGTCATTCAAGTGTTGTGTCGCTTTTTCGTGCAAACCTCTTCGACCGTTCGGCAACTTACTCTACAAGCCGAGGGTATCGACCAGCGATCGACCACCGACGACTTCCTCATATCGCTTGTTCTCCGGTTATTTTCGTTTTTCGGTAAGTTTATTTTATTTAAATTTTTCGTGATTTCCCTTACATCCTTTCCCAGTCTTTGTATCGGGATTGATAAAATATTGAGAGATGTACGTATCTCAAATAATTGTGGCCCTTCTGGCAATTATAGTGATTGTTTTGATTATCATTCTCTCGTGCGGAATCTCCGTGAGAGTGACCGTTGAAATCCGTGAAAATAGAGACACCTGTGAAACACCTGTGGTACACTCTGGTGTACAAATCTATTCGTTATCTACCCCGCGTAGAGCCACCCGTAATAACCCGCGAGTTTTGTAAAAGTTTTAATTTCACGATGCATCCCTCCCTAATAGCCGTGACTTTTCTTACTGGCTGTCTCGTAGTTTGTGTAATAGTCGCGATAGTTTTGTACTTCCGTGTTTTGCGTCGTTTCTCTTCAGGAAACCCTTCCATTACCCCACAGCAAGTCGCTACCATACCCAGTGATCCCTTTGAATACTTTTGTCCGTATTGTCGTGATACACATTGTATCAACGCAAATTTCTGGAAAAAAACCCACATTTCCTTTCGCGAATGAGCTCTAGCCTCTTCCCAAGCAATTTTCCGCGAAGTTAGGCTCAAAACGAGGCACCCGCGAATCGTAGCCGCTTCGATAACGCGTAAATTGATTTAGTTCATTGACCGAGATGAGGCCGGCTCCTCACGTAAATTCACGATTCGCGACGTAACAGTAGGTGCTTCCGAATGCACCGTATGAACGACAACGTCGCTTTAATATCGATTAATAATCTGAGACAAAAAAATGTAACGCCAGCCTGCCTCGATTAATTGGGAAGTCTACAATCCATCGGTTTTTTTTTATGAGAAATATTATTTTAATTGAAGCGAGTTTTCCATACGTCTAGTTATCTTTCGTAGATGCTTCCGAATGCACCGTATGAACGATAACGTCGCTTTAATCTCGATTAATAATGTAAGACAAAAAATGTTACGCTCGCTTCCCTCGATTGATTGTCAAGACTACAAACTATCGCTTTTTTTAATGAGAAATATTATTTTAATTGAAGCGACTTTTCCATATATCTTGTTGTCTTTCGTAGGTACTTTCGAATGCATTGTATGAATAACAATGTCGCTTCAATCTCGATAGGTAAACCAAGACAAAAAAATATTGTGCTCGCCTCCCTCGATCGAATCGGAAGGATACGAGTTATTCGTTTTATTTTAAGAGAATTTATTTTGATTGCAGCGACTTTTCCATAAGTCTCGTTGTCTTTCGTAGGTACTTTCAAATGCATCGCATGTATGATAATGTTGCTTCAATTAAATCGAGAATCGATATGAAAAATTTCGTAACTCTTAGCCTTCCAATCCAAACGTGGAGAAAAAATCGTGAGCGTTTAAGGTATAGGATCATTATTTTTAATTGAATCATCTTAGCTATTGACAAGATATACTCGGAAGCACCGACAAGAGCCAACAAGACGTGTCTGAAAGTCGCTTCAATTCAGAAAAAGATGCATCTGTCACGTCAAAAATGCGGGTGTTTCTCTTTCACCTGAATTTTAACGCGAGGTTGCGTCGAGTACGATTGAATACGCGCTGGTCAAGAGAGATTTCTTACTCCTTTACCACTCCTGACATCAATTATCGGCGCAACTGCCCATTTTTTAGTCTAACCGTGAGGGAAATTTACTAAGGATAGGGCTTGGAATGCTATTCGTTGACTTGTCTTAGAGGTATTATAAAATTTCTTTATCCGTTGCGTAATTAAAATAATGATCGTTGATAATTTGATTTAAACGGATTTGTTTCACCGCGATATAGAAATGATTTGAATTAACTGAATTTATTTCACTGCGTTATAGAAATGATTTTATAATTGTATTATATTCGGTGAGTAGTGTTGATGATGTCTGGCGACGGCTGGGCGAATTAACGAGGAGTTTGAATAATAGAGAATATTGCACACTTTTCACTTATAGATTTATCAAGGGAATAGTATTAAATTGTACTTACGTTATTTGTTGAGATGATGCTGCTCGCGATGTAGTGGATTGGTTGAACACAAATTTCACGCGATATACCGTGATATTCGAAATTTATTCAAAAAAAATAATTCAGGCAAATTCGAAAGTACAAAAATGTGATTTTCGGAGAGTACAAATGACTCGTTGGAATGAGAATTCGTACAAAATTGTCTTTTAACTATCGAGTAAAAGAAAATTCGATGGGGAAACGAAAGATGATTTCGTTCCACGAGATGACGTGAGAATGGTAATTCGGTGAACTGAATTAGCCCAAGAAAACTCTGGTTGCATGAAAAATGAATACAATTTTTGGAGATGGAAAGGGTTATCGACAAAATCCTCCAATAGGAGAGTTCCTCTATTTCTTTGTGGTCGCACAACGGACTCGCGATCTTTTTCTAGTATGGTGAATAACGAACAACGCGGTCTCTGACTCTATCTCTCTCGTCGCCTAGCCGGAGTACCAGCCTACTTGTTGGATTTACCGATCCCGCGCTCGCTCTTACGCGCCTCCATCTCTCTCTACTTGGTCTAGTTGCTTACGGGCCGGACTACTAAAAATCTACTTCTGGTCTGCTCTGCATTGCTCGCGCCCTTTTCCGCGGCTTCTTATATGCTAGGAAATGAATCCAGAGGGGGAAGGAAGTCCCTCCCTAATCTTTGCCTGGAGCGTACTCCCCTGATGAGTAATCTCGCTCCTCGTTACTCTCCTCTCGGCCTGTTCGAACTTCTTGGATTTTGCCGATTTCTCTTATTGTTAAATAATTGTGGATTTATCCATTTTCCATTGAATTTCAGTTTTCCTTATACATAATTATTTGCCTGACTTATTTGTAAAACTTAATATTAATGATTCATAACTAAATATTTAATATAATTGATATTCGATATTGTTAACGTATAGGAGAAGATATATTGTTACTGTTCGTAAACTTCTCTTATACGTATACGTATCCGTAAACTGATAAGAGTCGAGAAATGTGTATCATTTTATCGGCAATCATTTTATAATATTATAATAATTCATGTATTGGGTGTCAAAATATTATATGCCTGAAAGTTGAAAATATATCTCGGCTCTTGTACAAATTATTTTATTATTTGGCAAAACGTTTCATAATATTTCGAGGTATTGGTAGCATAACCGGGCCGATTTCTTGGGGGTTTGCCCCCCTCTTTGGGAGCCGTGCACCAGCTATTGCAAGTGCCTGGTAACAGTGCCGTCCGATCAACCTATTTCCTTATATGGATTATTCCGAAACTAATGTTCTGTTTGCCCGGGCGAGCTGTAAAATTCCCCTCTTTCGGTGTACCTGATGATCTTCCCCTATCGTCGTGAACTAGCCTTGAGATTATGCGACTTGGCTTACGCAACTCGTTCCTCTGCACGGGCCCCTTTATCTTTACCGCCTGCCTTTTCTAGCTTAATTTCTGTCTTTCGCGGCGTGTCCTGATCATACGTTAAGTGATATCGGAAAAGTAATAATTCCATGTTAAAGGTGGATTATTCCCGAACATTTTGATATAAACCGCGGTTTGATATTTTGCATTATAAATCGAGGGGAAACCGAATTCCTTTACGCGGTGTACGTTTTTCGCTCCAAATATTTTGTTGCTACTTGTTTTATAAATTTCCCACAAACGTCATATAATTTCGGAAAAATAATAACAGCGTTAGATTAGTGGAATATTCCTGATTAATTTGATATAATTATCGGTTCGTAATTTTCCTACCATAAATCGAGAAAACGCAATCCATGGAATAAATTTTTGTTCTTAATTTCCGCTTTAACGGTAAGCATAATCGGAAAAATAATAATTATATTTTATAGATAAAATCTTCCTTAAAATGTTGATGTAATTAAAATGTTACTTTTTTATTCTCCCTATCGTAGGGAGCCATTTCTTTGCGCGCGGTGCATTAGTATTTGAAAGTGGACTGCATCTTCTCTTTCGGGGGGGGGGGGGGGGGGGGGGGGGGGGGGGGGGGGGTCGAACCGCTCGCCCCTCATGTGTCACCGTTGAGGCACACTTGTCATGTATTCTACGTCCTACCGCAATTCAGTTTCGGTGGGTCGTAACATTTTTACGACCGTCTTTCCTTAAATGTTTAGCCTGGCAACGTGATTTTTCGGTCTTACTAGTTTGTTATCTTTTGAATTTCGGGCAATTTTTTATTTTTCTTCAACAGTCGTATATTATATTAGCTGCAACTAGAGCGCACTTTACGAAGTTGGTGGCCCCTTTATTCGTATCAAATTTCATGGCTTCGCACAAATTTACGATCTGGTCTCTGTTTAGCTATAATTTATTTTTGGTGTATTGACTGTATTTTATGACGAAGCTATACCGAATATTATTCCTATGATTTTGAATATTGTCGATTTCGAATTTATATATTAATCGCGTTTGTCGATAAATCGTATTGATTAATTTCCCTAATATCCTGGATAATTTTATTATCTTTGATTCAATTCATACTATAGTTTTTATATTAAGTACCTGCCGAAATTTCATCTATCATTTTTATCGTTTTTCGTTAAATGTTAAAAAGCGTGTGGGAGTATGAAACGTATTTTAGAATTGTTGATGGAGAAATTATTTCTTTATGATGATGAATGATTAAATGGTACGAGGGATGTTCTGACTCTCAAACGCGTGACCCACATATTCAGGAATATTACGCGACGTTGTTCGGTGTTAAAATACCGAAACTATGTCGATGGGCAGGGTTAACTTCCATACATAAGGTAATGTAGATACCCTTTTTTACAATGGAAGCCCGTTAGGGTATTCGGCTAGGAAGACTCCAACGGTCTAGCCGCAGGGTAAAAGCTGGGATCTATGCTCCTTGGGTCGATGCTGAGGTCGATCGTATCGACGTCGGCAGCGGAGTTCGCTGTTTTACCGAGGGTAGTGCGTGTGTCGAGGCGGATTCAAACCTCTGTCCGCATCTATCTCGTGTGGTAAATAATTCTATTTCCATCTTTTACCCATGTAAATTTTAATTCACACGACGAGTATTTGAGATCTCATTGGAAATATTTTCCAGAGGAGATCCATTCCTGGAATATCGTTCAGCGATCGATAAGAAATATCACTCCTTTTATGAGTTTAATGATAATGAATAATGTTTGAATTTTGTGAAATGTAGGAATTATTTTGGAAGGAACAGGTTTGCAAATAATATGAAAAAATAAGCAGAAATATAAGTTGCGAAAATTATTATTAGTAAAAGAAATAGAGAGCGTTACGTCAGGACGTAACACCTCCCCCCTTAAGATGATTGTTAGGGGAAGCCTAACGATCATTCCAATGGGTGTGTATCCATATCCATATATATATCTCTTAGTAATAATTAATTAAATCTATGGCTCTTGGTATTATTACCATAATCTCTTGTCCCTTCGTTCGAGATATTGTTCCTTTTTTTTATGTATATTTTATTTGAATCAAAGATAATGGATTGTTACGTTCTATTTTTGGTAAGTATGAAGTTATGGCTTTATTATCTTTGGTGTAATTGTTTTTCCTCTCCTCTTATACGTAACTTACTGCTAAGTGATTATGTGATTTTCCTTGTCCCTTATACTTTTTGGCAAGTAAGCTTTTATGAGTAATAGAATTTCAATGTAAGGCACTACTTTGGCATTAAGCGTGGTTAACTTTTGTATAATATATATATAAAATTTAAACATAATAACCATTAACAATAAAATTCGCAATTGCCTTCTTTTATAATTAGTCGCTAACATACGCGAGTTGCGGGGTTTGTCTTGGTGCACGATGTTGTGTGTGTAGGCGTGAGGTCTTCTTCTTGTCGATTTATTCGTCCAGGTTTATTACAGCCATATTTCAGCCTCATAGCCGCTAACCTCGTCGGTGGTGATTATAGTATCGAAGGTTTGCCCTTGTGGTAGTAAGACGTCTTCCACCTTTGTATATTTTGTTCCGCCCAGGATAACGGATCGGCCTTGGCGTGGTAATTTCCGAGTCCATTCCTCGAGTACGCCGTTAGGGATTCCTCTCCATTCCGGGGGTACGTAGCAACCAGGTACCAAAGGCCAATAAAGTTGTGATAGGAATGCCCTCCGCTCGTTAGTTTTCGGAGGATTGATAACAATCGGCAAAATGTACTGGACCATCTGCGAATATTTACAATGATTACATTAGTTAGGCGCATAGGAAACCTTTTCCTTGTTATGTAAAAAAAAATTATTTCTTTTTTTTTTATTATTAATATTATTTTTTTTGTTTGTTTTTTTTTTGTATAGGGATTTATGGCATATAAATTATTTATTATATTATTATTTTGATAAGAGGAAGAAAAATTGGAAAAAGGGGTGAACTCACTTGACCATCGACATAACCGTTTACTTGTTACTCGTATGTTGTTATTCTCCATTTCCCTTTCCTGCTAGATTCCTGGCATATTCCAACTTGCTTATTTCTTCTTCGAGTCCCGAAATGCTGCGAATTGATAGGTTTGACGGTACATCGCGAGTATCGACCTCCAAGAGTCTCTGCAGCGAGAATCGTTCTACTTCCATATCCTCGGATGTTGATATACTTGTAAGATCAAGAGCTTCGCTACTGGCTTCTTCTTCGCTGTGGGCCTCTTCGTCTTCTACCTCACTGTATTGCCCTTTTCCTATGTATTCGATGAGGTCCGGCTTTTGTGTAAGAGGTGTCGAGGTACCATCCATACGTAACTCCTCCGAGATGTATATCCTGTCCGAGCCGGACGGATACTCGTCTTAACCATTGGTCCCGTGTTTTCTGGGCCAGTCTGCGCCATTCCGGCGGTACGTAAATAAATCGCTGTTGATAACCTGGCGGATCCAATGCTACTCTCCAGTAGCAGACGAATTTTTCCATTCCCAGCTTAGGGCTAATATATCGTCGATTGACGGCGATCGGCAGGTGTCTTCCGATCCCTGGTAGCTTAAGCGGCTCGTGCCATTCAGGTACCGGTGTTACGTCCAGACGAACTCTTGCGAGTTCGTACAGAACATGTGTAACGTCGGTCTCTCTTTCGAGTCAAGGGTTAGCCCTTTACTCAGGGACGGAGACCTCGCCTTTACACTGCCGTAGATAGGAGATACGTTGGAAGGATATTTGAGACTGATAGTCTCGTTGCACAATTGCAGAGCATACAGAAATAAAGTCGAAGACTTTGCGTAGTTTTAGTATTCACTATGTTTTATTTAAAGTCGATGTTTGGTGTTGGCAATAATCTTCTCGAATACAATAGTTGGAAAAATCTCCGAAGACTTAGCCGCGCAGGGCTATCGTAGAGCGTTGCGTGGACTTAGCCGCACAGGGCTATCGAATAGAACTCTGTCGGATAGAGCTTGCGCACTCTGCCGAGAGTTTAGGCCGAACAGGGCCTTTCGTAGATCGTAGAGAACTTCGTTGGTCAGAGCCTTGCACGCTCAGCGGAGTCTTGTAGATGATGATCGGAGTAAAAACGCAGAACTACTGAGTTGCTACCGAAAATGCTCGCCTTTTTATACTAGTTTAACCCTATGTGTCTAATGTTAAAAATTGTAAAGCGGAGGGGTTAAATTAATGAGCGTAAGTCTCATAAAAATGCTTGAGATGCATATTCGCCTAGCGACTCTTTCGGTAAAAATTGGTGGTCGTAAAGATTTCGGGTAGCTTGTACTTAGAAGTCCATAAGAAGATCGCCGCTAAACCCTTTTTCGGAGATGCATAAAGTTAGATGACACTCCTAGGCTAGAGCGCAACGTCTTGGTAAAAATTATTAGTCGCAGTTGCATCGCCTTTGCGGTCCGTGAGAAGACCGTCGCTACTTCTTACAGAGGTGCGTAAAGTTTTAGGGTGTCAACCGTAGGCGACGACGATAATGTAGAGCATCTAACGACTCTTATGGTAAGAAATGAATAGGCGAGGCAGTAGTGGCAGCGGCTTCGCTTTGCCATGCATGCGAACGTTGCCGCTAGCTTTTACAGATACGTATAAAGTTTGGTGTCATCTCTAGGCGAGGGCGATAATGTATAGAAGACGCTCAGAGAGTTAGTCGTAGGTGACGCTCTATGACTGCGTGCCGCCGAATGGCTAGGCGCGCGCGTCTAGGCCTACTAAGTTATGGGCACCAAGTGCATGAAAGCACGTGCAGTGCGTGAGAGCAGAGGCGTGCGTATGCGAGCCCCAAATTCTGCCGTAGAAGGGATAAGTTTTTATGTGTTCGTGGCTTCGCACACTGCCTTTATGCAGTAGGTTACGTGAGACGTAACACCGGTTCGTTAATCACCGGCCATCCTCTTGTGCCGGGTATGGGAACCGTAGCGTATCGTTGACCCTGTGGCATAAGGATATCGTTGCGCCACTCATATAGCGTTTGCCCCAAAGTAATATCTTCGAGCGGATTAGTCCGTAGTTGCGCGGTCCATTCCTCCAAACGCATCTTTTCGATATGTCGCCATTCGGTTGGTACGAACAGGAGGAAAGGTTTTTTAACGATATCTATGTATAAAGTGATTTTCCAGTAACAGTAAATAACAGCAGTTCCGGGTACCACGCTCGCAGGTGCCACCTCGTTGATTCTGATTTTTAGTGTCTCCGGGAGTGGTGCATGTTGATCGGATCTGGTTTGTATTAATGCAGTAATTTCGCGTCCGCATTTGCATTTCGCCATGTCTTCGGATTTCTGTTGTTAAATTTTAATTATTGATATTAATTATTTGTGCAATTCCGATTTATTTTTGGCTAATAAGTCATAGTTAAATTATTATAGATAGTGTGCTTTAAATTTATCGATTATCCGTTATGTTTTTTTTTTATTATATATTCCCCTCCTTTTTCCTTTCCTCTTTTTCCAAAGGGAGGGGGAGAAGGAAAAAAATATAATTTAAAAGTTATCCTGTTGGATATATATATTGTAACGAAGTAAACTAGTATTAAGTCTCTCGATCGAGCTCCACCCACCACGGAGCCAAGTCGACGCGAATTTACACCATCTAACCCCCGCCCCGCCCTCCAACGAACCCCCGCGATAGGCAAGGTACGCTCCCCGCAACGAGATCCTGAGACAACGCACGAGAGTAAGAGAGAAGTAGGAAAAGCCGAGGAAGAACATCGCTCGACAGCAAGTAGCCCGTCGCCGAATTCCGCCATTGCCGTCACCACGGCGCGAGAGCCGACAACACCGCCGCCGTCCACCGCTAGCCATCGTCGTTCGATGCCATCGAACGACGATCAATCAATACCGCTGCCGCCACCTGCCGCCTCACCCGTCGATCGAGCGATGTATCGACCGACGCCGAGTACTATCTTCTCTCTCCCACCGCCGACATCCGCAGCGCTGATCTACGAGAAGACTTCCGAGAAGACGAGCGTACCTCAGCCTCGATCGAGATACCAACGACGAAAGACGTGCGTAGCGACCCAGCGAATTTATATTGTACGAAGCGTGTTGCGAGAAGGATTACCGAGATCCGGCTTGATATATATTGTACAAGTGAGTGAGAATACAATTTTCCGAGTTTTATAAATCCCGTGATTATCCTCCCCCGAGTCCCAGCCCCGTAATTGCCGCGAAATCCCGTGAGACTCGACCGCGTGTCTCACGTACAAGTGCCGGCATCGCCATTTTCCGGCATCGCGCTCGTGCACGTGGTGGGTGCCGTTATCGCGTAGTTTATCGAATAAATCTCCCGAGTGTTCACCCCGTGAGTCCCATTGGCCCCTTGATTTTTTCTCAGTTGCCCCGAACGAAGCCGAAGGATTAAATTCAGAGCCGAAAGATCAGTTAACCCTCCCGCGAGATAAGCAGTCCCATCGAGTAGTCGGCAGTTAGAAAATTTTCGAGTCAATTCCCCAGTCGTAAACGGTGTTACCCTGTGTGCCGGTAACTGGCGCCCAAATAATATTCTTTTTTTATCGTGATTGCTCGAGCCCCCCCCCCCCCCCCCCCCCCCTATCAAATTAAAGTGATCGTCCCTTTTCTTTTTTTTGTTTTTTCCGTTTTGCCTCTGCCGAATCACATTATTCCCCCCCCCCCTTTGTGAATTTTAGTGGCCCGTAAATTACCGGAAACTTTCCGGTAATTTATCCAACTCCGAGTCGAATACCCTCTGTAGTCCCCGTCGCGATACCACGAGTGCATACGCGTGGCGGATTGCCTCGTGGTCACCCCCGAGATAACTATCGTCCGACCCTTCCTCTCGCCACCCCTTATTGCTGCCCCAATATTGTCCCTCACCGCTTCGATTAGCGGATTATTATTAATTTGTGGAAATTCTAGTTGTCTATTATTTTCGAGTTATCCTTTACATTATTAATTATTCGATCTCAGTTATTTTTTTGTGGTTATTTTACGACAGTTTATTACTTTTTATTTTCTCGCAGATTTCTTTTGTATTTTCTTGCTTAATTTACAATAAACTTAATTTCTTTGTTATTTATCCCCTCATTGCCTACGATCATTTACTTCTCCCGTCGTCCCTTCAGAAAATCAGTTTCCGACGAAATCCCCGTTACAATATATACATATATTTTTTCATTAATCAATTCTGTATACTTGAGTTAGCTCGGGTCAAAAAAAAAATGTAATCGTACTTCATACTTGTTATCAGCCGTAGTCTTTAAAAAAAATAAAAAAACATTTTTTTGCAAAAAATGTAAAAAATGTCGCCAAGTAGTTTAAATAGTTTTGTGAAAATAAAAAAACTCGTAAAATAGTGAAAAATCATCTGAGCCAAGTGAAAATAAAAAAAAAAACTTTGCTCGTCCTTACTATGAATGCTACTACATTTATTTGTATTCTAAGGACTCGCCAAGTTTTTTTTTTTTATTTTCACTTGGCTCAGATGATTTTTGACTATTTTACGAGTTTTTTTATTTTCACAAAACTATTTAAACTACTTGGCGACATTTTTTACATTTTTTGCAAAAAAATGTTTTTTTATTTTTTATTTCAATCGTTTTTTTAAATTTATTATTCTATTATTATTTATTAAAAAAAAATGTTTTATTACTTGATAACGTTAAGAATCCGCATGACACGATTTTTCTTGTATCACACGCACAATATTTATCAATTGAAATGACCTCTCGTCCGCGATTATTTGAACAATTTTATCAGACGAACGACGCATTTTGTTAACCGCACGAGAGGGTCCTTTTTTTTTAACTAATTTTCGCGAAAAAATGAAATTATAAATAACCTCTACTTAACCTTCGTTTCGATCACTCAGTGTGATATTACTAGTTGCTGTATTCACGAACTGACACTTAGAAATTGATAACAGCTGATCGTTCGTTCCGCTTATACCGTTGTGTATGCACGGCACACGCATGGACGCACGAACACAACACGCAGGTCATGGGACATCGGACAAACAGCTGACAGTCGAAAAAATCTCTGAAGAATTTTTTTTATAATGAAAGTGAGGATATTTCGGGCGAGATCGCGATATCTCATCATTTCGGGCACCGATCGGTCTGATTCCAGGCGCATTTTAAAGCTTGTATTCGATTTATATCATGAAAGTGTCTTTAGAATTGAGATCCGATGTCTCGTTTCCGAGAAAAAAAATGTCAAAGTTTAGGGGGCTCAATATTGGCGTATAAGGACACGGTAGCGCTCGACGCGCGCGGTTTCATCGCGCGGACATTTAACTTTAAACTACTTGGCGTCGAGACGCTACCGCGTCTCTTGATATAGCGTTTCTCCAAGCCCCAGTCCGTCATTTGTCAGGGGGCCTACGTATGTAATCTTAACTATGGTGTTATCAGTATATTTGTAATTAATTTAAATGTTGATTATTATTATTGATATATTTAATATTTTTTTTTGTTTTTTCGTTTTCTTTTATATCTTCCCCCTTTTTTTATTATTATTTTTTTTTCGTTCATTTCTCGGCTCTTTTTTTTCTTTTTATTATCTGGCAGTTGTTACTGATATGAATATTTTATTATGGATTTTTCGTAATCCGTTCTTTTTCCTTCGCTCTTCCTTTCCTTATTTTGCCGTTGTTTTTTTTTTTTCGGGTTATTGCTTATCATCCTTCTTCGGTCTTTGTAATAGGAAATATTGTTGTTTATTCTTTGCGTTTGATCCCTCGCCTGACTCTTGGGCATCGATTTTGAGTTCGGGATATAAAGTGTTGGGTTCGTTAAGCTCCTCTGCACCATCTGTATAAGTGGTTGAAGTGGAGGCGATAGCATTCCTTGGCGGCACGGCTCTTGCTCTGGGCAGCGTGTCATAAACCGGGCGGGTGTGAATAGCTATTGTCTCCCCGGCCCCGTCTGTTTGTGTACCGGCTAATACTTGTGTAGGGTATGTTTCTTCTTTTCGGTTTGGGTGTGGTAGTATACGAAAATTAGATCCAGAGTGTCTCATGATTGCATTGAATTCGCGAATTCTCGGATCGAATTCATATGTTATGGGTGGGATAAGAGATAGATCTCCATCGGGGGCTCCGTAAGGCTGGTATGCCGGTGGTTGCAATGGTTCGGATGCCTCTGCGTCGATATTCGTACCATCCTCTTTCTTATTATTCGGCTTAGGTGGTTTATTACTCAGGTGCAATAACAAGCTCGTAACAGAGTCCCAAATAGCGCCTAACAAATGTATGGACCATCCGTATACAGTGTGTAGAGCGTAACCATGTATTATCGTATCGATGATGAGTTTAATTCCCCTGATGATGATCATTACTCCAATTAATCCTGCACTCACGTTTCCAAATCTGATGAGATAACCCCATGTTTTGTCCCATGCGGATTCTACGATTTTATTTAACGCCTCTTCGTCGAGGAGATTTGATAGCGAACCCCCTTGAACAATAGTGGAGTGTCCGGTGATTCCTCGCGCCAATGAATTTAATATCGCCGGTCTTTCCGCGGGAAACATTAAATGATCGCGAACTTCTTCCAATTCTTTCTGTGTATATATTCCGCTTGTTGCTAATGCGTAAGGGCTAACGTACTTCCACGTGGGTTTAGTGAGAGTCTTGAGAACAGTAGGAGTTTGAGTTTGCATAGGTGTTGGTCCGAAAGAATACCAATCTCCGTCTAACAGATACATAGGAGCGAGTAGTCGATTACAGGAGACTTCGGTGCCGGGTTTTAGTAGTATGTGAGTTCGCGGTGCCAGATGGAAAGAGAAATTTCCCATTGTTACAGGTAATTCGTTGTAACATTCGGTGGTTCAGGCAATTATTACTTCGACGGGAATACATTGAGCGATGTGTGCCACTTCTCCGGCTATCACAGCCATGTATCCCGGCCTCTTCATTAAATCGTAAGCAAATTCGTCGGGAGAAATTCTCGCTATTGTCAGCGTAGTTTGCAACAGTTGTCGTTCGAGGTTGCATCGTTGCATTAATATATCGCGATACATGTCTTTAATTTGCGTACGGATATGTTTTTCTACAAATACGAATTTGGAATTCATGTATGTGAAAATATCCAGATTATTTACCTCGATGGGTCTTTTTGCAATGAAGGGGTTTCCTCGTGTAGTCTCTACAATAAGCAGCTTAGGATGCTCGGTCTTAGTTAAAATATACCCGCAGACTTTAATTGTGTTTTTGCTTGAAAGTCCGAATGTTACATCTCCTTCAGTGAGAGTGTACACTGTTTGTTCGTTGCCAACATCGTAATCCGCAATGCTATCGGCAATCCCTTCGTACAAGAGTCCGTACCTGCCGGTTTTACAACTGTCTTCGGGTAACGGGTCCCAAAACGTATTGCCGCCGTCGAAGTCGACACAACGGCCCTCGCTCAACTCGCAGTTCGTTCCGGATCGTAAATATATTTTATTAGTATCTACGTTTACCCGAGCGTTGTAATCTCTCAATGATATTTTCACACTTCCATGTACTATTACTTTATCCCATGTACCGTAAGGATCGGAATAAGTACCTCCTTCGCAAGACCCGTCGTTATTAATTGACCCTGCTATATGTATTGGTCGCGTAATTGTTCCGTTTGTCGTAATCCCCGTGACTGTGGTTTGTCCTATCTTAACGTTACCGTATCGATACATGTCGAGGCAAGATTCTCGGTTGACGCTATCTATATATCCGTATTCTCCGTTGGTTACATCCATCGTATGGGAATGCATTCCACATCGTTTGATCGTTCGATAAATTTCCACTTTACATTGCCTTACTTTTATAGATGAATATTCATTGATTTGTATAAGTTGAATATAGGTGCGAGTGACATTAACTTCTTGCTGGGGGATGTTGCATTCTCCCACTCCTAGTAATGATACACTGGTGATGTTTGACGTAACACCGGCGCAATCGTACCCAATCAATCCATGAGTCACCGAGATTTGTGAATTTAATTCGTGAGTTCGTGAATTCGTGAGTTCGTGAGTTAATTCGTGAATTCGTGAGATACCGAGTATTCAATAATTCATATATTTTTTTTTGATATTTGTTTCTACTCTGTATTTTGTGAACGCGAGAAGACGGGGGTTTTTTATGGCCTGACCAATCGGAAAATTTCCTTCCATTGCGGAGGGAACTCGACAAGTGGTACGAGGATTATCGCGCCGAGTTTTCGTGAACCTTGAGAGTGGAGATTTGTGTATTTAAACCGGGGTCATGGAAGAAGAAAATCATTCAAGTCTTCGAACTCGAACCTTATTGCATTGCCATGTCGTCCTTTTGTTGCTCCGTCGAGCAGTTGAACGCGGCCTATATGGCGGCGTATTGTGCCTTGATTCGAGGCGGATCGCAGGAGGATTTTAATCGGAGGGTAAGTGTCGCGTTTATTTCATTTATTTTTTTTTTTTTATTTTTTTTTTATAATCTTGTTCTTTTCTTTTCTCAGATCACGGAATTGCGGATATCCCCGTCCGACTTCTTCGGTTCGGACGAAGACTGGGATGCCGAGGATTCGGGTCCCAGTTATCTGGAGGAGTTATGGATCCAGGGGGTTTATCCGCCTGTTAACCGGGGGCGGTTCCCGGATCTCCATCCCGGCCTGGAGGATCTCGACGAGGGAGATTTCTCTCATCATGATGATCCTCTAGAGGGGTTCGATCCGGAAGAGTACGTCGCGCTCCCTTCGGCAGAGCCTCGGGGGCTCGATGAAATGGAGGTCGAGGAGGACGATGGGGGGTCGGGTCATTCGACCGATCCAGGGGAGGATGAGCCGTCGGAGGGTGACGGTGGCCCCATTCGCCCGGACTCTCATATTCGCGGGTATTTATTGTTACCATTTTTTTCATATGTATATTTATTTTTTTCCTGGACTAATGTTTATGTTTTTTTTTGTTTCAGTTCTCGGTACCGGCCCTATTAGGGTTCCGGGGGGGGGGATTAGTTTTTAGCCTTAGATTTAGTATAGATTTTTGTAAGAGTGTGTTGTTTTTTTTTCATTATTTTTATTTCTTTAATAGATTTTAGTTATAGTTAGAGTTTAAGGTTATATGTATATTTTTTCATATTATTATTATTTTTTTTTCATTATTATTTTTAAGTATAGATTTTAAATTGTAGTTATAGTTTTTAGTTTTTATTATTATGCTAAGGAATTTTTTTTTTTTTTTTATGTATTTTATTTTTATTCAATAAATGCCTAAAAAGGCGTAAAAATACAATTTTGTGTTCCCCCTGTTTTTTTTTATTTATAAGTATTTTTATAATTATTATTATCCTGTATTCTGGGGAGGGGCTTTTTTTTTATTAATAAATGCCTGGAAAAGGCTTAAAAATACAATTTTACTTTTATTTATTTATTTTTCTTTATTATTATATTTATATTTCGCCTTTTTTTTTATTCTTATTATTATTATTATTATTTTATTTGTTTATTATTTTTTCTTAGTTTTTCCTTTTTCTCTTTTTTTTTTATGCGGAGGTTTTACCTCGGTTTCATTATTTATTATTATTGTTTTTTTATTTATTTGCGGCTGCATCTCATCCGTTGTTCTGTCAACGGTTCTTGTTGTTTTTTTTTTCGATCGTTCCCTAGGGCTGTCGTTCCGTCGACAGTCCTTCGTTCTTCTCGTCATGGGTCATCATGGGTCACGGGTCAGTATGTGTTCTCTGTTTTCCTTCAGGCGCTCTTTCTTTAGTTCGGTCGAGTCCTCGGGACTCCCAATAGTTTGTTTCTCTCTCTTTGTCTTTCCCTTGCGGTCGAGTCTTCCGCGACTCCCAATACCCTATTTCATTTTCTTTCTCTTTCTTTTTCGGTCGAGTCCTTCGCGACTCCCGACAAATATTTAAATTTTCACGGTTTTTTTTTTATTCTTGGTTGAGTCCTCAAGACTCCCAACAATTTTGTTTAATTTTTAGTTCTTCTTTTTTTTATTATTTTTGTCGGTCGAGTCCTCTGCGCCTCCCGAAAAATATTTCAATTTCATGTTTGTTGTTGTTTTTTTTTTATTTTTTATTATCAATCTTCCTCTTATCGGTAGAGTCCTGCGCGACTCCCGACAAATATTTAAATCCCTCGTTCTTCTTTTTTTTTTTTATTCATATATATTTTTTTTTATTATTATTATTAGCATTCCTTTATCGTCGGTTGAGTCCTCAAGACTCCCAACGATTTGTTTAAATTTTCTCTTCCCTTTTTATATATATTTTTTTTGTATTTTCGTTGGAATTCCTCCAAGAATTCCGATTTTTTTTTTTTTTTATTATGCCTAATATATTTTTTTTGTTGAGTTCCTTATGAACTCCTGATATTTTTCTCTTATTATAATATGTTTTTTTTTTCTTAATTCTTGACATTTACTTTATTCTATATATTTTTTCGGTCGAGTTCCTCACGAACTCCTGGTATATTATTTTCCCCTATTACTGTTTTTCCTTATTGAGTCCCCTATGGACTCCTGATATTTTCCTACTTCAGCATTATATTTATTTATTTATTTTTTTTTTATTTCAAATTGAGTTTGTTACGAACTCCATATATATATATATTTTTCCTTGTTAAGTTTTCCTTTATTTATTATTATTATCAAAAAAAAATTCCTTCTTTCCTTTTTTTTATCATTGATCCTCATAATTGTATGAAGATTTCATGATATTTTCTCTCTTTTTAGGCACTCACTATAACAATAGGCACAGAGTGCCTATTAAAATGACCATCGAGGCTTCTTCACACAGCTTTCGATGGGGATTCCCCGCCGCGTATGCTCCAAAAAAATTAGTTTTTCAGAATTTACTTCGGTGTACCTCCAACTTCATGCGCAGTTAATTTGAAGTGACTCCGATGAATGGAAATATTTTTTTTAGCCTGCGGTTGAATAAAAATAGCTTTTTCACTGAATTTATCTTCTCGGACGTCCGTATCACAGTGTAACTTTGGATGGTGCGAACCAATTTTGTTCTCCTTCGCAGGAGTGTTTTATCACATCATGACTATTGTGCACAAACATTTTGAAACTACTGCGAAGCCTTTAATGAGTTGTTCCAAAATAAAAATTCAATTTTGTTCCGCTAAATGTCCGTACGGTGCTCCAATTATGAAGTCTACGAACCAAATTTTTTCTTTTTCGCAGCATTATTTTATTTTATAGAAAGCACTATGCACAGCAAATTAAAAGACATTCCGACGTCTCTGAACATTTTTTCCAGGCATTTTCCATTTAAAAACCCATTTTCTCCTGTCAAAGGTCCGTACGGCGCTGCAATTTTGAAACCTACGAACGAATTTTTTTCTAATTTTCAGCAATATTTCATTGCATCGAAAACACTATGCACAGCAAATTTGAAGACATTCTAACATTTCTTAATATTTTTATTCTACAATTATTTCTAGTGAGGAATTATTTTAAAGGTTATGTTACTTTAATTTTCCAAAAAACAATTTTTCATCATGTCAGAAAAGAAAATTTGGTTGCGAAAAATAAAACACGAAATATCACACATTGATTTACAAATATTAGCCCTTTTTATTTCGAAAATAATATATTTTGAACAAAACCATTCAGAATATTTTACAATACATCATTCACATTCGTAATAAAAACCATAAATTTCACGGGTGCACTGAAAAACTTGGTTATAATTTCACAAAGAAGAATCATTGAATATCCAAAATTATTGCAATTTGCCAAATAAAATTGAAAACAATCGCGACTATTTATTTTTTTTCCGTTCATTCTATCTGTCAAACTTTGGAAGCCGACGACAATTCCATAGTAGACGTGATAAAGTTCGCACACGCCGCGACGTTGATATTCTGTGGCGCGATGATTTGAAATGAAAAAAAAAATCTCAGCTTTTTTTTCATTTTTAATGTAAATTACTTTAAATACTGGGAAACCGCAATTTAATTTTTTCAAATGTCTTTAAAATTTTTTCGAAACAAAAAAAAATTCAAAATTTATCTCGAATTTTTCCAACTTCCCTTCTACTTTCTTTTCAATTCTTTCAATATTTCTATCTTAAAACACACAGGAGGTTCAGGTGAAACGCGCAGCGCGACGTATAAACATATTCGATACGTAGCGCATAACGCGAAGTGTAATCACACTTGGTACGAAGCGCATAGCGCGACGTGTACCCCCGTGAGTACCTTAAAAAATGTCCCCTCGCGACACTTGTCGGGGGGTTTGGGGGGCGGAGCCCACCAACAAGGGCCTCTGCGCCCGCAGGGCGCTGAGGCGCTTGTTTTTTTATATGTAGGTTTTATTATCCCTTGTTGTAGACATGTTTTTCCTTATTCTGATGGTTATTGTCATTATTGTTATTACCTATGTTTTATTTATTCCTATACGTATAGTTATATATATTTTTTTTTTTCATTATTATTATTTTATTATTTTTTTTTCGTTATGTTTTTTTTTTCTTTCTTAAGGGGACTGAGTCACCTAAAAAATCGAAAAGTAAAAAATTTTTTTTCCAGTATATATAAGTTTAATGAAAAATTTAATTTTACCTCCATAATATATATATGTTAGACTACCGCTGTAAATTTTTTTGGAGACCTACGGTGTATTCCAGTGTTATGGGCAATGGTCAAACATTTTTCCTTTGCCGCAGCTTTCGGACTGAACGAAAGCATCAATCTTTGCTTGCGACCTCTTATTTTCTTCGTTGGAGAGTTTATTGCGGAACGAGTGCGGGGATTTTTTTTTGAAGCTTCGCTGGCGAAGCTATGAGTTAACAAGCGCCTTAGCGCGCTGCGGGCGCAGAGGCCCTTGTTGGTGGGCTCCGCCCCCCAAACCCCCCGAAAAATGTCCCGGGGGAACATTTTTTAAGGCACTCACGGGGGTACACGTCGCGCTACGCGCTCCGTACCAAGTGTGATTACACTTCGCGTTATGCGCTACGTATCGAATATGTTTATACGTCGCGCTGCGCGTTTCACCTGAACCTCCTGTGTGTTTTAAGATCGGAATATTGAAACAATTGAAAAGAAAGTAGAAGAGTGGTTGGAAAAATTCGAGATAAAATTTGAATTTTTTTTTTGTTTCGAAAAAATTTTAAAGAGATTTGAAAAAATTAAATTGCAGTTTCCCAATATTTAAAGTAATTTACATTAAAAACGAAAAAAAAAAGCTGAGATTTTTTTTTTTCATTTCAAATCATCCCGCCACAGAATATCAATGTCGCGGCGTGTGCGAACTTTATCACGTCTGCTATGGAATTGTCGTCGGCTTCCAAAGTTTGACAGATAGAATGAACGGAAAAAAAATAAATAGTCGCGATTGTTTTAAATTTTATTTGGCAAATTGCAATAATTTTGGATATTCGATAATTCTTCTTTGTGAAATTATAACCAAGTTTTTCAGTGCACCCGTGAAATGTATGATTTTTTTTACGAATGTGAATGATGTATTGTAAAATATTGTGAATGGTTTCGTTCAAAATATATTATTTTCGAAATAAAAAGGGCTAATATTTGTAAATCAATGTGTGATATTTCGTGTTTTATTTTTCGCAACCAAATTTTCTTTTCTGACATAATGAAAAATTGTTTTTTGGAAAATTAAAGTAACATAACCTTTAAAATAATTCCTCACTAGAAATAATTGTAGAATAAAAATATTAAGAAATATTAGAATGTCTTCAAATTTGCTGTGCATAGTGTTTTCGATGCAATGAAATATTGCTGAAAATTAGAAAAAAATTCGTTCGTAGGTTTCAAAATTGCAGCGCCGTACGGATCTTTGACAGGAGAAAATGGATTTTTAAATGGAAAATGCCTGGAAAAAATGTTCAGAGACGTCGGAATGTCTTCAAATTTGCTGTGCATAGTGCTTTCGATAAAATAAAATAATGCTGCGAAAAAGAAAAAATTTGGTTCGTAGACTTCATAATTGGAGCACCGTACGGACATTTAGCGGAACAAAATTGAATTTTTATTTTGGAACAACTCATTAAAGGCTTCGCAGTAGTTTCAAAATATTTGTGCACAATAGTCATGATGTGATAAAACACTCCTGCGAAGGAGAACAAAATTGGTTCGCACCATCCAAAGTTACACTATGATACGGACGTCCGAGAAGATAAATTCAGTGAAAAAGCTATTTTTATTCAACCGCAGGATAAAAAAAATATTTCCAGTCATCGGAGTCACTTCAAATTAACTGTGCATGAAGTTGGAGGTACACCGAAGTAAATTCTGAAAAACTAATTTTTTTGGAGCATACGATGCGGGGAATCCCCATCGAAAGCTGTGTGAAGAAGCCTTGATGGTCATTTTAATAGGCACTCTTTGCCTATTGTTATAGTGAGTGCCTAAAAACTACCGAAAAATTCACTTTTTCCACTTTTTGTCTCGTAACCACTCATATAATGGCTTGCGATAAATCCATTTTTGATTGCATGAAAAATCCCCGCACTCGTTCCGTAACACTGACTGTTACGAAGAAAATCAGCCATCGCAATCCATAATTGGTGGGCCCATTCTCCCTGAAACCTGCGGCAAGCGAAGAAAAATATAAGTGTGAAAAAATTAATTTCACAGATTAATGAAAATAACCAACTTGGGTGATTCACAATAAAAAAAAAATTATTTTTATATTTTTTTTGTCACAAAAATGTACACTTTTTTTTCTATCACATAAAACTTAGAATTTTTTTTTTCTTTTTTTTATTTTACAAATCTCGTAAATGCAAAAAAAATGTTTAAAAAATAAAAAAAAATACTCTTACGTCAAATGTGACGTTTAAAAATGAGGTTAATTCTGCGAGACTTTTCGCGTTGCGACACTGTCACTGTGAAAATCATTTTTGCACTATTGCGGGCAAAAATACAGAATATATTCCGTTCATTCGGAAAAACTGTAAACACTGACGATTAACTAATTACACGGAGGTTACAAGCGCAGTTTTTTACCCGATTGACACAATCGAGTAAAAATCATCGCTGCTACATTACGCCGGTGTATCGCAGACTCAAAACAAAGCGCGGTAGCGGCGATAATCTGAGTCGCATCGATTAGACGTAACGACCCTTTCGTCGGTAAATCGTTACCTACCGAACGCAGTTTCGGCATCGATTGTTTTTTTTATGTTCCTTTCTCGATGTTCCTTGTTTTTCTTATTAGAAGAAAAAGAAACGTGCGGACATGCGGTATTCCGGCATTGTTTGTATTGCATTTCGGCATTTTTTTTTTTTTCACACATTATTTATTTCTAATATTTCTAATATTACTAAAATGCTTCTAACTTCGCTAATTTTTTAAATTTCGATCTAAAATTTGGTGTGTATGTAGTACACCGTATATACATTCAGAAAAAAAATTAAAAAAAAATAAATAAAAAAATAATTTTTAGGTGACTCAGCCCCCTTAATTGGCTTATTCAATTTAATTCTTTCCAAAGCGTGTTAGATCCCCCTTAAATTCCTATGCATTATTATATAAAATTTTCCTACCGTATATAAAACGTTATTTTTCCTATTTCCTCTACTTTCCTTTATCGTCCCTATATTCTACTCGTTATCCCCCTTTTCTTTTATATTTCTCTGAGTTCCCATCTCTTTTCTTATTCCTATCCTTTCTTTCATATAGGTAGTACAATTATTCCCGTCCCTACACCGATTTATTCGTTTTATGTAACAAATCCTTTTTTGTATTAACGTTATCAATAATGCGATATTTTTCCTACATATAGTTTATAAAATATTTTTCCCTAATTCTATGTATTCATTATGAGTATGCGTATTTCATGTACTTAAATTTATTTATCGTATCTCTATTTAATTCTCTTACTTGTATTTTCCTATGTTTTGGTTCCTTCTTTTGATTATTCACGTATATTTTAACCGTTTAGTTGTTTACAATGTGAGGTTATTTCGGTTGTATATAGGGGTCATTTTTTAATTTTTTTTCTTATACCGAAGTTTCTAATAGATTTCTGTGTTCGAGGGTTTCATCTTCCTCTTCGATGTAAGTGAATAGTTTCCTGCATAATTCTTCGTAAACTTCTTTCTCGCTTGTTTGTTGGGGTTTGTTTTGTGCGGTGTTATTATCGCTAGCTCCGTCTTCCTCGTCTCCGGAGCCCGGGGCCGTTTCGTACGGGGTCGTTGGTACTATTGTATTCTCGTCCTCGTCTTCATCGGTATCCTCTGGCGGGTGGTAATTGAACAGTCCGTACCCCTGGCTTTCCATTGTTTCCATTAATTGTCCCTCTGGAAGAAGAGAATCGCCTCTCCATGTGTATCTCACTCCTCCGAGGAGGAGGAGCAGCGCAGCTGTCAGTTGTTATCGTCGGCACGTATTTTTACGGCGTGAACATTTTTTCGAGTTCTTCCGAAAATAACAATTGTGACGGTGTGTGACGAACGGGTCCAGCTTTGCATATAAGTAGACAACACGAATGATAGAAACACATGAGTGACTATAGCGCAGTGGTTAGCGCTCTTAATTAGTACCTGATCAACCCGGGTTCGAATCCCGGGGTCACCATATTTTCTATCATTTATTTCTGGCCCTACCGTCGCATCATCGTCCACCATCACTTCATCGAAGATATCGGCCATTCGTTACAATGGTGTCAGAAGTTATCGAGCTACTAAACACGTCCACTGGGAAGCCATCAAAACTCTTAGGGAATGCGGCATGAGACAAAGTCCATGAACCCCGCGTATACCAGACGGCAAAAAGTAAGACCGACTGACGAGATAACATGATGCCTCAGTCCGCGCAATAGGACACTCGCAACGCTGCACATTCGACGAGGACGTCGACAATCGCGAGAGGAGGTGTGTGACGGTGTGTGACGAACGGGTCCAGCTTTGCATATAAGTAGACAACACGAATGATAGAAACACATGGGTGACTATAGCGCAGTGGTTAGCGCTCTTAATTAGTACCTGATCAACCCGGGTTCGAATCCCGGGGTCACCATATTTTCTATCATTTATTTCTGGCCCTACCGTCGCATCATCGTCCACCATCACTTCATCGAAGATATCGGCCATTCGTTACACAATTATGTATTGCGTATCGTGGTTTAGTGTCTCGACGCGAAGATAAAAATTACGTGTTGCGTGTTATACGTGTGATTTTATATCGATTATAACTTTTCTTTGCGATGTCGAACAACATAACCGGCAATCATCAAGGGGAATATGTGACGTGCCGTTCGCCTGGTTTTGTATTGAATTAATTTTGTTCGATCTACATTATCCGATCCTTCGAAATTATATATACATATGCGAATGAAATATGTGGAAGATGGAGAAATTGAAGATTCATCTTTTGTTGCAGCGGCAAGTCGTCTTGAGACAAAGAATAGGAAAGTCTAAGTCAAGGAGACGAGAAAAATTTTCAAACCGATGAAAAACCCTACCGACCATTGATAAACTTGTCTCTTGATTTTTCTCGACTTGCAGAGCATCGTGTACTTCGATGTCCCCGGTATCGAGTTGGCGAGGTACTCTCGCTAACGACAATATGCAAATAACTCGATGCCGGGACCATCAACAACGAGTCGCTACAATAACAACGCGGCGACGAAAAAATATTACCATTTCAAAAAGATGTGAAATTTCCCAAAATATAAAAAAAAGGTACTCCATGTACTTAAAAATCCAATTTGCAAATATTATTTAAAAAGAAGAAAATTTTATAGACCAAGTATAAAAAAAAAGGATTCCATATGACAGAATATATTGTTTTTCTTGCAAAAAATTGCTGTAAAAAATTCGCGTTCCAGTGTTTGCAAGCGTCACGATAATCCACTGGTATTGAAATGCCAATTTTTTACAGCAATTTTTTTGCAAGAAAAAACAATATATTTTATCATATAGAATCCTTTTTTTTTGTTATACCTGGCCTATAAAATGTTGTGCTTTTTTTAAATAATATTTGTCAATTGGGTTTTTAAGTACTTGGCGTACTTTTTTTTTTGAAAATAATATTTTGGGAAATTTATATTTAATACCAGAAATTGTTTTTAAAAAGAATGAAAATGTGTTAAGCGTTCACACAAAGAAATCCATATCAAGATGCAAGACGAATAAATAAAGTAAATATTTCGGTCTTTCGACTGCTTGCACGATAATAGTCGTGAGGTAGTAGAGAATATGAACAGGTTTACAAGCTATGTAGAATATCATTAGTATAAACCAGCACCGGTGGTTAAGTGGTTAGCGTACGCGGAGTCTCTCGTGAGACACTGAGCGCGTAGGTCACGTCTACTACCCAGTCGTGATTTTACCGTTTTTCTCCCGAGTTATCTCATACAAGCAATTACCAAAGTGCAAGAAACACGTGCATATATACCCCCGCGAGCGAGTGACCATAGTGCCAGTAAATATCTGGAGCCCAGGGGCATAAAAATTAATATTTCGGACAATACCGATAACGCGGGGTCGCAGCCACGACGGGCGTCCCCTGTCATGGCGGCGCCGCCAACACCGAAGCGAAGGATCGCGCATAGCAACAGCGATACCGAACCTCTAACGGAAAAAAACAATAAAAGAGGCACGAAGATGCCGAAATTAACTTCAGACAGTTTCGATAAGCTTTATAAAGAAGCTCTGAACGACAGTAAGATGCCAAACAAGACGAAATCAGCAATAGCGCCAAACCTCTCTCGAGCGCGAAAAACCAACGCGGCCACAAACCTAAGTCAGGTAGCATCTACGTCGAGCACGCCGGACGCTGCTTTATCGACGGAGGAGCAGGGATGGCTTCAACCCAAACACCCAGGAAAAACAGGAAAGAGGGCACCTCGCAATCCAAGTGCAATATCAACTAACCCGTACGATAACCTTGAAGATGACAGCGATATGGAAACCGACGCAAGAATAGCTCAATCGAATGAAACGAAACTTGACAAAACAGCTAAACCACCGCCAATTAGCGTGCTTAACAACAACATTAACACGATCATCGAGGTTCTGCATGCTAATAATATCCCCAAACAGTAATTTTCAGTCCACCAGGTAGACTCGTCACACGTAAAGATACACGCCCGCGATTTAACCGGCTTCGCTAATATAAAAAAAATCCTAAGCGATGCGAAGAATATCGAGTTTTACACGTATACGCCGAAAAATCTCAGACCGAAGACAATAGTCTTGAAAGGAATCCGCGGTGACTTCACCGAAGAATCCATCAAGTCCGAGATCATCGAATTACAGGTACCGAACGTTCAAATTATTAAGGTAATCAAACGCACATTCGACGCGTCACGCCCCGATCGATTTCACCACATCGTACAAATCTCGCATGACAGCAAAATATCGGAGCTGTTGAAGATTCAATATCTAGCATACCAAAGGGTCAGATGGGAGCGTATGCGTAAATCCGACCTTTTCCAATGTCACAATTGTCAGCGAGTCGGACACGCGAGCGCAAACTGCAACCTACCGTTCAGATGCGTCAAATGCGCGCTTCACCACGGCCCTAATAAATGTCCGTTAACAAAGGACTCGCCGAAAACAAGCCTCAAGTGCACAAACTGCGAAGAAGCAGGTCACCCTGCTTCGTATCGCGGCTGCCCGTTTCTAAAGTTCGCCACCAGTCTTAAGAAAACTCAAGCAGCTGATCAAAAAATTCAATATCATCAAAAAATAGGTAAAATATATCCCAAAGTCAGCCCGACTCTTACCTACGCCGCTGCGGGTGGCGCTGCTCGCACAACCAAATACGAGGATCCAAAGAACAGACGCCAATTCAACGATGCGCCTACAGCGCACGATTTCAGTAACACCACTCCGCAGCAACCATCGCCACACTGGATTACAGAGTTGAAAAAAGAAATGTCCGATATCATCGCAGCGCAGCTTAGCTCTATCGTCACAATGATCGCCGCTAATACGCAAAAAATAGACTTCCTGATGAGTCTAACATGTCAGGAATAGTCCAAGGAACTCCGAACCAGACTGTTAATAACATAAAAATCGCAGCGATCAACGTTAACTCGTTGATCGCTAACTATCGTCGTTACGAGCTACAATAAACAATAATCGAGCTATGATAAACAAAATCCCGACGTGGTTCTGATTTCGGAGACCAAACTCAACGAGCGCTACAAATTAGGATTCAAAAATTACAAGCTAATCAGGAAGGACCGACCGAACTCTACCCAAGGAGGCGGCACAGCGATCCTGATAAAGAACGAGATATCCTACGAGAACATCGAAGCTCCCTCCTCGGCAGAGAACGAGATCATTGAATACGCAATCGTTAAGCTATCCCTCCAGAGAAGTAATCTATATATCGTTAGCGTCTACGCCAGGAACGACAACCGGAGGCTGTTTATCAACGAGCTCAACGCGTTATGTTCTGGTCTAAAGTTACACCAAACTAATAATTATTACGTTTTAGCAGGCGATTTTAATGCGCGGCGTAGGGATTGGGGAGATCATGCACTCAACGAACGAGGTAGGTATTTGACGCATTGGGAAGCGACGGAAGCTCTCGACTACAGAGCAAAATTCTACACACCACAGGAACCGACTTACACCCCCGCGCGTTCATTTTTAGATATCTGCATAGCAGATGCCCGGCTAATGATAACAGACACGGTAGACTCGAGACTGATAACACATCCATACGACAGTGACCACAAAGCAATTCAATTTTCAATTCAACCCGAACACGAGACTTTTGTATACCGAGGACCAAACGAACAACCTACGAGACTTAACTTTAAGGCGACGAAGTGGAATACTTTCACGGCGAAGTTATCGCAAAACTACGACGAAAACCTCCCCGACGACCGAAACCTCACCATCACAGAAATAGATACCGCATTAACACAGATAAATTCAGCAATAACTGATACCATGAAGAATGCCATACCCAGTTTTAAAGCCAACAATAGCATACTTAAATACGTAAATTCCAAAATCATCAAACTTCAACGAAATAAATCATTCTTGATAACGCTACTGAACAGACTACGAAAGACAGACCCAGCAACGAGACGTTTTCTCACGATAAAAACACGTACCGCACTTAAGGACGTACGAGACGAACTACACCGTGAATTCACGAAAGCGACAGACTCTTACTGGACAAGTCAAATCAAACAGATCGACCACAGAAAAGCCGAGGCATTTTTTCCAAAGCTCAATAGAATGCTCAGGCCAAGACAACCAATAGTAGTCAACGAGCTCCAAGTCCCTTGCGATAATCGGCCTCTCTTACAGCGCAGCAAGTGTGATCTCCCTAACGCCGAACGTAAGGATAACGATTACGTGTTTTCGTCGCCTAGGGATAAGCTAAATGTTTTAGGAGCGTTCTACGAGTCAGTGCACGCGCCGAATTTTTTAAACGAAGGTACGCGTCTAAAGGAACTCGTCGACATTAATGCAACGGCCATTCGGACGAATTTCATCGCGAGTAGGGAGGCTAACGCGACGTACACCAACTTTTCGGTCGAGAACAAGGCGACAAATCCGAGTACCCCAGATGGAATATTCAATTACTTTTGCTCAACCCGCGAAGTATCAAAAATATTTAAACACTTGCCGAACAAAACATCCTGCGGTCCCGATAATATCCCTCCAATTGTTCTGAAACACATTCCACCCAACATCCTCAGGGCTTTTACGATAATATTTAACAATGCGCTTAACCGACACTATTTCCCTAAAGCCTGGAAAAGCGCTAAAGTTCTTCCAATCGCGAAAAAAGGGAAAACCCACGCCTACTAGCGAGCTATAGGCCAATCAGCCTCACTGAAGCCTCTAGCAAAGCATTCGAGTCGGCTATAAATTCGAGTATTTTACGTTTTTGTCACGCTAACAATATTATACCCGACAATCAATACGGTTTTAAGGGGGCTGAGTCACCTAAAAATTATTTTTTTATTTATTTTTTTTTAATTTTTTTTCTGAATGTATATACGGTGTACTACATACACACCAAATTTTAGATCGAAATTTAAAAAATTAGCGAAGTTAGAAGCATTTTAGTAATATTAGAAATATTAGAAATAAATAATGTGTGAAAAAAAAAAAATGCCGAAATGCAATACAAAGAATGCCGGAATACCGCATCTCCGCACGTTTCTTTTTCTTCTAATAAGAAGAACAAGGAACATCGAGAAAGGAACATAAAAAAAACAATCGATGCCGAAACTGCGTTCGGTAGGTAACGATTTACCGACCAAAGGGTCGTTACGTCTAATCGATGCGACTCAGATTATCGCCGCTACCGCGCTTTGTTTTGAGTCTGCGATACACCGGCGTAATGTAGCAGCGATGATTTTTACTCGATTGTGTCAATCGGGTAAAAAACTGCGCTTGTAAACTCCGTGTAATTAGTTAATCGTCAGTGTTTACAGTTTTTTCGAATGAACGGAATATATTCTGTATTTTTGCCCGCAATAGTGCAAAAATGATTTTCACAGTGACAGTGTCGCAACGCGAAAAGTCTCGCAGAATTAACCTCATTTTTAAACGTCACATTTGACGTAAGAGTATTTTTTTTTATTTTTTAAACATTTTTTTTGCATTTACGAGATTTGTAAAATAAAAAAAGAAAAAAAAAAAAAAAATTCTAAATTTTATGTGATAGAAAAAAAAGTGTACATTTTTGTGACAAAAAAAATATAAAAATAATTTTTTTTTTATTGTGAATCACCCAAGTTGGTTATTTTCATTAATCTGTGAAATTCATTTTTTCACACTTATATTTTTCTTCGCTTGCCGCAGGTTTCAGGGAGAATGGGCCCACCAATTTTGGATTGCGACGGCTGATTTCCTTCGTAACAGTCAGTGTTACGGAACGAGTGCGGGGATTTTTCATGCGATCAAAAATGGATTTATCGCAAGCCATTATATGAGTGGTTACGAGACAAAAAGTGGAAAAAGTGAATTTTTTGGTAGTTTTTAACTCATAGCTTCGCCAGCGAAGCTTAAAAAAAAAATCCCCGCACTCGTTCCGCAATAAACTCTCCAACGAAGAAAATAAGACGTCGCAAGCAAAGATTGATGCTTTCGTTCAGTCCGAAAGCTGCGGCAAAGGAAAAATGTTTGACCATTGCCCATAACACTGGAATACACCGTAGGTCTCCAAAAAAATTTACAGCGGTAGTCTAACATATATATATTATGGAGGTAAAATTAAATTTTTCATTAAACTTATATATACTGGAAAAAAAATTTTTTACTTTTCGATTTTTTAGGTGACTCAGTCCCCTTAAGCACGACCACTCGACGTCTCACGCGCTTCATAAGCTTCTATCAGACGTAAATACAAACCTACACAACTGCAATCTAGTAGGCGCTGCGTTACTGGACCTTGAGAAAGCGTTCGATACGGTGTGGCACAACGGGCTCCTTTTTAAATTGCAGCAGAAAGAGTTCCCTCAATGGCTCATATTCATCATCCTCGATATGATATCGTATGAAACATTTAAGACATGGGACGGTACGAACCTATCAACCGAAGAATTTGCTATAAAAGAGGGACTCCAACAGGGTACGGTTAACTCGCCACTTTTATTCAATATATATACGAGCGATATACTGCGACTTTTCGGGCTTAACGACGGGGAAGAATCAAACGCGATTGCCTTCGCTGACGACTTAATCGTATATACAGTAGGTAAAAGGCCGATTATTATGCAAGAACAACTCGGTACTATCGTCGAGAAAATAAACCAATGGTACTCAGCATGGAACCTCCGCATAAATCCAGCGAAATGCGAAACAATACTATTTCGAAAGCCGGTTGATTTTTTCTCGAAAAGAAGCAGAGAAAACCTAAATACATTCAAAATCGAAACAACAGTTCCTGGTACGGCGAATAAACAAGCAATCCCACATTTAAAATCAGTTAAATATTTAGGAGTCCAATTAGACTATCTTCTCAGAGGTAACATCCATATTTCAACCCAACTACAAAAAGCTAAAAATTCTTTCATCGCTAATAGTAGAATCTTTTATAACAAACATTTATCGAGTCAAGCTAAAATAATACTCTATCTCCTCCTAATTAGGCCCATCCTCACATATGCCGCTCCGATGTGGTGGAACACGAATGTAACAATGATTGAAAAACTGCGCCTTTTCGAGAGAAAATGCTTGCGTGCTTGTCTGCGAATGTACCGAGCGGCCGAAACGGATTACATGCGGTATATCAGCAATGCGCGGATTTACGATTTGGCCAACATCCCGCGAATAGACAATTTTATAATTAAACTTACCAGAGACTATTTTAGCCGTTTACCACACATACCGAATGCCGTTCTCCAGAGTCTTGCAGTCGATAATAACGCGATCGCGAATGCCCAGCTGCTCACAGGATATATTCCTCCCCAATTATTCACGTACGCTGATAGTCGAGGCATGATTCAGGACGCGAATAACATACCGCTGCTGTACCATTGGAGGCGGAACAAGGCGAATAAGAGGATCACGTTGAAAGCGGACGATTTACGAAGACACCCTGATAAATTCAGATGTTCGGCTACCATCCCGAAACGAGACTTTTTAGACTTCAGTAGGTTAAACTTTCGTAAATACTGGTGGCTTTCCCCCCAGGTGACGCATATCCCCGACATCGCGCGGAGGAAAAATCTTCTTTTAGAAGAGCAGAGGCGAGCAGCGCGCGCAGCTCGTTTACGTTAAAATAAAAAAAAAAAAAAAAAAACACTCATAAGCGATGGCCTGCAAGGCCCACTGTAAATATGTATATAAACCTTTTACCTTTTTCCTTTTCTTTTCTTTCTTTTAGTCTATAGGATACCGATCTGTGATAAGCTGTTGAGCGGGGTTTTTGCCTTACGTAGTATTTTCCCCGTTCTCAATCAACGCGTTTGTCGGTGCGCGATTAAAATGTTACTCATATGAGACTTTACCCCCCTTTCCTCCGACTCATACAACTCGCTAACAAACAAGGCGAATCTACCGTGTGGATGTGCGCACCTTAAACAAGGTCCAACACCACCCTAAAATAAATAAATGTTTAGTCTTTTTTTATGTTTATTTCGACTATTTGTAAAAGAGAAACTGTATTACGTTATTAAATAAACATTTAAAAAAAAAAAAAAAGTGGTTAGCGTACGCGTCTAGTAATGTCGGCGACCACGAGACTCGAGTTCGATCCCCGATTCGGGCGATGGTTTTTTCTAGTCTTCCCATATTTCCCATATTTCCTATATTCCTATACGTCCTATAGTTGACATTTTTTGTAAATGTATATGGTATCGGGAAATCAATAAAATTCGGAAACTAATTTACCGACTGTCGAATATTATTAGTATTAAGATTGTCGGTAATCCATAGAAGGCTCCAGGGAAAATTATACGACCAATCACAGCACCGGGAATTTATTAGAAAAATATTAGTGCTAAAAGACGGCAGAAATGTATAGAGGGCGCCATGGAAAATCAGTCGGCCAATAAGAGCTCGGGGAATTTCTAGTCGACCAGTCACGGCTCGGGGAAAATGAGACGGCCAATCACGGACCAGAGAATTTCCCCACCCTCTCTCTCATTGGTCCCTATAACTCAGGGGGGCGCGACTTAAGGGGCCCTCAGGGTGGGGAGGGGACCACAGGTGGTGGGGGTAGACGGTGGTGGTGGGGGTTGGCGCCAGTGGCCGCGTGGAGGGGGTAAATCCTGTCTCCCTATAGCTGTACACTACTACTGTTAAGAACTCGTTTACATAGATGTTATCGTCTGAATTTAGCCCTAGCACTTCCCTCGCAGTGAGTTTACCTTTTGAACGCTTAATAGCTACTATGTGATCGCGTACAGCATTAGATGAGAAGGAGACGATGTAGGTGTTTTGACTAGAAGCGATGGAAGTGGACGCTTGATTTTTCTTAGTAAGAAGTCGTGCTGCGAGTATGTGATTAGCTAGCTCCGGTATACCGAGAGCTGTGAGAATTTTCGACGCAATGACTATAGGTGAGTCACTGACAACAGCCGGTATGCCGGATACAGTGAGCTCGTTAGTTGAATTTGATTGATTCGGCATGTTACTACCGGAAGTACTGGATAACTGGTTTCTGAGAGTTTATACTTCTTTGGTGAGATTAGTATTCGCTTGCTCAAGAGTTGCCAACCGAGTGTTATGATCGTTGACGGCTTGTAAGAGTTTTGGTAAACAGTCGAGCTTGGCACTGATGTCTGCATTAATTTTTTGCTGATGGTCAGCGAAAGCTGTTAGTTACGCGTTCGTTGCCGAAGTTTGAGCGAGAATTGCCTCCCATGGAGGATTAGACGATTGTTGACTCTGTATTATTTGCTGCGGCGAATTGAGCGGACTAAAATACTGCTGATTGTCAGTCATTTCGGTGAGATTATTTTTGCAGCACTGTTTTGCTTGATTTTTGCTTAGAATAATATTCGAAGCAGCCCGGATGAAAAGAATATTGACAGTCAGAACAAGTGAGCCTCGGGCCGACAATATTGCGCTTGCTTTTGCACTTGAAGCAAAACACCGACATGCATGAAGATGCCTCCGTTACCGATGACGATGAGTAATAATGCTCGATTTGGTCAATCGATCAATGCGGCGCGACGATCAATCAATGCTGGATGCTGGTGCGCATGCGTGTCACGCATTGATAGTTGCCGGAGGCGCTACACCAAGCGATGCGGCAGTGATGAGAAGCGACGTACTGAAGCGCATGCGTCAACGAAGGATGGCGATAAACCGGGGTGAAATGACACGTTCGTGAGAAGTGAGGTTAGCTCGGTGTGTCACTTTGCCTTTCTTAATTACTCATGCATAGTTCCATTATCCATGAAAACTCGATGATAGAAATGAAAAGCAATTTTTGGCATTGCAAAATCTCTGTAACAGAATAGCCCGTAGGCACGATAAAGCAGAAGAATGTTCTAGTAGAACGAGATGAGTAGTGAAGAACGTCGTTGTACTCACAGAGAGAGAGAGAGAGAGAAAGAAAGAGAGAGAGAGACGCTTTTATTATGCCTTAGTTACAAAACTGTTAGGCAAAAAAGAAATACATGTGATGTAGTGGACTTAAAAACTAAAATAGCATATGCGTAATTTATTCGTGAGTACTTTCGCTTATTTATTTCCTCCTCTGTATTCTATTTTATTTTATTTTTCTTACTTCCGCAGCCTATGTTAAAGTGTTGAAAACGAATTAAGCTAACTAAACTATACGCTCAAAGATAAGCATAAGCTATCGGTAACAAAAGTAAACTGTAATAACCTAAGATGAAGATAAACCGGAAAAAAATATCCAGTAGCCTAAGTGAAGGCGTAGTTTAAGCACATGGAATGTATAAAATGATTTAAAAAGACTATGCGAAGAATAATTCCAAGGTGCTAGAGTACCTGAAAAGACTGGATTTTGAATGGCTAAACTGAGCACCGCGAACCGAAACCAACAGAATCCACCGCAGATGTCCATTGCTCACGGCCCGGATATTTCAGAGATTTCAGATTGTAGGAGATGTTCGAATAGTTTAGTTTTGAAAACGTGCAAGCAAGGCTCAGCTGTGATGGAATGAGCTGAGAGATGAAAGGAGTTTCTGTAGCATACATCGCGATGAGGAGGAACGAGAAAGTATTCTGGAGTAGTGACTCGTTGGGACGATCGGATAGATGGGTTCTTCACGTTGAAGAGTTCGCCAATAGAGGGAGTGACAGTTGAGTACCTGATGCGATGTATCATTTGGCCAAGAAATAAAAGCCGACGATTTCGCACCGACAACTATCGTAATCTGTGTCTGTAAGGCGTTATGTGCTCATCGCGTCGTAGGTTAAAGATGAAACGGATAGTGGAGTTCACAAGCTTTTGAAGTTTGAGGTCTAATTCGTTGGAAAGATCTAGGTAGACTAAGCAGCAGTAATCGATCTATAGGAAAATAAGCGTGTTGATTAGATTTATCTTGAGTAGTTGCGAGAGGGAATTTTGTTGAAATTTCAACTTGTGAATGGAAAAATTGTCTTTTTGAGATATCGAAGCAATGCGGTGATTCATGTCAGATTTGCGTTCATTACGACCCCTAGGTAAACGAGCTTCAGAGACAAAAGGAATCCGTTGACCGTTTATCGTAACCGGCGGGAGCGTATCGAGGTTGATCGATCTAACGTGCGCGTCGCTGCTACTTATCATGACTTTTGACTTTATGAAGTTTAATTTCAAGTCATTCGAGTTAACGTAGTCGAAGATAGCTTGAGCATCGGCTGTGATTTTCTCGAGTCCTAGAAGTAGCTGTTGTGGATGACAATGTAGGTAAATTTGGGTATCGTCAGCAAAGACCATGTGATTCGAATGCTTTAGAGAGGTTCCGATGTCGTTTATAAAAAGAGAGAAGAGTAACGGACCGAGAACTGAACCCTGAGGTACACCAGAAATCACTGGGAATGGCAAATGGGAATTTTGGCGAATGCCAGAAATACATTCCCGTGAGCCGGAAGGATCGCCGGTACGTTTCTGTTCGATGCAGCGGAATAAGAAATGTTGACGCACCGGACGGTAGGCGCGTAGAACGTCGAATTGTATCCGGGTGTCTCTTGAGGGTTTCGGTGATATAAGCTGGGGATTCGGAATGGAGGACCTTGTATATCTCGATCCCGAGAAAATAATTGCGTCGGTTTTTCACAGAGAGCCATCCAAGGCGGTGGCGAAACAGAGTAATACGCTCATCCCTCCTCAAGTCGAAGATGAACCTTATGCACATACTTATTAGTCTCTGAAGTTTGAGATTTAATTCCTCCGTTAAGTCGTGGTATACGAGACAACAAAAATCAAGATGAGGAAAGACAAGTGACGCTACTAACTTGCGTCTCAAATCGATTGATAGCGAGTTTCGATGATATTTCAGTTTATGCACGGTTCCATAAACTTTCTTTGAGATTAACACTAGGTGATTTTTCCATGACAGACTGATCATCATGACTAATCCTAAGTTTTGCGCTTCTTCTACATAAGGAATTAAGAAACCCGTAGCAATAATTGGATCTAGTCTTGCTGAGTAAATGTCCTGAACGAAAACATTACTCCCAAGAATGAGTACATTTGACTTAGCCAAATTGTGTTTTAGACTATTACTCGTCGCGTAGTGAAATATAGACTGTACATCTTCCGTGATCTTAGCCAATCCTACTTCTAGCTGCGATGGTGGGCAACTTAGATAAATTTGTGTGTCGTCAGCGAATATCATGTGGTTGGTGTGCCTCCAGACCGACCCAATGTCGTTAATAAACAATGAAAAAAGCAAAGGGCCAAGGACCGAACCTTGCGGCACACCCGTTGACACCGGTAGCCACACATCTGCGCAATTGTTGCTATCTAATACCGATTGTGTATGGCCAGTGAAATAAGAAAAAAACCATTGAAGTGCCGAATCCGCAAACCCAAGACTTTTTAGTTTAGTTAGCAACAGCTGATGAGATACCGTATCGAACGCTTTGTTAAAATCGAAGAGAATTAAAATTGTGATCCGTCGATCGTCTATCCCTTGTCTGATATCATCTGTTACTCGAAGCAACGCTGTCTGTGTGCTGAATCCTGCCCGGTAGCCTGATTACCGCGAATCTAAAATATTGTTTTCGTCGATGAATTTCGTGACTTGCTTGTGAATGATTCTCTCGAATATTTTGGATAACTCACAAAGGTTTACAATTGGCCGTGTATCCGACGGCGACCTAGGCGATCTGATCTTAGCTAACGGACGAATGAACGCTCTCTACCACGCCGAAGCAAAATAAGAATATGCAATTGACGCATTGAGTAAATCCGAGACAGAATGCACGATGGTCGGTAATGCGTTTCGAATACAAAATAGCGGTATGCCATCCGGTCCCACTGCTAATAGCGCAGACTGTGAGACTCTTATTTCCTCCAGCAACGTGTCTTCACAAATGTTTGACAACTTAAATAGAAACTCTTGCGGTTGGTGCTGTGACAGGACGAGAGCAAAGTCTTGATAAGTACATTCCGGTCCTGAGTTGACTATAGACGAGTAAAATTCATTTAGCTCATGACTCGAGAAAAACTGGAAAGGGGACGGCAATGTCGCCTTTACTAATCCAAGATTTCCAAGTTTTTTCCAAAGTCTGTTAGCGTCGTGAATTGATTCTAGCTTGCTTAGTTCGTACTGTGATTTTGCTCGTAGTATATCAGCTGTTAATTCATCGCAAAATTGCCTATATATTGCAATCCCTATCAAACTGCGCGAACGTTTCGCTTGTTTATATTGGGAATTCTTTTTCTTAATCCTGCCTTTAAGCTGCTCTGTGAGCCACGGCGCTGGTGGTCTAGTGACTTCGAAGGTACGCAATGGAGCATGGGTATCAAATGAACTACTTAAGACGTTGGTGAGAATGCTACATAGATTGTCGATTTCTCCTAAGTCTATGCATAGCCGACGCGATGTATCTATTTCCAGCTCGTCCAATCGTGTTGTTACTGTGTTCAAAAATGCGTTTTGATCGAAGAATTTTAGAACACGTCGAGTAATTGTGCGTTTTTCCGCCGGACTACGTTCGAAGGTAAACGATAACATTAATAAATCGTGTCCCGCAATGAAAGGTACTTCAGTGTTTGAAAAGATGCACAGTTTATCTTGACTGTCGACAATGAATACATCGAGCCATGTGTCACTTGTAACCGTGTGATGCGTTGCCTCCGCCTCAACGAGAAACAATGATAGCGAAAAGACAACATTTCTGAGATATTGCGCTTCAAATGAATCAGATAATAAATCGCCCGCTATGACGATATTCCTATACGCGTGTGTAAATCGACTAAAATCTACGGCAAAATCATTTAACAGTCTCGTGTTTTGTCTGCGATACATCGATGCGAATAACAATGGCTGGGAATGCGGCACTCTCAGTTCTAAAATGATATATTCCGGTGAATTAGTAAATAACGACGGAGAGGCCGATATGAGCGTTGCCTTCAAATCAACGTGAATATAGCATGTGACACCCCCGCCAATCTTGCCTTCGCGATCATTCCTGACAATAAAGTCGTCTTTAATGCCAATTAATTCATCTCCGATGTTACAATGAAGCCATGTCTCACAGATGGAAATAATATGAAAAAAGTTCTCTGCGAAAAAGATGCGAATAAGGTCGATGTGTGCCAATAACAGATTAGCATTAAATTGCACGATTTTTAAGACTCCGCTCGAGTGCTTTACGACTGTTTGCAGTCAAGCTAATTTCATGAGATCGTTTTCGCACAAGATCTTCATGCTTGGCTGCCCGTCAGCTCTGCGTACGTGTATAATGCCGACTTTTACCCACACGTATCTAAACCCAACCGCGGCTGCTTTTTGCTTAGTGCTGCGTAACAATGCATAACTCGCCGATGAGAGAAACGCGTTAATAAATATATTCCCTACGAGATTATTTCCAAAAACTTCGTTCAAAGTTAAGTCTTTCTTCTGACGTTTCTTATTTATTATCGCATCGCGCACCGGTGACGATATCATTGTCACGACGTACGGCTTTGTTTTCGACACCGCGTTATTCGCTTCCGGGGGATTTTCATTATTACTCGCTTTCTTTGCTAGGTCCCGCACAGCGATTACATAGCTGTCAAATTCCGGCACTCCAAGGGCAAGCAAAACTTTAGTGCAGATCGTCCGTGAGTTTTCTGTAATTATCTCCGGTATTCCCGAAATCGTTAGCTCGGTGGACGGTGAAATATTGGCTACCACATTAGTCGATTGCATATCTTGAACCTCACGCTCTAACTTGCTTATCTTTTCTGAGTGCACATTTACTGTTTGGATAAGCTGAGGCAGACTACTAAGATTTAACATTACGTCCGCATTTACTTGCTCCTGCTGCGCGATAAAGGTTGTCAATCTATTGCCATACTCGGCTGACTGTGCCAAAATATCCTAAAGCGTCACCGATCTTGCCTGTACTTCTACGTTCGTACCGGCTGTCGCACCGGGTACCATATTAACAACATTGCTATTCGTATTGTGTGTCATCGGGACTGAGTTTGCTATTTACTAATGCACGACGGTGCGTGTAGCTTAAGGACTTTGAATACCTGTATCGCCAGGAAATAACAGCGCCGATTGGAGACAGAAAGCCATCCCAATCGATGTTGGTAGTGGGTGATATGTTCGTCGCGGCGAAGATTAAAAATGAACCGAATACAGCAGTTAACGAGACGTTGCAGCTTAGTATTTAATTCATCGGTTAAATCGTGGTAGACAAGGCTGCAATAGTCCAAGTGCGGTAGAATGAGGGTCGTAACGAGTTTAATTCTTAATTCGGTAGACAGCGCATTTCTATGGAACTTCACCTTGTGAAGAGACGCGTGAACTTTTTGAGATACGTGCGAGACATGCTTGTTCCATGAAAGATTACCGTTCAAATGCACGCCCAGGTTACATGCCTCACGAACGAGGGGAATAGGGACTTCATTGAGAATGACCAGAGGTACACTGTCGAGGTTGAGTTCGCGAACATACGCGTTGCTGCCAAGAATGAGAATTTTAGACTTCGCTGTGTTGAGGGTGAGCCCGTTTGATGTCGCAAAGTCAGCGACTACCCCAATATCGTACTTCATCTTAGCCATAGCAGCATTGAGTTCAGATATGTGACAGTGAGAGTAGATTTGGGTATCATCGGCAAAGATCATGTGATCCGAATACCGAAGATCGTTTGCGATATCATTGATGAAGAGTGAGAATAGCAGAGGAACGAGTACTGAGCCTTGCGGCACTCCTTCGGTAGTGGGCAGCCACTGCGAACAAGTCCCCTTTTCATCAATTACCGCTTGAGAACGACCAGTAAGGTATGAGAAAAGCCATGCCAGCGCAGAGTCGGAGAAGCCAATTAGTTTAAGTTTGCGCAGTAGATGAAGATGAGATACAGTGTCGAACGCCTTACTAAAATCGAATAAGACTAGGATGGTGAGCTTCCGGTCGTCGATACCTCTTTTGATGTCATTAACGATTCTGACTAACGCTGCTTGGGTATTATGAGCTGCCCGAAAACCCGCTTGGCGATTGTCCAAGAGAGAGTTGGATTCTACAAATTCAATTATTTGGGCGTGAACAACTTTCTCGAAGAGCTTTGAGAGTTCGCATAGATTGGCAATGGGTCTCGTGTCAGATGGAGTCCGAGGCGTTTTTATTTTGGAGAGGGGCGAATGAAGGCTCACTTCCATAGTGCCGGGAAAGTAGATCGTTCGATACACAGATTAAAGAATGAAGCAAGGATCGTTGCGATGGCAGGAAGAGCGTTATAGATACCGAAGGGTGTGAGACCATCAGGACCGGGGGAGAGAGAAAGCGACGAAGAGCCCTTACCGAAGCGAAGGATATCCTCCGGAGAAATCGAGTGAAGAGAATACGTCGGGTTCACAGACTCGAGCGATGCGCAGATGGCATGAAATTCGGCATATCCGACGGGTGGCAAACGGGTAGAGGTTGCAGCACAGTGCGAGTTGAGCGTATCAGCAGAGAAAAAGTGTAGCGGGGAAGAATGGCTAACCTTGAACAAACCGAGGTTGCCTAGTTCATGCCAGAGTCTCTTGGGATCGTTAACTGAGTTTAGGCAATTCAATTGATACTGTTGGCGAGCTTGACGCATGTCGGTGGTAAGCTGGTTCCGAAATTGGCGGAATATAGCGTAAACAAGTAGGCTGCCCGAACGTTTCACCTGTTTGAAGAGACGTGAGTTTTCTTTAATACGAACTTTTAACGAAGCATATAGCCACGGCGACGGAGGTTTGCGAACGTGGAACGATCGCAACGGTGCATGCAGCTCCAACTCGTTTGCTAGTAGCGTCGATAACGATCCGAGAACAAAGTCTACATCTAAGTCATACGACGATCAGTCGATAAAAGAAAGACTCTCGTTCGATGCTAGCGCGAAGTCAATCGAATTTCTATAGCTGTCGGGGGAAAAATCACGTAAGCAACGACGCGTGATAGTTCGAGGCATGATACAGTCTGTTTCGAAGTTAAGGGAGAGTTGAAGAAGATCATGACCTCCTATGAACGGTGCATCGGATTTGGTGTACGAGCCTAACTTGTTTTCGCTATCGAGTATAGCGACATCGAGCCGCGAATCTGAAGTGGCCGTGTGGAAAGTGGGAGAAGATTGTACTAGGTACAGCGCCGAGGAGAAGATGAAATCGCGGAGGTATTGCGATTCGAAGCTAGTGGACTGTAGATTGCAGTTGAGATCACCTATTATTAGAATATTGTTATACGAGTGTGAGTACTTATTAAAGTCCGAGATGAAGTCGTGTAGCAGAAGACCTTTTGGACGCCTGTAGATCGACGCAAATAAGAGTGATTGCTTGTTTTTAGATTCAATCTTGAGTAACAGGTATTCGGGGTTATTAGAAAAAACAGACGGCGAAGAAGCAATAAGATTAGCTTTTAATGAGTTGTGAATGTAACAAGCAACACCACCTCCCTCCTTACCCACACGGTCGTTACGTATTATGAAGTAGTTATCTAGTTTGACCAGACTATCGTGAATATGTGAATGAAGCCACGTTTCGGATATCGAAATTATATGAAAGAAATTAGACGCGAAAAATTGTCTAATATAATCGATGTGACCAAGTAGCGAGTTAGCGTTGAATATTGCGATACGGAGAGAGTTAGCCATGCCATCATCGGGTGCCGACGCGGCGCGATTCCGGCGAGTATCGGGGTGAAGTCAAACGAGCTTCGCTGAGTCGCTAGGAGTTAAAATGTCAATAACAGGCGCTCCTGTATCCTTACGAACACGGATAGTCTGGTTATGAACCCATACATATTTATAGTGTTGTTCCGCGGCACGTGATTTTGTTTGACGAAGTAGCGTGTACATGTCCGCGGGTAGCATTTCGTTTACAGAGATATTACCGGTGAGATTATTGCCAAAGACTTCGGAGTTCGTCAAATCGCGTTTGATTCGTTTTGCGTTAACAACCGCTTCGCAGACGGAGTTCGAGGTGAGAACGACAACAAAGGACGCCGAGGTGCGCTGTGGATTTGCCGAGCCGTTGTTCTTGCCCAGAGAGCGAACCGCAATTATGTGATTTAGTAAATCAGTAAGACCGAGTGCAACAAAAACGCGTTGAATAAGAGTCAAAGGCGTGTTACCAGTGTTTAAGGTAGTAGTGGGCGAGCCGGAGATAACAACTTCACTTTTCGGTATTGACTGCCGCGATATCTGGGTGCGCAGAATGGATACTTCGTGTTGAAGTTGTGCATTCGATTGTTCGAGATTGGAGATTCGAGATGAGTTACTCGCGACTTGCTGAAGTAATTCCGGAAGATCGTTGAGTTTAGAGCTTATTTCATTGTTGGTTTGAGTTTGCGAGTTAATGAAAGCCGACATACGAGAATCAGTTTCTTTCATGTAGGCAAAGATACTTTCAAGCGTGACTGGTTGTTGAGTCTGAGGGAACGGGTTTGAAGGCATGCCGAAGTTCGTTGGATTACTATTTCCCATCGCGAGCAGAAGAGAGGCTTTGCAGCACTGGAGTGCAGATTTATATACTAAATAATCGTTAGAGCAGCCGGGATGAAAGTATTGACTGCACGTTGAACACGAAATTAAGGCGCCAGCAATCGATTTCTTACACTTCCGACAAAATTGAGGCATACACACTAATAGAACGCGACAATGAGTAGAAGATAGCAGAATACCGAGTTGATCGATCGATGATAGTGCAGATGCCCGATCGACGTAGGTGGTGATCGATATTTCCGATAGGTGTCGAGTGTTAAAGTTGAAGATGGCAGCGATGTAGTTCAAGGCCAAGCAGAGTCGACGTACGCATGCGCCCGAATTAAGACGCGATAGATTCCACTAGATGGCGATAGTAACTCGATACGTTGTAGATGGCGGTTGAGTAGTTAAAGGTCGGCGGTGAAAAAGAAGCGCAAGCGCAATGCCTTAGCGACACGAAAAACCCACACGATGATAGCGATGATGAAAAACTAGGGTTATGCTAGTTCCAACTTTCCAATGACTAATTACGTTCAAATAGCCAAGGGTGGCCGAAAATAATTAGCAGACGTTGAAAAGCAATGAGATACTTGCTCTACTCGGGAACAAAAGAGCCCGTAGGCAGAATACAGCAGACAAGCGTCCAGAAAAATGATGGAGCGAAATGACAGTCAACGTTTCGTAATTACAGAGAGAGAGAGAGAGAGAGATTTGATTTGATTTGATGTGTTTATTATGCCCGAGTCATACTGGAGGGCAAATTTGAATAATACAGAAACAAAAACACTTACAACTATTGGAAAGAAAAAGACTGATTGATTTTCGTGAGTACAGATAGATGTTAACACTGCATGGCGGTAACTTATGTTTAGAGATAAACTATAACTAGGTAGGCATTATAAACTATTGAAACGTTACGAGTTTAGGAGGCTGTCTTGATAGCGTTCGCCTCGATCGCTGTCGAGCTATCAGCGAATAACTCGCCGTTTTGTGTTAATTATTATGTGCGACACCTCGGTGTCTCAAGGTTCTAGTCTTGGACTCGACTCAAAAATTATCGACGCGTTGCTGGATATCCACGTACACGCGGTTTTTGTTGAGTTGATTTTTTTTTCCTTTTTTTAGGCACTCACTATAACAATAGGCAAAGAGTGCCTATTAAAATGACCATCGAGGCTTCTTCACACAGCTTTCGATGGGGATTCCCCGCAGCGTATGCTCCAAAAAAATTAGTTTTTCAGAATTTACTTCGGTGTACCTCCAACTTCATGCGCAGTTAATTTGAAGTGACTCCGATGACTGGAAATATTTTTTTTAGCCTGCGGTTGAATAAAAATAGCTTTTTCACTGAATTTATCTTCTCGGACGTCCGTATCACAGTGTAACTTTGGATGGTGCGAACCAATTTTGTTCTCCTTCGCAGGAGTGTTTTATCACATCATGACTATTGTGCACAAACATTTTGAAACTACTGCGAAGCCTTTAATGAGTTGTTCCAAAATAAAAATTCAATTTTGTTCCGCTAAATGTCCGTACGGTGCTCCAATTATGAAGTCTACGAACCAAATTTTTTCTTTTTCGCAGCATTATTTTATTTTATCGAAAGCACTATGCACAGCAAATTTGAAGACATTCCGACGTCTCTGAACAGTTTTTCCAGGCATTTTCCATTTAAAAATCCATTTTCTCCTGTCAAAGGTCCGTACGGCGCTGCAATTTTGAAACCTACGAACGAATTTTTTTCTAATTTTCAGCAATATTTCATTGCATCGAAAACACTATGCACAGCAAATTTGAAGACATTCTAACATTTCTTAATATTTTTATTCTACAATTATTTCTAGTGAGGAATTATTTTAAAGGTTATGTTACTTTAATTTTCCAAAAAACAATTTTTCATTATGTCAGAAAAGAAAATTTGGTTGCGAAAAATAAAACACGAAATATCACACATTGATTTACAAATATTAGCCCTTTTTATTTCGAAAATAATATATTTTGAACGAAACCATTCACAATATTTTACAATACATCATTCACATTCGTAATAAAAATCATAAATTTCACGGGTGCACTGAAAAACTTGGTTATAATTTCACAAAGAAAAATCATCGAATATCCAAAATTATTGCAATTTGCCAAATAAAATTGAAAACAATTGCGACTATTTATTTTTTTTCCGTTCATTCTATCTGTCAAACTTTGGAAGCCGACGACAATTCCATAGCAGACCTGATAAAGTTCGCACACGCCGCGACGTTGATATTCTGTGGCGGGATGATTTGAAAAAAAAAAATCTCAGCTTTTTTTTCATTTTTAATGTAAATTACTTTAAATATTGGGAAACTGCAATTTAATTTTTTCAAATCTCTTTAAATTTTTTTCGAAACAAAAAAAAAATTCAAATTTTATCTCGAATTTTTCCAACCACCCTTCTACTTTCTTTTCAATTGTTTCAATATTCCGATCTTAAAACACACAGGAGGTTCAGGTGAAACGCGCAGCGCGACGTATAAACATATTCGATACGTAGCGCATAACGCGAAGTGTAATCACACTTGGTACGGAGTGCGTAGCGCGACGTGTACCCCCGTGAGTGCCTTAAAAAATGTCCCCTAGGGACATTTTTCGGGGGGTTTGGGGGGCGGAGCCCACCAACAAGGGCCTCTGCGCCCGCAGGGCGCTGAGGCGCTTGTTTTTTTTTATTTTTAATTTTTGTAGTGGCCTCAGAAGTCTTTTAGTCACTCATGAGTATTTCGCGCTACTCGAGTATCCAACCCTCTCATCATCGGCACACTGACAAAAGGGTGTTGTAAATGAATAAGAAAATGTTCTATTCCCCTTATGTTACTTATACTAATTTAAACAGCCAGAGGGGCTGACATACAATATTTCGTGATTCTACAAATGTATGATTCACTCGTTTACGGGACGTGACCCGAGTGGAGCTTAACACTCAATTTCTAATGTATTCGATCTTTCTCGACTCTGCTAGAGCCTCTTTACCCTTTTGTTCACGCAGCTAGAAGGGCTGAAATTCAAAGTTCGGTGCTTTTAAAGAGTTTTGAGATTCACACGATGGTTGTGTTACCACCGTGCGGAGCTCAACACTCAATTTTGCCTAATAAGATTCTAAGTTCAAATTAATTATTTCAGGATTGTCTCCCACGCTTATTTCTGATCGCTTGCGTTTCTGAGAAGGTTAATTCTGTTATACGGCTGTTCGTATTCGGCTGCGGACAGTGAGAAGTGCTTCGGACACGGTTTACCTGATCTAAAGGGGGACGAGGAGGAACCCCAAAGCAGACTGCGAGTATCGCTTTCCACGGAGAATCGAAGATCAGGAATTTCCACGATCGTTTTCGTTTCTCACGTTTGTGTGCGACTGACAGTCCCCACAATCAATAAATTGATTGTTAATTTAGGGTTCGGTTCCTCGGTGACAGCAAATTGGTAAAATGGACTCAGGTGTCCAAACCAGTGCTCACGGTTTTCCGTCAAGAGTATGGAACCGAGGGCGCAGTTGACCCGGAGTTCCAATGCTCGAGATCGTTCCTAACTTTTATCACGAAGTTCTAACGGACTAGAGTGATCTTTTATCACGAATATGTAACGGATTTGTGCGATCTTTTATCACGAATATGTAACGGATTTGTGCGATCTTTTATCACGAAGATATAACGGAGTTACTGGTATCTTTTCTCACGAAGACGTAACGGGCTGAACTGTTGTGACTAACGATCTCGTTATATCATAAACTTGATGAATTTCTGAAGTGAGAAGCCTTTCCGAACGTTCGCTTTTATATCATTCTCAAAGGGGTAGAGTTGGCCCATGTGGCGTGATATTTCATCATCTTTGCCTTGCGGGGGATGAAATTCGCGTTAGTAGGGGTAGAATCACACCATATCACGTGGTAATTCGTCGTAGTAGGGATGAATTACGCTAGAGAAGGGGACAGATCGCACGATGTCACGTGGTTTGGTTGCATCACCTTGATTTTAGTAGGGATGAAATCTCGGGTAGAAGGGGAAACGTCGCGTGATGGTGAGTCACTCCGTTACGTAACCCGGACCGTTGAGAGGGGATGAAATCGCTCGTGGTGGGGCGAGAATCACGCTATCTCACCATCGTATCTAGCGATTGTGGGGCCCCCGATTACCTTTTGTTGTTAACCCTGCCTTTACGGCTATTTTTCGATTGTTTATTTATGCGCCTTTTGAACATCTTTTATGTTGCAACGAGTTTGTTTCGGTGTTGATTCAATTAGTGAACGAAGTTTTGTCTTATCATCGCTAGTGTGCGAGGTTGTTGCTATTCTCGTGATTATTTACGAAAATATTGTTAATCTCATGTTTGTTGAATTGCCTGCATTGTTGTACATCGCGAGATACGTTTTAATCTTATTTTGTTATGTTAAAATTCGTGATTGTTTTGATCGAGTAATTTCGTTTACGTCGTTTGCTTCTTATTTCTCGTCGATTTTACTAGGATTTTTAGCGTAAATCGCCTGTTATCTTCTATTGGTCCTTCGTTGATTTGATGTCGAGATGATTTATTGCGTTCGTCGTGATCTCTTCTTTGTTTGCATTGCGAGTTCTTTGTTTTAATTCCCTCCGCGCATTAGTTATTACTGAAAAACCGATCTTTCGATGTCGGGTTTTTCGCTATTCGGCTTCTGCTTTGTATGTTCGGTGGGTTACCCATTGGGTTGTTCCTTTGATTTCTATCGCGTTCGTGCGATCTGTATCTTCGATTACCTTGACCTCCTATCTTATCGACCGTGAGTTTCAATCGGTCTGTATTATCGCGCGATCGCTTTCTCTTTACGAGGGCGGGGTTCATCGACCGCGAACCTTCGATCTTGTGGGCGGGGCTTCGCAGCTCCCTTGGCCGCGCCTCGTTGGCCTACTGGCTTCGAGCTCCTCGAGCTTTCTTGTCTCCTGATGGGTCGCGTAGATCGATTTCTCGTCCACGCGACCCTTCGTGACGGAGGAGCGTCGGACCTTCGCGTCGTTCCGTTACACTATATAGGATGAAGGATAACAGACAAATAAAGGTTCAATCGATAACTTGCAATAAATTTCTAACGACTAATTTTGATTTCATTACTTAATTATACCTAATTCGTTTTGGACTGCAGTAAATACGCGTGTAAGCGGGCTTTGAATATTGTAAGAGAGGAAGATGAGGTTACAGAGAGGGGAAGTGCCAAAGATAGACAGCCGAGAGATGAAAGGCCTGATAAAGAGCTCATTAATGTACGTCGGGGAGCGGAGATTAAGAATACGGTATACTTGCATTCCTAGAAAATATTTACGGCGGTTTTCTACCGAAAGCCAACCTAGCTGGTGTGGATAGGGAGTGATATGAACATCACGTCGGAGGTTGAAAACAAAGCGGATACACGTGTTTACGAGGCGTTGGAGGATCGTATTAAGTTCGTTCGTCAGAGCATGATAAACCATGTAACAGTAATCAAGCTGGGGAAAAATTAGCATTGTAACAAATTTTATTCGAAGTTCGGTAGACAGGGAATTTTTATGGTAATTAAGCTTGTACAGCGCCGCATGGACTTTCTGTGCAATAGAAGAGACGTGCTTCTTCCAGGATAGATTCGACGATATATGGACCCCGAAATTGCACGCCTCGTAAACAAACGGAAGAGCAGTATTATTTACAACCACGGGCGGTAGTTCAGCAAAATCAAGACTACGGATATGCGGGTTACTGCCAAGGATCATAACTTTTGACTTTCAAAGATTTAACGTGAGACTACACGAAGATGCGTAGTCTGCAATGGCTGCAACATCGTGGCTGATGAGGGATATAGCATGATGAAGATCCGAGGGCAAGCATTGAAAATAAATTTGTGTGTCATCAGCAAAGACCATATGTTCACAATAACGTAATCCTTCAGCAATATCATTAATAAAAAGAGAGAAGAGCAAAGGGCTCAGGACAGAACCCTGAAGCACACCAGCAGAAGTTGTTAGCCATTCCGAGCACTTTCCATCGTCGCCGACAATTGCCTGCGACTGTCCGGTAAGATAAGAGTATAGCCATCTTAAAACAGAAAAAGCACACCCGAGACGTCGAAGTTTAGAGAGAAGATGCAAATGAGGAACAGTGTCAAAGGCTTTACTGAAGTCAAACACTACTAGGATCGTGATTTTCCGCTGGTCAATTCCGAGGTTGACATCGTTAATAATTCTTAGAAGGGCGGATTGCGTACTATGTGCCGAACGAAACCCGGATTGCCGACGATCGAAGATGTTGTTTGTCTCTATAAACGTCGTTATCTGATTGTGCACTACTCTCTCAAATAGCTTTGATAGTTCACTTAAGTTCGCAATGGGACGCGTGTCACATGGTGACAGGGGCGTCTTAACTTTTAAGAGTGGGCGAATGAATGCACGTTTCCATGAGGAAGGGAAGTACCCATTTTTCAAGCAATAGTTAAAGAACATCGTAAGAGAAGCGGCGATAACAGGAAGCGCATTGTAGATAGCAAATTGCGATAAGCCATCAGGCCCGGGCGAGAGGGATTGTGACACAAGAGTGGCTGAATGCTGAAGGATATCCTCTGTAGTGACAGGGCGAAAGGAGAAGGATCGGACAGGAGGAGAAGGAGTTGATAGTAGCTGAAGAAAATCAACAGACTGCAGGGGAGGTGAGGTGTTCGAAATAGACGCAAAATAGGCATTGAGCTGCTCAGCGGGAAAAAAGTGGAGAGGAGAGGAGTAACTGCTCTTGATCAGTCCGAGGTTTCCAAGTTCTCGACAGAGTCTCGAGGGATCGTCGATGGAATTAAGGCGGCTAAGATGGTATTGTTGGCGTGCAATGCGTAGATCTCGAGTAAGTTGGTCACGAAATGTGCGATAAACAGCCATCCCTATGAGACAATTCGACCGTTTAGCATGTTTGTAAAGACGATTACGCTCCCTTATACGATCTTTGAGATTACTAGTAATCCAGTGTGACGGAGGTTTACGAATCGGGAAAGTTCGCAGCGGCGCATGCGAATCCAAGGCAATAAGTATTGAGGAAGAGAGTGCATCGCAAAAACTTTCAAGCGACGGCAACGGATCAGTGCTAGGAATATTTGTGAGAGTGACACCAGCTAGGAGAACTTCAACAATAGCCGCATAGCGAGTTGATTCGAATTGCGACAAGCTTCGGCGAGAGATAGAACGAGGCTCAAAGAAGCGTGCGTCGAAGGCGTACGACAGTTCAAGAAGATCATGACCACAGATAAACGGAGTTTCAGATTTAGTAAAGGAGATAAGACTGTCACCATTATCGATGATCATAACATCAAGCCACGAGTCTGTCGTAAGCGTGTGATGAGTAGCGTCTGACTGAATAAGGAAAAGAGATGAAGAAAAAATAAAGTTACGCAGATATTGCGCTTCGAAATTATTAGTAAGGAGATTACAGTTGAGATCCCCCGCCAAAATTATATTCTTAAAAGCATGACTAAATTTATTGAAATGACTTCCGAAATCGTGGAAAAGAAGGGCTTTCGGACGTCGATAAATGGAGGCAAACAGAATCGAATTTGCATCCCTGCATTGAATTTTCAGTATGAGATACTCAGGCGAGTTAGAAAAATTGCTAGGTGAAGCTGCAAGTACTTGTGCCGATAGAGACTCGTGGATGTAGCACGCGACTCCGCCCCCTTCTTTTCCTTCATGATCATTACGAACTTAAAAATAATTATTTAAACTTACAAGACTATCCTGGATGTGAGAATGTAACCAAGTTTCAGAAATCGAGATAATATGAAAGAAATTGCTTTGAAAGTAATGCCGAACATGATCAATGTGCCCTAGCAGTGAGTTAGCGTTGAACTGCGCGACGCGTAGATTTGTTTGATTATTCGAAGGATCGAGCACAGTTAACGGCGTAGTATTAGAGCAATCAGTAGTGGGTAGTCAGACTAATTTATCGAGATCGCTAGCATTATGGATATCAATGATCTGCAGACCATCATCTTTCCTGACGTGAATAACTCCATTTCGTACCCATACATGCATGTATTTATCTTGAGATGCGCGGGTTTTAGTTTGCCGAAGCAGATTGCATAAAGCCGATGGGAGCATCTCATTGACGAAAATATTGGTCGCGATTTGATTCCCAAGGACCTCGCTCGTCTTAAGATCGCGCTTGGATCGCTTAGCACTAATTACAATATCGCATACAGAGTTAGATGTCATTACAACAACAATAGACATCGAAGAAGGAGTTGTATTTGGGGGAGCATTTTTTTTTCAAGTACGCGCGCAGCGAGCACGTGGCTAGTGAGGGCTTCATGACCGAGAACAGTAAGCACCTTTTTCGCAAGATCAGTCGGAGAGACAGAGAGGTCAGAGGGAAAACCTGACATCACCAATTCACTTTTAAGAGAGAGTGGTTGGCGAGTAACAAGGGAGTGAAGAGGCGATATCTCTTGTCTCAGTTGAGCGTTGTCATGTTCGAGATTGGCAATACGATTCGAATTAGTCTTGACCGCTTGAATAAGCTCAGGTAGATCATTGAGTTTACTCGTTAATTCGTTGTTGACTTGCTGTTGAGTGCTGATAAAAGTCGATAGGCGAGCATCGGACTCTTTTATATACGCAAAGACAGTATCAAGAGATACCGGCTGTGGAGATTGCGGAAACGGGCTCTGCGACAAGTTAAAATTATTCGGATTCATGATACCCGAGTCGCTCTTAACCGATGCGCGACAACACGATAGCGCCGATTTGTATAGAAGATAGTGTTTGATGCAGCCGGGGTGAAAACTTCGTTTACAATTAGCGCAAGTATTAATCTCACCAGCAATGGATTTAGTGTATTTAAAGCAGTACGCAGACATGCAGGTTACCGTGCACCGCGTGAGTGGAAGTAAAGTAGATAGCGTAGACCACAGGTGTCAGAGAATTATCGTTTTCGGTGTGTGCAGCTCTCGATAAAGCAGGCGTATGATTACAGGTGATGATCAATGAGGCACAACTGCGATCGATGGCCTAGGTTTTGCAGTTGGCGCTGATGATGGTCGAAGCTGATCTGTCCGAGTTAGCGCATGCGCAGATAAGTGCTTGCGAGACGTTGAAGATGGCGTAGCGTACGTTCAAGGCCAACTGTCACCGTCACAGCGCATGCGTAGCCGATGAACACAGAATCCGAGAGAGATGGAGAATAGATTTTCGGATTGAGGTTAGAAAGTAGACCGACTTTACAACGACAAATAAATCCACAATCGAGAGAATGCGATGCGAATTAATTATCAGTGTGGAAAGCAGTAAGAAAGCTTGCTCGATCTGGAAAAGAATTAAGCCCGAAGGCAGGATCGAGCAGTAAAGATTCAAATAAGAAGCAGAGCGACAGATAGAAGTGATGCAGCGTACTCACGAGAGAGAGAGAGAGAGAGAGATGCCGTACGCAAAAGTGTATTATGACCCTTCGCACCCCGCTGGGTACGCCGGTGCAAGACGACTCACAGATAAAAAAAAGGAAGTAGCCGCTGTTTATGACTGGTTGACCCAACAGGACGCGTACACCATTCACAAGCCCGTCAAGCGGGTTTTCTCAAGACTTGGCTACAGTGTTGACATCATAGACGACGTTTGGGAGGCTGTTCTCGCCGATTTACGCTCGTTAAAGCGTTGCAACGATAATACCTGCTACCTGCTCACAGTCATTGATGTATTGAGCAAGTACACATGGGTCGAACCGCTACAAGACAAAACAGTGCACTCTGTGACGCAAGCCTTTCAAAGGATTTTTGAACGAAGCACCGGACGGTCACCCGCCCTTCTACAGACCGATAAAGGCAAGGAGTTTGTCGGAAAAGAGTTCCTAGTCTTTCTTAAGGAAAACAATATTGCGTTTAGAGTTACGCGTAACGCTGATATAAAAGCAGCAGTTTCGACAACGGCGCTCGATGCGCCTCAATCGTACGCTGAAAGAGCGAATGTGGCGTTACTTCACGCACCGAAATGCTCATTGGCATTCTACAACAACTCGTCGACGCGTACAACCATGCCGAACACTCGTCAATTACGATGCAACCGGCCGCTATGACTTTACATAATGCTGATGTAGCGTACGAGAATATGACGAGCGCATCATTGAGGCAACGCAGAAAAAGGCGTTTCACCGACGTTAAATACAAGTGCGGCGATTACGTTAGGATTAGTCGAACAAAAGGCACCTTCGAGAAGAGTTACGAGCGGAATTGGAGTGAAGAAATTTTCCGAATCACAAAAGTTACGGTCCGTCAGGGTATCCGAGTTTACGAATTAAATGATCTTGAGGGAGAGTTAATCGACGGATTTTTTTATACGGAAGAAATCACGCCTGTACACGAGAAATGTGTTGCGGAAAATAAAGAATTCAAAATCGACCGTGTAATACGAACAAAAGGTCGCGGCGCGAAGAAACAGCTTTTTGTCAGCTGGGTCGGTTACCCGTCGAAATTCAACTCGTGGATACCGGCGTCTAACGCTCGCGACCTTGGAGGCTAGCGTAGTGAATACGCTCAGCCAACATGTACAATGACGAACATTTTTTTCTCGTCCTGCCGAGCAACAGCAGCATGAAGTATTTTCCGAACAACACTACGACAAATTTCACCACACACCTTTCACGTGAAATAACCCTCAACGGTCATTGGGTCGTGGATTTAACGGAAGTTCACATATCCTGCACAATGATACATATCCAGCGTGATGAGACTGAAATTCAGTGGACACAGTGTGGCAGAAAAGACCTAAAAATCAGCCATTTACCGTACGGCGTATATGACAATCATGAGGCTTTAATGAAAAGTATAAATAGTATGCAAGGTATAAGCGAGGCTGGTATACGATTACCCGCGTAAAAAAAATAATCTCAGCGAAATTCTTGGCGAGAATCTCGGCGAAATTCCGCTAAAAATCTTTCCGAGAATCTCACCGAAAATCTCGCCGAGAATCTAAGTGATATCTCGCTGAGAATGCCGCATGTGTCCCGGACCGTGATTCTTATATAATCTAACCGTGCTTCTCCAGGAGATTTTTTTTATCATGCAGACAGCCTCGCAGTGCTTCTCCGCGTGATTTCTATTTGTCGATGCGGGGAATCTCCAAGATAATCTCGCCGGGCTTCTTGGCGAGATCGTTCTTATCGCGCGCACAATCTCGCCGTGCTTCTTGGCGGGATTGTTTTAATCGCGCGCACAATTTAGCCGTGCTTCTTGGCGAGATCATCTTAATAGCGGGCAAAATCTCAACGTGCTTTTTGGCGAGATTGTTTTAATGGCGCGCACAATCTCGCAGTGCTTTTCGTGCGATTCTTATTTATCGCTGTGGGGAATTTTCCACACAAGCCCACAGTGCATCTCCCCATGCTTTTCGCCCAGATTGTTTTAATCGCGCGCACAATGTCGGCGTGATTCTTTGTCAGATTTTTTTAATCACGCACACAATCTCGCAGTGCTTTTTTGCGCGATTTTCATTTATCGCGGCAGAGAATCGCTCACATAATCGCGGCGTGCTTCTTCGTGTTCGTGCGGAAAATGAAATAGAAGAAAAATATAAATTAGTCAAATAGAAGGCGAAAATAAGACCCTATAGTGGAAAAGCGCTGATTTTTTTTTTTCAACAGACTGCCAACTCTATCCGGAACGCTATGCGAGACTCTATGCGGGACTCTCGCTAAGATTCCTTTTGGGAATCCGGCAGCACTTAAAAAAAAATCATCGCTTATGCACTATAGAGTCTAATATTGCTCGCTGCATGCGAATTCGTTACCGGAATTTGGTTCTGGGCAAATTTCTACGTTTTTAGGCACTCACTATAACAATAGGCAAAGAGTGCCTATTAAAATGACCATCGAGGCTTCTTCACACAGCTTACGATGGGGATTCCTCGCAGCGTATGCTCCAAAAAAATTAGTTTTTCAGAATTTACTTCGGTGTACCTCCAACTTCATGCGCAGTTAATTTGAAGTGACTCCGATGACTGGAAATATTTTTTTAGCCTGCGGTTGAATAAAAATAGCTTTTTCACTGAATTTATCTTCTCGGACGTCCGTATCACAGTGTAACTTTGGATGGTGCGAACCAATTTTGTTCTCCTTCGCAGGAGTGTTTTATCACATCATGACTATTGTGCACAAACATTTTGAAACTACTGCGAAGCCTTTAATGAGTTGTTCCAAAATAAAAATTCAATTTTGTTCCGCTAAATGTCCGTACGGTGCTCCAATTATGAAGTCTACGAACCAAATTTTTTCTTTTTCGCAGCATTATTTTATTTTATCGAAAGCACTATGCACAGCAAATTTGAAGACATTCCGACGTCTCTGAACATTTTTTCCAGGCATTTTCCATTTGAAAATCCATTTTCTCCTGTCAAAGGTCCGTACGGCGCTGCAATTTTGAAACCTACGAACGAATTTTTTTCTAATTTTCAGCAATATTTCATTGCATCGAAAACACTATGCACAGCAAATTTGAAGACATTCTAACATTTCTTAATATTTTTATTCTACAATTATTTCTAGTGAGGAATTATTTTAAAGGTTATGTTACTTTAATTTTCCAAAAAACAATTTTTCATCATGTCAGAAAAGAAAATTTGGTTGCGAATAATAAAACACGAAATATCACACATTGATTTACAAATATTAGCCCTTTTTATTTCGAAAATAATATATTTTGAACGAAAGCATTCACAATATTTTACAATACATCATTCACATTCGTAATAAAAATCATAAATTTCACGGGTGCACTGAAAAACTTGGTTATAATTTCACAAAGAAGAATCATCGAATATCCAAAATTATTGCAATTTGCCAAATAAAATTTAAAACAATCGCGACTATTTCTTTTTTTTCCGTTCATTCTATCTGTTAAACTTTGGAAGCCGACGACAATTCCATAGCAGACGTGATAAAGTTCGCACACGCCGCGACGTTGATATTCTGTGGCGGGATGATTTGAAATGAAAAAAAAAAATCTCAGCTTTTTTTTCATTTTTAATGTAAATTACTTTAAATATTGGGAAACTGCAATTTAATTTTTTCAAATCTCTTTAAAATTTTTTCGAAACAAAAAAAAAATTCAAATTTTATCTCGAATTTTTCCAACCACCCTTCTACTTTCTTTTCAATTGTTTCAATATTCCGATCTTAAAACACACAGGAGGTTCAGGTGAAACGCGCAGCGCGACGTATAAACATATTCGATACGTAGCGCATAACGCGAAGTGTAATCACACTTGGTACGGAGCGCGTAGCGCGACGTGTACCCCCGTGAGTGCCTTAAAAAATGTCCCCCCGGGACATTTTTCGGGGGGTTTGGGGGGCGGAGCCCACCAACAAGGGCCTCTGCGCCCGCAGGGCGCTGAGGCGCTTGTTTTATTTTCGCCTTCTATTTGACTAATTCTAATATTTTTTTCTCTTCCATTTTCCACACGAACGCGAAGAAGCACGCGAAGATGCACGGCGGGAATGTGTGAGAGATTCTTTGTCGCAATAAATACGAATCTTTCAAAGAAGCACTGCGAGATTGTGCGCTCGATTTAAACAATCTCGCCAAGAAGCACGGTGAGATTGTATAAGAATTACGGTCCAGGACACATGCGGCATTCTCAGCGAGATCTCGCTTAGATTCTTGACGAGATTTTCGGTGAGATTCTCGGAAACATTCTCAGCGGATTTCGCCGAGATTCTCGGCAAGAATCACGCTGAGATTCTTTTTTTCTACGCGGGTAGTGAATGCAAAAAATGCAAGCGGTTACGTGGCAATAAAGGGTAAAAAGTGCGGCAAAGAAATTGAGGAATCGCTGAAATTCTTGCAAATGAGCGACAAGCTTCGTCACGTGTTTCCCTTCGAGTTAACGCCGGATAAAGATTGGGAAAGCGCCGGGAATGCGTACGTCCGCTTTACCCACGGTATACAACGCGAAAGTCAGATGCCCGCCTGCATTGTCCGCGCTCTACCCGAAGAAATATTTGTCTATACGGTGTCACGCCAATTCCCGCGAACAAACCGGTATCCCGCAAGACCGAAAGGGTTCCTCTGGGCGCCAGTCTCGAGAGCTAAACTCTTGATATAAATTTTTATCGAGGAAACCCGAGAGCGAGATATTCGCTCGGCTAGCAAGCAGCCATGGGGAAATGGTAGAGGGGGTGGTTCAGGTGGCAAACGCGACGGAATGACCAACACTCAAAATTCGGGAACCGAATTTAACAATTTTTATTGTTTAACACAACTCTCGGTAGCAAAAACAAGCAATACAATAATTCTTTGACGTGTTAAAATAAATAAATTTTTGTTCTCGGTAGCGGTTGTCGTTTCACGGAGCGCGTTCGCGCCGCAAACAAGTAGAGGTCGATTCGACCTTTCCAACCCGCGAGCTCTCGAGAGCGAAAAATATCGGAGTCCGTTAAAATTAAAAGAAAAGACACGCGCCTCGTGGTCTCAAAATAAAATCAAATGCAGTCAACGGAGTACGATAAAAATGAGTCACGGAGTCCAAACAATTAAGATGATGTCCAAAATTTAATAGAAAAGTAGTCCGAAAAATTGTTAAGATAAGGAGACGCGTGTTGACCCGAGAATGGGAAAAAGATGGCAAATAAAATAGTAACGGCTCTCGAGAGCGGTGGAAGTTGACGGTCTTCCCAAAATTATTAAATTAACTAAAACTAAGAACTCTCGCGCGTTCGGTAATTTTATTTAAAAAAAAAGAAAAATCCAAAATATAAGCTAATTGAGTCCCTCTCGGCGACTCTTGAATTCAACAAATAAAATACAATAAAATTACGAGGACACCGGCGATAGCTTGTCGGATCGCGAATTTAACACAGAACATTGAGGGCCATGCACGATAACGTACCGCCCGGCAATATCGCTCGGGATTTTTTTTTGGCCAAACTAAGATTTTACGGAACTTTAAAGAAAAGCCTGTCCGGAAACGAACGACGGCCTTACCGGTTAATTTATGCCGTAAACGAAGCCCCTCGAGAAATTCCTCGTCGAGTCTTCGAGATCGCGGGTGGTAAGCGTCGGTTCTCGCTGGACAGCACGGTCGGCAACGGTAACAATGTCCTGCTCCTTCGGTGAACAACGCTCGAGTCCTCGAGACGATTCGCGATTTCGCGGAAACGGACACCGACCCCCACCCCTGCCTACTCTAACGCTTGGCCCCCTGCCGAATTTTGAGACGCTCCGGTAGCGCATCGCGCGCAAATTAAATATCGAGAGCGTCCGATATCGATGAATTCGACGTACTCACTGATAGGCGATACACGACGAGAGCGATGCTGTTGATGCTGGGGTCCAGATGAGGCCGACAATAATTCTTTGTCCGGAGAATGATGCTGAGCGATGCGATTCTTCTCCGGGAACGATGCTGTTGAAGTACAGCGAGGGGTGAGGCTTCGAGTCGATCCTCCGCCCGCTATAGCGAGATCGATATTCAGAGCAACGAGCCTTCGAGTTGCTTTTGGAGCGCGCGGTAGCTCGACGACGCGTTCTTCGTTGCTGCTGCGAAGCCGTAGCGCTGATACGACTCTCGACTCTCTCGCCGACGACCAATGTTGACCGCGAGAGCGTAGCTGGCGTGGACACGCCGTTGCCTTTGTCAATGTCGAGGCGGCGATGACGCTCTCTCGCGCGTCGGTAACGAAGATTCCGGCGTTGACGATGTTCTCGATGAATACGCGATAAGGCTATCGCTCGTTTACCGGGAAGAAAAGTCAAAATAATCAAAATAAAATTCGAAAAGCTAGCTAATGCCCTGTTGGATTGCCGAGAGGGACTCTACCGAGAGCCAGAACGTTGGCCGTTGTGCCGTGCTGTCACTTAGGCCCGTATAATTCTCGGGCTTTGTGACGGGAGCGAAAAATCCACGTCACAACGGATTTCTGCGTACCCTACACAGTTGGTGACACACAGGCCGCTCTGTTGCGGATAGTAAATCTGAATACAGCAAAGTACAAGTATGGCTCGACACAGGTGAAATATTTTTCGCCAGCAAATTACTTACCGCTGCTTAATAATTTCTTTCGTACGATCGAAATAGATATAAGAGACAAGTTGGGACGGCCAATCACATTTGAGTACGGAACGTTAACGCTGACGCTTCACTTTAAGTGAGTCTCTTAGACGAAATGGCGAGCCACTACGCGTCATATTACGAGAATCAAATCGGCGGCGGTGGACGTATGAGCAATGTTTTCGTGGGTGCACTTTATCCAAGGGGCCATGGCATTGGCCGATTTCTCGGCGGACACTTCAGAAGTGTACTACCGCTCCTCACGAGAAGTGCTAAAACTATAGGACGCGAGGCTTTGCGCACTGGCTTGCATGTTATTGAAGATATAAGCGGTAATAATATACCATTCAAAGAGTCGCTAAAGCGTTGGGCCAGAGAATCCGGCGAAAATTTGAAACGAAAAGCCGACGAGAAAATTGCACTACTTATGAAGGGATCTGGCTATAATAGTGCGATCGCCGCGAGAACGATGAAGTCGCTGATTGGACGCGCAACTCGGCACACCTCCACGAGAAAGAGATCTTCCACCACGAGGCATAAGAAGACGAAGAAGGGAAAAAAGAGAAGCCCCACTAATGCAACATCACGGAGAAAGAAAAGAAGGACGAAGACGGGGAAAGTGACGAAGACTCGAAAAATTAAAAATAGGCGACGCGTTGATATTTTCGGAAGTGCTTAAATATGTCCGTTCTACACTCACACTCTACACACTATGATCGCTGTAACTCTTAAAGTGGTATCCAGCGGTGGCGCAGAGTACAAGGTTGCGCCCACAAATCATTTTTTGCACAGCCTCTTTAATCAAGTAGACGTGTTTTTCCATCGAAAACTTGTCGCGCCTCCTAATAATGCCTACGCCTACCAGGCATACATTGAAACGTTATTGAACTTTGGCCATGCGGCAAAAACATCGCATCTCACTACGGCTTTGTGGTATGCCGATACTGAAGGCGGTTTCGAGTTGTTGCCGGGCGCGAGTCCGAGCAATGGTGGCCAAGACGCGAAAGCGAGTTATGTCAAAGGAGGTCGGTCCTCGGATATGATTGGCCATCTACACTGTGATGTATTCAATCAAGAAAATTTTTGCTGAACGGCGGGGAAGTACGGCTACGTCTCGTACGCTCAAAAGACGATTTTTGTCTTATGGAAACACGATCAAAAGATTGCACACACAAGAAATTAATTCACGATACGACACTGCTGATAAGACGAGCGAAAATCAACCCAGGAGTACTTATAGCCCATGCGAAGACGCTGTCTAAAACAACAGCGAAATATCCTATAACGCGTGGAGGTTAAGTCGTTTACCATGCACACCAGCGTCGCGGGCGATACACTGGACAATGTAATACTCGGTCAATTACTAAAGCGTATAATACTCGGTTTTGTTAGCAACAAAGCTTTCAACGACAATAGAACGTCAAACCCCTTTAATTTTCAAAATTATTCGATAAATTTTCTATCACTCTACGTTGACGGTCAACATATACCTGGAAAACCACTGCAACCAGAGTTCGACACCAACAGAACCTGGATCGAATGCTACCACACCTTTTTTTCGGGCACAAGTATACACTTCCAAAACGACGGTATAGACATTTCACGCAGCGCTTACGCAAAAGTTTATTGTCTATTCGCTTTTGACTTGACGCCTGATCTATCCGCCAACTGTGTCACCCACTGGAATCTCGTGAATCACGGTACCGTGAGAATCGAAGTACGTTTTGCAAAACCCCTCTCATCTACGATAAATTGTATTGTCTACACCGAGTATGACAATGTTATTGAAATTGATTCGGCGCGTCAAGTAATCACGGATTTTAGTGCTTGAGCGTCCCATCCCTCCTTTGATGCATAACACATGATCACACATTTTCCGGTGAGGGCGCTATACGTATATAGCCGAAACGTATTTAAGACCGACTACGAGCGAGCATTCGACATCATTTCGTCTCACGCCTTCAGCATGGACGCAATAGTTGATATTCAAGCGCTATACGGCAAGCATGGCGAGTTTCTTCCTAAGGAGATCGCCGTTACTACGCTACAGGGCGATCATATCGGCCATTGGGTTATCGATTTACCATACGCTTTTGGTGAACTACCTAAAGAAGTGCGCGCGAGTAATAATCGTCTAACGTACTTTCATCACGGTATCGAGTGGGTTGACGGTGATACACCATTGCCTAAAGTATACGCTTCGCTAAAGGCCATGTGCCGATACACACTTCGTATATATATAAGTCTCGAAATCAGAGACGGTAGATTGGAGGAAGGACGGAGAAATCACGACACGTGAGGTTGCAGTATATAACTGTTATTAAAAAAACACCAAGAATAATGACGTTTACAATAAATTCTCTTACACTAGTTAACCTTACAGACTTATATTACGCACCTGAATCCACACAATCGTCGGTATCTCCTACTGATTATAATGGAATGATGCCGTGTGACGGCTCACAAGCGAGACTCTATCTCGCTCCCTGTGCGCTATCCCTACTCCAAGTTTCCTTCAGTCGTGCACGTCACAGATCAGTGATGTACTCGACTGGGGGAATAAGTTTGTTCCACGATATCAAACTTACATCCCCCCGCTTTCCGCTAAAGGGTTGGTGTTGAATAGTAGGGTACTAGGTTACTCGCATGGAAAATTTGGGATTCATTTTTCTTTTGTCCCCTGCCTATTATATATATTAATTTAGATATTTTTTCTTTTATTTCGTAAGGGTCCATTCTAATTGGGTCCAATTTGTTCCTGTTTAACTTATTACCATTCTGTATATATACTAAGTCTCCTACGTTGTACTCGATATCAACCTTATTTTTATCATAGTAGGACTTGTTCTGTTCGTGAATTTTTTTTGAATTTTGATACGCTATTAATCTGTTATCTTTCAAGTTATCTTCATTCTCGTTGTTGAGTTCGCTTGGTAAGATTGCCTCATCTCTTCCAGTCAGTAAATAATTTGGTGTAAAGCCTGTTGAGCTGTGGATCGTGTTATTATACTCTTTTACGCATTCTTCTGCTATGATGGACCACGGGCGCTTTTTGTTCTCAAATATTTTGCATCTTATCCTATTGACCAACGTTTGGTTTGTTCTTTCATTGAGACCATTGGAAAAAGCACAATCTACAACAGTGAAGACTAAGTTTATCTTTCTAGTTTTTAAGTGTTGTTTAAACTCTCTTGAGTTAATCCCTGCGTATTGGTCAGTAAGTAGAGTCTGTATATTGTTCTCATTTTTTATTTGGTCCACTAGTTTTATAAAGTCTCTTGCGATTTGCGTTTTTGAAGTTGAAATAAAAGCATATCTCGTAAAATGATCAATCAGCAAGTGTAAATATCTTTTTGTGCTTTTATTGCCTGCAAAACCTCCTATTGTGTCTAGTGGAACGATTTCAAAAGGTTCGGATGCTGGACCCAGTTGTGATAGTGGAGCTTTGAAGTTACCAATTCTAGTTTTATTCTTTATACAAGTTTCACAAGAGCGACATATCGTTTTTATGTGTTTGTGCATATTTTTGAAATAGATTTTATGGGTAATGGTTAATGTTAATTGTTTCGTTCCTATATGTCCTTGTTTGTTATGTATATTTTTGATCAATTCAATACCGAATCCCTCTGTCACCCAGATTTTCCTTCTATTATTCAGTGTTTTATAAATGATATTATTTTCAATTTCACATCTATTATCGGGCTTCAATTGTTTTTGATTGTCAACGATTTCCTCGAGTCTTAGAAAGTTTATTATTTTTATTCTTGATGTTTCATCTTCTCTAGTTTCTTCTTCTAATACTGGGTTACGTGATAGACAATCTGCCTCTAGGTTATTTTTTCCCGGATTATATTTTATTTCAAAATCGAATTGAGATAGGTAGTTCAAAATTTGTCTCAACTCTGGATCAGTACTTTTTCTTATATTAAAGTTTTCCAGTGGTTTGTGGTCTGTGAAAACCGTAAATTTTTGTCCTATTAGATAGTATTGCCAATATAAAATTGCCTCTTTTATAGCAAGACACTCAATATAGATTGCTCTTTTTGACTTTTGTGATTCTGTTAGTTTACGTGAGAAGTAAAATACTGGTTTTATCTTTCCATCTGCTTGGTTTTGTTTTAATATCGCCTCAACTCCTTGTAGAGAGGCGTCGGTATAAATTTTTATTTGAATGGCCGGATCAAATATTGCCAGAATCGGGTCTGAGCATAAGTATTCTTTTGTTTTTTTGAACTCTCTTGACAACATTTTGACCATTTAAATTCTATGTTCTTTCTCAGTAGATTATGGAGTGGCTCCAGAAGTATGTTTGATCTAGGGATATATTCCAGGTAAAAATTTATTTTCCCCAGGAATTGTCTAATGTGTTTCCTCGTCTGTGGTATTAGAAAATTCTTAATAGCGATTACATTATCGTTCAACGGTCTTACACAATTATTCCCTATTTCGTGACCCAAATATGTTATCTTGCTTTGTGTAAACACACACTTCGCTAAATTTAATTTAACTCCCTGTTCTTGTAGAGCTTTCAATGTCAATTCAATGTGTTTCATATGATCCCTGTAGTTTTTTGAATAAATTAAAATATCATCAATATAGTTTACTGTGAAAGCCTCTAATTGATTTTTCCTTATTATACTTGACAAAATTCGTTGAAAGATTGCCGGCGAAGATTTCAATCCGAATGGTAAACAACACCATTGCCAGTGCCCATGATGGGTTACGAACGCTGTTTTGTACCTATCTTTGATACGTAACGGAATCGACCAAAACGCCGAGTTCACGGCTAGCTTTGTGAAATATTTACAATTTCTCGCTCGTAACGTTAAATCTTCGATTCTCGGAAAAGGTTGACTTTCTGGGACCACTATTTTGTTTAGCTCCCTATAGTCGATACATAGGCGAGATTTTCTCCCTTCTTCCTTCTTGTATACTAATGTAACCGGAGCGGCGTATGGGCTACATGACTCCTATCAATCCTCTCCTCTATCAATCCCGCCTTCAACAACTGTTTGATTTGGCTTTCTATTTCTATTTTATCTTGAATTGAGCATTTATATGGTTTTTTCGCTATGTACTTATTCTCCGTTAGTTTTATCGCTGCTTCGTAATTTTTTACAGTACCAATATCAAATTTTTCTTTTGCAAAAACTCGTTTGTGTTCCGTTATCAGATTTTCCAAATTATTATTCTCTGAGTTGATGTTATTTATTACATTTTTGTTTGCTCTAGAATCTTCTTTTATTTGTTTTATCCCTTCATCCTTTTTCTGCCATATCCTCAAGTTTTCATCTTGACAGAGTTTGAAATCTTTTATACAGTCTAAACCTAACAGTATATCATCTCTGAATGAGTCGCTTTTAATTATGAAGAATGTAAATTGTTTCGTAATCTTAAATATCGTTACTGGCAAGGTAATCACACCCTCTGCTTTTGACGTGCCTGAAATTGTCTCTATATTTCTATCCTCACTTATATTTTTATTCAATTTCTGTTTTTGCCAAAACTTATAGTTTATCAGAGATATATTGGCTCCCGAATCATAAATACCGGTGGCTGGTTCATTGTTTATCAGAATTTTTAATTTTATAAGTGAGGGCACTATTCGTTTTTTGCTTCTGTCGTACACGCAATCGCATCCTGAATTTCTATATTGTTTGCTACTTTAATTCTGCGGTTTTTGTTTGTTTTTTGATGTGTTATTTTCGTGCGGCACAATTGCTCCGGGTGAAATCTATTTGGGAAACCTACACTTTCGCAGTACGAGCACGGACTGTGTTTGTTTTGGGTCTTGTGTTTCTCTTCGTTTCTCTCACTCGAATTGTTATTGGATTTACTTTTCATCGGGTCTATCTGACTAAGTGTCGACATTAATTCTTCCATGTTCGTTAAACTTTTCTTATTTAACCGTGCTTTGACAAAGTTTGGTAGCGTTATTACTATCATGTTTATTTGGGAACTGATCGTTAAACTCGGATCCACGTCCAACAACATGTTTCTTTTCTTTAGTGCAAACTCCAGAAAGGATCCGTTTAAATATTTAAACGTGTACGCGTACGCGATTTTTGACCATGATTTTTGGCCGAACGTGTCTACGACTGAATTATTCCAGAGTTCCCAGGCGTGTGATAGTGAGTTTGTTTTGAGAAATATTGAGAACCACTCCAAAGCTGGCCCTTCTAAGAATAGCCTCAAAACCTCTGGGAATCTGTTTTCTTTTATATCTAGCCTTCTACATTCAGTTACAAACATTGTTAGCCATGACTCCGCATTATAATTCTTCCCATTAAATTTTTCTAGTATAATATTTTTCGCAACGGAATGGATTGGTTTTTCGTGTGCTTGGTTTTCGGTTCTCGAGCCTTGCGCTGAGGTTGAGGCGTCAACCAGGGCTTCTTCCAGATAATACCCATTGAAAACAACATTACCTTCGCCGTCTAGGTAAATCTCCTTCAGTCCACCTTCCACTAGAGTTATGGTCACATTTCGGAATTTGTTGCGTGTCTTCAAACTTTTGACAACTCCTTTTCCCACGGCGTTTTCGAACAGTTGCGGATGTTGAACATTTGTTTGCTCCTCTCGAGGAAATTGAAAAATTTCTGGTTGACCCACCAATTGGATAGTTTTGACTTTAACTATCGTAGTCTTGGTATCTGCTGTAGACTCCGATGCGAAGTGGAATATTGCCTTTACGTCCCCCATATTGTGTGGATTTATAAGTCTCGAAATCAGAGACGGTAGATTGGAGGAAGGACGGAGAAATCACGACACGTGAGGTGGCAGTATATAACTGTTATTAAAAAAACACCAAGAACAACGACGTTTACAATAAATTCTCTTACACTAGTTAACCTTACAGACTTATATTACGCACCTAAATCCACACAATCGTCGGTATCTCCTACTGATTATAATGGAATGATGCCGTGTGACGGCTCACAAGCGAGACTCTGTCTCGCTCCCTGTGCGCTATCCCTACTCCAAGTTTCCTTCAGTCGTGCACGTCACAGATCAGTGATGTACTCGACTGGGGGAATAAGTTTGTTCCACGATATCAAACTTACATATATACGAGGGGTGTACAAAAAGCGGAAATTCTACGTGACGTGCTGGGCCGCGACATAGTCAACCTGGAAGATGACGAGGGACCTAGGTTCAAGAACATGCCGACCTACGACACTTGGTGCATCTATCACGGCGTGACAAAGGAAGATCCGGCGAAGTGCGCCTTAAACAACGTGGGAAAAATTAAACGTTGGCTTCGGACTCAGATTTTGGATAAGGAGAATCCCGTTTACTCAGAACCAGTGGGCGCCGTGCAACGGAGAGATCGACCAAACGATACGCCAAGAAAAGCGATACATATCAAAATTCCGAGCGATACAGATCACGGTTCGACAATGGGAGACTATATAGTCCCGGCACCTTCGAGCAGTGACAGCTGTGCTACGACGAACATCTGCGACGCCACGATACCTGCGGACGGTGAAATAGTTGCCCTTTACCGTAATAAACCTAGAAGTGCTGGAGGCTCTACGACATGTCTCGGCACAGACGAAAGGAGTCTTCCCCGCCGATCGCATCCCGAGTCGCTGGTCTAGACCCACAGCCATCGCCGCAAACACATACGATCATACAAAGCCAGGAACTCATTGGGTAGCCATATACGTCGACAGCCATGGTCAAGGGATCTTCTTCGACAGTTACGGACTGTCTCCACTTGTCAACCAACATCGCAATCGACTGCGAAAAAACACAACGAGTTACGAGTGGAGCACCAAGCCCCTACAGTGTATCAAGTCTCGAGTGTGTGGAGAATATTGTGTTATGTTTCTTGACTATATGTGTCGGGGCTACAACCTTGCTGCTTTTTGCAGACTATTCTCGGCTGATAAGGTGAAAAACGATAATATTGTGCGACGTTACTACAAGAATCTACGATAGGTGAAATATACAAGACGACGAAACGTCTCAAACACCCGACGAACAAGACTTTTCAAGGGCCGCGATAATGGCTGTGCATCGCGGTGTATACAAACATGTACAGCCCGTTTCGGTTATTACCTGTAAATAAACGAATATAACAAAAAAAAGAAAAAAGTTTTCATCTCATCTTCATCGTCAACACACTGTCCCCCACCACCACCACCATCGCCATCAGCAGATATAAACGACGGTCTCTCCACACGAGAAAGCACACTTGTCAACGATTCGTGGAAACGTCAACAACCCCACTAAAATGGACATCATCAGTGGCATACTCGTCATTGCCTGTGGCAGAGATCCCTGGGAACGACTCCCGGAGAAGCTAGAATACATTCCCAAACCCTTGCTACTGAGGCACTGTAGTGAATACATCGACATCCTGTGGGCAAAACTACCTCAACATATTCGACAGGACCCCGAGGTTGCATCATACAGAGTCTGTAAAAAACATTGAGCACCCAAGGATCTAAAGATGCAGCTCGAAAGGTATCCACCACTCCAGAGAGAATGCACGGACTGTCTACAGGAGGCCGCGGAACAAGAGTCAACTGTGCCGCCGGACCAACCCGAGAAGGTATTGCCGCTTACAACAACGGCTGAGTCTGACCGCAAGCAAGACACACCAATGCCGTCAACCGACTCTGCCATGACGCTTGACCCATCACCAAAGACCACTGATTTTTAAAAATTGTAACGATGAAATATTGTACAATGTCAATGCAAGAAAATGCAATAAACAAAAATACTTTTGTAAATGTTTTTTATTTGTCGGTACGGTATTACCATTAGAATAGTAAAAGACGAAAACTAATTTATCGACTGCAGAATATTATTAGTATTAAAAAAACTGTCGGTAATTCCTAGAGGGCACCAGGAGAAATTAGACGACCAATCAGAACGCAGCAAGTTTACTTTTAGTAAACGCAGAAGTTTACTATGAAATGCAAGTTTACGATGAAAATTTATAGAGGGCGCCATGGAAAATCATTCGGCCAATAAGAGCTAGGGGAATTTCCAGTCGGTCAATCACGGCTCGGGGAAAATGAGACGAACAATCACGGTCCAGAGATTATCCCGTCCTCTCTCTCATTGGCTCCCTATAACTCAGGGGGCGTGGCTTAAAGGGCCCTAGGAGGTGGGGTACACTACTACTGTGAAGTACGAAACACAGATCCTGTAACGTACAAGCTTATAGACTATCAAAAACAACCGATCGAACGTGGTTTTTGTCAAGAAGAGCTCACAACTGTTAAGAGCGAGGTAAAGTTAATTCGATGAAAAAAAGGCATGTTTTGAAGATTTTTTTTTTTGCGATACTGAGACGGTATTAAATTTTTACCCCTCATATTTTTCGAGTTTATTCGCTACATCGGCAATTTACCAGACGTTTCGGTAAAGCAGCACGTAAAAGTACCGACCGCGCAGTCAATCGATAACTACGGTCGATAGTGCGAACTGCCCAGAGGTGTTGCATCATATTTTGCACACGATTTTCTTAAGCTGTTGCGGCAGACCCCGGGCAGCGATAATAAAGGACAGCGAAGTTTGACGTACTTCGTGCGTCAATCGACACAAAAAAGGGCCTCGCGCTCGGGTATATAAGACCCGATCGCGAGCACAGAAGGCACTTCACTTCGATCCTCAACTTGAACGGAGAGGAACTCATGCGCGGCTACTGCTCGTTTGATCTTGAGTCCTCCATCTTGCTTATCGATAATTCTCGATAGCAAGATTCCAACACTTTTCATTTTCGAGTAAAGCGTTGCTTTACTCGACAGAGTCCCGACGCTAAGAAGAAGCAAGGGAAAAATTTCTCGACGCCGATCCAATCATTGAAGGAAGAAACCAACGTCGACCATTCATCGTTAACAATTAATTAAATCAATTTTCTTTCAGCGAACAGATTTTCTTTAAATATACAATTCCTTTCCAAACACAGCGCCGGCAACCGCCTTGGGAGACCTCGGCAACCGCTTTCGTCTAGTGTTACCCATCCTATCAAAAACCAGCGCCGGCAACTACCTTGGGAGACCTCGGTGACCGCTTTCGTCTCGGTTTATCCATCAAACTCAAGGAATAGAGTAGAATCAATTGTCTTGCGGTGACCTATTAGTACACGACAGCGCCGGCAACCGCCTTGGGAGACCTCGGCAATCGCTTTCGTCTAGTTGGTGGCTAATAGCGATCACCTAAAGTAGAATCATTTTTGGTACGACTTATTACTCTGTGACAGCGCCGGCGACTGCCCTGGGAGACCTCGGCGACTGCTTTCGTCTAGTCATTGTCTAATAAGAATCGTGTAGAGTAGAATCGAAATCCTTCTACCCGCAATAAAATAACCCTTCAATCTGTTTCGCAATTTAAATACTTGAGAGCTAAAAATCTAATCAAATAATTGGACAAAATCCAGCATTAATTTTGTATCCACATCATTGTTTTAATAAAATCACAATTATTGTTGACAATTCGAATCAATAGACAGATTTATACTTGACAGCACCTGCCCTCACATCTCCGTGAGCCAAAAACTCACAATAGCGAACGTTTCGGAGCAAAGAGCTGTAAGCCTCCAACAACGTACCGTTACAATACAGATAGTGTTAGTTTATTCAGTAAATTTCCATTAAAAAATTTAACATTTGAACAACATTTTCCTAACTTTTCATTGCAAAATATTCAAAATTGAGCGAGTGACAATGAATCTCCGGAGGCGCCTCGAAAAAAAGTTGATTTGCGGTGTTCATCATAACTCGCAACAGAATCATCTGAAACAAAAAAATCAAAATGCATTTGTTAAAGGAGATGTTTCTCGAGGTAATGACGAGAGAATTTTTTTTTCGATTTTTCAATTTTTCGTAGCACTTGGGAGCCAAAAAACCGATTTTCGCTAAAAAAAAATCGGCTTATTTGTTGTTGAAAAATTAGTAATTATTGAAAAAAACAAAACAGCTCTCGACAATACTTGGTGAATTATGTGAAGAAGTACTGTGCAAAATTTCAAAACGATTGGTCCAGTAGATGTTGAGTTATCGTGAACATGGACTTCAAATATGACAAGTTTCAGAAAAACGCTGTTACGTCCCGCATCTTTTCGCGAATTTTCCGATGGAAAATTCCCGAAGCGAAGCGAGACGCAGCTCTTCGTAGCAACAGCGCATCGCTGAGCTCATCTGGGGTGTGATTTCACACCGCAGCTGCGCTTATGCGATGCGCTGCAGAATTGTATCCCTCGATATACTTTTACTTGAATTACCGAAGATCCACGAGGTATGAAGTTTCCGGCACGCTCAGCGATCACAAGATCCCTGCGCGTGGCGTGGACTTCGTACCTCAAAACTGCGGAATCGCAGATGCTGATTGTGCGAGACTGTCTCCCCTTTCGCCCTTTCGACGATCGCGAAGATCCTCGCAAGATTGAGAAGAAGGCAGTCTCTAGACAGCAGCGATCAAAGATAGATCGGTCTAGAGGTCTCCGCGACCTCGTGTCACATAGGTCTGTGAATCTTCGTTAGTATACCCCCAGTACTGCTACAACGTTAGTACGCAATAGTATAGGGAACGTGGCTGCGCAAGTTTGTTCCGCCGTGCTGTAAATCGAGTCCTGTTAGTCTTAAGGCCCCGAATTATGTTCACGCCGGTCGAGTAATTCTCCGTCGGTCAACACCCGGTATTGCTACAAAGATAGTAGCAATAGTATCGGGAACGTAGCCCCGCGAGTCCGTTCCATAGTGTCGTAAATCAATTCGGAATTAACAATAACCCATATAATATCCAAGACTCAGTAGAGACAATTAAATCCGAGTAGTGTGCAGGAAAGTGTAATTCATAGTGTAGTAGAAACTAAGAACCCCCGCCGGGAGAACAACATCTGTAAGTACGGGAATGTGTATGTGTGTGCGTATGAACGTATGAGAGCGACTCCGTGTACCATCTCTTTCTCTCATTCAAAATTGATAACCTCTTGTATCTTTTAATTATTCATCGATCAAATATTTCTCCTCAATATATTTTCATATTCTTGTTAGTGACAATTCCTCTTAACATTTTTATTTCGAGACCTCTTACCCCTTTTACAGGTATCGAGAGACCGGGCCCGTTTTGGGACGGAGCAAAGCGCCCACATAAAAATAAACTCTGCGCTTCTCGCAGAGATTTGTATACGGCTAGCGAGAGCGAGCAAAACTCTCTCCCTCTCTAGCACGTAACAACGCTTTGAAAAACGCGAAGAGTTTGGTCGCTTAGCGCTCATTTCACATAAGTTTGAGAACACTTCTCGATTGTATAAAAATCTGAAAAAATTCATGTATAGTAAAGGTACTCAACAGATTAATTTTGCATAGTAATAATTCCAAAATGTTATTAACAAATTGATGAAAAAAAAAAATTGGTCAACAAATTTCGCCACAACCCAATTTTTTTTTCGTGAAAATAATTCGTTCATTTTTCTGAATACGTATGAATTTTTTCAGATTTTTCAATTATCTTTGAATTTTATGAAATTCAAAATAAAACGCGATAATTTTCTTATACTCACACAGAGTCGTCGATGCCAGGCCCGTAGAGAAAAAAGCTTCCATTAATGTGATCGAGAGTATCTTTTTGCATTTGTCTACGCAAAACTCTTTCTTCTTTACTGTCGTGCGCCGCTTGCTTCTCTGCTTTACTAATTCGCAACTCGTCAACTTGTCGCGCCCATTCGTGAGAACTTGGCCCTGTACCGATTTGCATCTCTTGCATAAAGGCCGACAAAGCGAAACAACCTTCATTGAAAGTACATGCAGCTACATTAGCTGCAATTGCAACAATTGTAGAGGTGCCACTGACTGGGTTTGGAGAGATTTTCCAAATAAGCTGATTGAGATTCTCATTATTATTTTGCGTGAAACCTCCAAGACATCGTTGCAAAAGTGCGTCCTTGCTCAAGTCATTATAAATGGGCTCAATGGCTTCCAGAACGTCAGTAGGAAGGGCGGTGTAGCTGTGTTTGAATGATTCTAGAACATCTGCAGCTGCAGCTTGCTGCCATTCGCACCAGGAGTCTTCGCCGCTCGGGCAGTTCTCGCGCTGTGGGTTCTCGTCGGTTGAACTGTAGTGATGATAAGTTGCCCATATGGCATTTTTCATCTTCTCAACTAAATCATAATTACGTCGAATAACCAGTCCATAGTAAACGGTCAATCATTTTAGCAGTGAGCTTCCCTTTGCCAGAAACGCTTTTTCTTTTTACGATCTTTCCGGCCTTCGTTTTTGTGTCAACTACGCTTTTTTTTACTAGTTCACGCAGACGTGTTCCCATTCTCTTTTGGACATGCCCTGTGCATTCTTTTTCGTTTATCACAAAATCTTCACCGAAAGGTTTTGCATTAACAACGCCGCTGTACGTCTTTGAGTCACCGTCTCCGATGTAGTTACGATATTTCACGCCAAGATTTTCCACCGATCGTTGGAACATTTCTGTAATTGCTGATACCTCCACATTTCCAGAGGGTCGTGGTTGGCTTTGCAATTGCCGCTATCCACATTGTTTGCGTTCGCGAATAATGCGCTGGATTTATGAGGAGTGCAAAATACAAAAAAAGAGAAAATATGAAGAAGTAAAAATATCATTGACCGTGCAAAACGCGGTGTTAATCGAATTATTACACCCGATATTATTATTAGTATTCACTTGAGCGTTGCCACGAACTACAAGAGTTCTACTGTTTCGTAACAAACTTTATTTCTCATTCGTTAATCAATAAAACGTCTCGTCGTTACTCGTGTACCTCTGAATTCTTTCTCAAAAGATTCCATTTTTATATGGCTTGAACTGTACTTTTACAAGGATAGAAAACGAATGCTATGATTTCATTATCAGTCCTCTATATATGCAGAATATGACGAATGGATGGACACTTCTAGAACCTTTGGATGATCCAATCCTTCAAGAATTTCTGTGATGATGTCATCATCATTTATAAAAATAATTCTGATATCATATTAGTATATTCTAGAAATGGTGGGGATGCTCTATAAAAGCGAGCATCTCCTCACATCCACTCAGTCAATAATTAGTAGTCCGAATGCGAGACTCGAGAAAAGTATATAAAAAACTATTAACGTTGAGAATTGACTTATTGTTAAAAAACATTCAAGAAGTCAAACAACAAATAAAAACGAGGGAAGAAATTAGAGATTTCTGCATCAAATTCTCCCAATTAAATATTCAAGAAGATGGACTTTTCAAAAGTTGATAAAGTTGCACGCTTGGATGATTTTCTACCTACAAAGAACATTTCGGAGCTAGAAGTTAACAAAAACTACATGGTTTCCTATATCAAGACTGTTACCACCAAATTCGGACCTCAAGTGATCATAGGACTTGACAAAGAGTTTTCCGTATTCTTACCTGCGAGGGTCGTCAAAATGCTGCTCGATGATCAAGAATCTTATGAACAGACGGTTCAAGCTTCTGCAGAAAATCATCTTTGTATGCGCTACATTGGTGGCAAATTTTGCAATTGCGAATTTTTGTATGTGTAAACTCATATGAAAATATTCATGAGAATGTATTTTTGAAGAAGTAATAAAAATCATTTAAATTTAAATATTTTAGTTTTTTTTCTTTTAAGGATGCCTAATCAACTCTTCTTATAAAGGTGTGATTCTGTTTTCCATCACCAGCGTCACACGCGCGCCGGGCGGCCAGGTTAGTGACAAGGCGAATGGTAGTTACGAGAAATAAATGCAAGGATAAGAAAAAACCGCGAGAATTAGACGAAAAACCCGTTGATTCCGAAATAATCAAATTGGCAAAACCAAAAAAAAAGGAAATGATTTTACGATTTACGATTTATTTAACATCGCGTACGATGTATTCGGAAAATAAAGTATCGATCCCGTTGTGATTTTTGTTGAGAGATATCGACTCAAGTTAAGTATTATCGAAAGACGGAGTCGATCACTTAAATCCATAAATATAGAAAATAATTGATACCGCATGAATATGTCGCGTAGTAGAGAATCGAACTTCGAAGCCGAGACGATTGAGTGAGTTTTGCGAGAGTGAATAAACGTACGGTTGAAGTTTGAGTTCAAATTCGAGTTTTGGGTTTAGTTGAGAAGAGAACGTGTGCATGAATGGGAAGGAGACGACAATTCGTTAGTTGGAGGAGGATGGGCCGAAAGGGTGGCGTGGAAAGGAGCTGGCATGCCGAGCTACCCGCCACCCGATCGTCCTCAATTCTTTGAGACTCCCCGCGGATCAGCAAGTCCGGCTGAGAATCCGGCGCACAGCTAATAGAGGGGCGAGCAAAGGTCGGAGTTTTTTTTTTGTACGATTTTGCGAAAGTCGCGTATGGAAGGCCCTTTCGGCGGGACTTGGATCACCCCGTCGGGAGGGATTGCCAGATCCACTTAGAGTAGGGGACCCGAGCTCGCCTCTGTGTGTGTGACCACGGGGATATCCCTCCCAACGCTAAGAACGAGGGTACGGTGGGCGGGAAAATATCGGGCAAGGCACCGGCCCGACACGGATCCCAGTGGGTGGGAAAAGGGGTGGGGAATGTGCGTATGTGTGTGTGCGTGAATGTTTGCCTCGGTTCTCTGCTACGCGGATTCGAAGAATTAAGATTTGGTGTGAGGATTCCGAAAATTTGAAACGAGTAAGTCTTCTGGTACGAGCCGTCGTCGAGAGAGGATCTCCGAGGAAATCTCCGGTAGCCTTTCCCGTGAGTGCCTCGTGGAGACGTGCCTCCGATGTGTTAAGTAGGTGAATAATTGAGCAGTGTTTTTTTTATTTGAATTACTCTGATACTGTCTTCCGATCCCGTTCGATAAAAATCTGGAATTCTCGTTCTTTCGATCGAGTTCGGTTTTCATCACATTTGTTCCGTTGTGAAAATGAGCGCGTGAAGAAACTCCACGAGAAGAAACTCCGCGAGAATTTACGATACCGAGGAATAAAAGGTTTCGAGCTCGAGTCGAACCCCTCACTACGTGAGCGCGGTGGGAGACTCGCTCCGATCTCGGTAGCGAAAGTTACGACCGGTGAGTGAGTGGTTTTTCGTCGTATCGCCTTCGGTAAGTACGGCATAGCCGTCGGTTGCCGATGATCGTCCAGCCTTCGCCTCGTCGCTAACTGCGAAATCGTATGCGCCTCCGTTGCGTCACACACAAGATTAATTATTTTCGGCTCGTCTCTTCCGTTGACTTCAACGCGGAAATCAAACAATGTTTCCCATTTCTTGTTTCTCTTTCATTTCTATTTTCTTGAACGCTTTGTATGCCTCGCTACACTGTAATTGCAATAGGTTCTCAATAGTGGAACACGTAAGAACAATTTTGCATTTTTATTATTGAGTACCCGATTTCTTTCTTTCCTGTGACTCCGACCCTCTCTACCAAAACCTAGCATAGTGAGCGACCCTGGTATACCGCTCGTGTCTCCGTAGTTAATATTTAGTTGTGCCGTGTTTCCGGATTTTTTGCGATTAGGAAATTTTACGTTTTTTTTTGAGTTTTGAGATTTTTTTTGTTTGCGTTATTGACCGGTTCGTCATCCCCGGTGAAAAAGGATGGCTAGCGCCCAACATTCGTATCTCTTTTCAAGTTAGTTAGAGTTAGTTCGGCCGGCGGAGAACGACCGAAGTGTCGAGGGAAAAATCCCCTCACACCGTTTAAGAATAATTCATATATAAGATTTAGTATGGCTGAGAGGCTATGATACATGAGTACTACACCGTCGTTCAGGGTTCAAGCCCCACTCGGGGTAATTTTTTTTTTCCGTGTAGTTTGACTGAATAATGGTTATTCGTATAATCATATATATTTGAGTCGTTTTATTTTTATTCCATTTGTAGCTCTAAACATTTTAATTAATGAGTCATTTATAAAACAGCTACAACATTAATTAAAGCGGTTAAAAAGTAAGTGAAATTCAATGGATAATATAGCTCAGGAGCTGTGGACTGGATCACCACGCGGCTGACCTGGGTTCAAGTCTCCATGCAATTGTTACGTCCTGACGTAACTCTCTCTCTCTATTTTTTGTATTAATAATACTTTCCGCAACTTATATTTCTGCTTATATTCTTACTATTTGAAAACCTGTTCCTTTAAAATAATTCCTACACTTCACGAAATTCCAACATTATTCATTACCATTAAGCTCATAAAAGGAATGATTTTTCTTATCAATCGCTGAACGATATTCCAGGAATCGATCTCCTCTGGAAAATATTTCCAATGAGATCTCAAATATTCGTCGTGTGAATTAAAATTAAATGGGTAAAACGTGGAAAATAGAGTTATCTACCACACGACATAGATGCGGACAGAGGTTTGAATCCGCCTCGACACACGCACTACCCTCGGTGAAACAGCGAACTCCGCTGCCGACGTCGATACGGTCGACCGCGCCATCGACCCAAGGAGCATAGATCCAAGCTTTTAACCTGCGGCTAGACCGTTAGAGTTTTCCTATGTGAATACCCTAATGGGCTTCCATCGTAAAAAAGGGAATCTACATTACCTTATGTACGGAAGTTAACCCTGCCCGACGACATAGTTTCGGTATTTTAACACCGAACAACGTCGCGTAGTATTTCTCAATATATGGGTCACACGATTGAGAGTCAGAACATCCCCTGTACCATTTAATCATTCATCATCATAATGAAATAATTTCTTCACCAACAATTCTAAAATACGTTTCATACTCCCACACGCTTTCGAACATTTAACGATAAATGATGAAAATGATCAATTGAAATCCGGCAACTACTCAATAAAAATATAGTATTTATCATTATATATATAGTATATATATAGTATTTATTATCATATAGTATTTTATTTATATAGTATCATTGAATCAAAGATAATAAAATTGTCTAGGATGATACGGAAATTAATCGATACAATTTGTCGACAAACGCAATCAATATATATGTTGAGACGGGAAGCATATACAGCTCCCGCTCAATGAATATTATTAAAATATTTCTATGAATTATGCGATTTTTCTTAGAATTTAGAAAATTTGTCAATTTCGTCGTTTGAATTTCCCGCTCCTTTCTCCCGCGGGGAATTTCAAATTCTATTGGTTCTTGCGAATTTTAAAATCCGGCATTCTTATTGGCTTTTCGGCAAAAGCCAATAAGAATAATATTCGAGCTCTTTGATTGGCTGAAAGCGGATATAAAAAGGCCACCGCGAGAAGACTCTCCATCAGTTCTGTCGGCGACGCTGAACAGGTAATTTCTCCTTCGAAACCTCCGGGTCCGAAGAGCCTTCGGCGACGTTGGCTCTACGTGTACTCAAACTTCCCGAACCAGAGTGCCGGAGGCTATCGGCGACGTAGCTTCCAGCATTCCTGTATCCCACGTCCACGCTTATAGGGACCGCGATTAGGGAGGTAGCCCCGACGAGAGCGAGCCGGAAGCGAGTCGCGGACCGGCCTCGTGGTGACACTTGTCGGTTCACGATCTCGTGGAAGCCGGACTCTCCGAGGAGGGCCCTGTTCTACGAGTGCCGGGAAAACGTGAGGATAGTTGCTCACGTTATCCCCGTGGGATATCTCGTGGGCACGGCAGAGTAACTTCGATAATAAAATTCATGATTTAAAGTAGATTCACCCGCGAGGAATAATTCGAAATTTAAACTCAACACGCTTCACGATAATTTGTACCGAGAAGGGAAGCTCGGCCGATAAAAAAGGGAAAATTTGTTGTTCTTCATCGAATTTCGATAAATCTCGTGTGAAATAATTCCTGCGTACAAATCGAGGAATTAAGGGGAGAAATTCATAAAAAATCATCTTTCTGTTTTACCGATATTTCGCCGGTAAATTCAAGCATTGCGTTTGTCTTTCGAGGAAGTCGAGACTTTCAAGATAAAATTCTGTTCTTTCGGAGTATTAAGGGGAATAATTGTTCGAAACGTGCTTTTTTGCAATTTACCGACATTCCGTCGGTAAATTCGAATATTTCAATTTATTTTTCAAGAAAAAGTTACAGATTTGGTTCATACAAGGAATTAGAAGGAAAATTCCTGTCTTTTCGATATTTACGTAGTTTTCAGCGCCATCCGCGAGACACTAATCAACTAACATTATATTTGATTTGGGAAAAGCATTACAGCTTTACAAAAGCTCGAGTGTGTTTCACTAGACGTTTAAGCGACAAAGAAGGTAAGCAACGACATCGAGGAAATCTGAATATTGTATTGGAGATTTTATGTGTGTTTTGCAATAAAAATTTTACTATTTCACTAAATCGACAACGTCTAACGATTTTTTGCTCGCCCCGAACCCCTAACGCGATCCTTCGAACCGAGTGCGTGGCATCGGCGAGAGGGTTAACGTTACAATATATGAATTCGAAACGACAAATATTCAAAGTCATAGAAATAATATTCGGTATAACTTATCGATAAATACAGTCAATACCCCGAAAATAAATTATAACCGAATAAAGACCGGATAGTAATATTGTGAGGAGCCATGAGAAGTTGGCACGAATGAGCGCCACTACCTTCGTAAAATGCGTTATAGTTGCAGCTAATTTCCATAATATAATATGCGGCGGTTGAAGAAAAGAAAAGATGCTTGAAATTCAAGAGATAACAAACTAGTAAAACAGAAAAACCACATTGCCAAAACTAAACATTTAAGGAAAGACAGTCGTAACATTTTTACGAGCCACCGAACCGAATTGCGGTAGCACGTAGTATGCAACACAAGTGTGCCCCGACGGTGACTCACGAGGGCGAGCATCTCGACCCCCCGAACGAGAAGATCCAATCCATATTAAAAGACTTACACACCGCGCGCAAAAAAATGACTCCCTACGATCGGGAGAATAATATAATAACATTTTAATTACATCAACATTTTAAAGAAGATTTTCTCTCTAAAGTATAACTATTATTTTTCCGATTATGCTTACCGGTTAAGCTGGGATTAAAAACAAAAATTTACTTCCGGGATTGCGTTTTCTCGACTTATGGTGGATAAATTATGAATCAATAATTATATTAAATTAATCAGAAACATTCCACTATTCTAACGCCGTTATTATTTTTCCGGAATTATTTGCCGTTTGCGGGAAATCCATAACACAAATAGCAACGAAATATTTGCAACAGAAAACGTACGCCGCGTATCGGAAATCTGCCTCCCCTCGATTTATAATACAAAACATTAAACCGCGGCTTATGCCAAAATGTTCAGAAACAGTCCACTTTTAACATGGAATTATTACTTCTCCGATATCACTTAACGTATGATCAGGACACACCGCGAAAGACAGAAATTAAGCTAGTATAGGCAAGCGGTAAAGATAAAAGGGGCCCGCGTAAAGGAACGAGTTGCGTAAGCCAAGACGCATAATGTCAAGGCTAGTTCACGACGATAGGGGAAAATCAGCAGGTACATCGAAAGAGGGGAATTTTACAGCTCGCCCGGGCAAACGGAACAGTATGTCCATATAACGAAATAGAATAATCGGACGGCGCTGTTACCAGGCACTTGCAATAGCTGTTGCACGGTTTCAAGGGAGGGGGGCAACGCCCAGAAATATCGGCCCGGTTATGCTACCGATACCTTGGAATATTATGAGAAACGTTTTGCCAAATAATAAAATAATTTGTACAAGAGCTGAGATATAATTCAACCCATAACAATTATTATATCTTCTCCTATACGTCAACAATATCGAATATTAATTATATTAAATATTTAGTTATGAATCATTAATATTAAGTTTTACAAATAAGTCAGGCAAGTAATTAGGTATACGAAAGAACTGAAATTCAATGGAAAATGGATAAATCCACAATTATTTAACAATAAGAGAAATCGGCAAATCCACGTATTTCGAACAAGCCGAGAGGAGAGTGACGAGGAGCAACGTTACTCATCAGTGGAGTACGCTCCAGGCAAAGATGAGGGAGGGACTTCCTTCCCCCTCTGGATTCCATTTTCTAGCATATAAGAGGCCGCGGAAAAGGGCGCGAGCAAGTAGATTTTTAGTAGTCCAGCCCATAAGGAAGTAAGCTAGTAGAGCAAGTAGAGAGGGACGGAGGCGCGTAAGAGCGACAGCGCGATCGGTGCATCCAACAAGTAGGCTGGTACTCCGGCTAGGCGACGAGAGAGATAGAGTCAGAGACCGCGTTCTCTGTTAACCACCATACAAGAAAAGGATCGCGAGTCCGTTTTATGACAACGAAGAGAATAGAGGAACCCTCCTATTGGAGAATTTTGTTTATAACACTTTCCATCTCCAAAAATTGTATTCATTTTTGATGCGACCAGAGTTTTCTTGGGCTAATTCAGTTGACCAAATTATCATTCTCAACTCATCTACTGGAACGAAACCATCTTTCGTTGCACCATCGAATTTTCATTTACTCGATAGTTAAAAGACATTTTTGTACGAATTCCTGTTCCATCGAGTCATTTGTACTCTCCAAAGATCACATTCTTGTACTTTTGAATTTGCCTGAATTATTTTCTTTGAATAAATCTCGAATATTACGGCATAATATCGCGTGAAATTTGTGTTCAACCAACCCACTACATCACAAGCAGCATCATCTCAACGAATAACGTAAGTACAATTTAATTCTATTTTCTTGATAAATCTATAAGTGGAAAAGTGTGCAATATCCTCTGTTACTCAAACTCCTCGTTAATTCGCCCAGCCATCGCCAGACATCATCAACACTACTCACCGAATATAATTCAATTATAAAATCATTTCTATAACGCAGTGAAATAAATTCAGTTAATTCAAATCATTTCTATATCGCGGTGAAATAAATCCGTTTAATTCAAATCATCAACGATCATTATTTTAATTACGCAACAGATAAAGAAATTTTATAATACCTCTCAGACAAGTCAACGAACAGCATTTCAAGCCCTATCCTTAGTAAATTTTCTCACGGGTAGACTAAAAAATGGGCAGTTGGGCCGATAATTGATGCCAGGAGTGGTAAAGGAGTGAGAAATCTCTCTTGACCAGCGCGTATTCAATCGTACTCGACGCAACCTCGCGTTAAAAATTCAGGTGAAAGAGAAACACCCACATTTTTGACGTGACAAATTTTTGGTGGCTAGTTCGGGATAAATGGAATGCTTGCTTGTTAAATTTAATTTTATAACAATCTACGAATAAAATATAAAGCGATTTTTCTTGAAACAACAGCATACATACACGCACTCTCGCATACACGACAAGGATTCAAAAAAAAAAAAATGTGAAAAATAAGTAACGATTCTTATAGCAAATGAGAATTAATTCCATAGAGAGAATTCATACAATTGTATTCTTGTATTATCGAATTGCTGCGTTAGTACGAACCGTAACCTTTTGTAACCTTGACTGGAAACTGAGATCTGCGCGGTTCGCCACGTAATCACACTAAAAAAACCCTTTCCTTACGTCTCCACGCAGTTCGCTGCAAAGCCACGCTCCTACCTGAAACCCAGTTTGTATAGCGATAGTTTGCAATTCCGTATTTTTTGCAAGAATTCGAATACGCGTCGCTTAAATTGTGTTTTATTACTATTCTATGCTAATCGTTTCTTATGGATACACAAGGATTACAAGCAAGAAATAATAATTCACAAGGACCACACGAACACCACGTAACCCTAGGAGAAGCTCGACGAAGCGAACAGGCTTCAGAGAACAATAATTAGAATATTGCACCTCAAATCATTTACACATTGAAACCAATCGAATACACTACAGCACCAGTAGACACTGAAAACATCAATTGGTACGAGCCGCGACGGGAATTTTACGAAAACCAAAATAATCTCAGAGTAGAAAGAGAACAAAGACATTAATTGTCTCAGTACTAAAATCAAATAAATAACAGGATAATCAAATAAATAACGCACATATAAAGAAAAAGAAGGAGAACAGAAATAAAATGAAAATAATAATTACCCAGTTACATAAATTATATTAACGAATTTGAATTGGGAAATGGGTGATCAAACGTCATTTCATAAAAAACCGTTGTAAAAAAAAATAAACGAAACATTTTTCTCAGTTTCGATGCCTAAAACTGTTAGTTCGCGCGGACAAATGAAAGCACTAGTTGAAACAAGATTCATAAAAAACCAACGAATCCAGGTTAACGAAGAAAACATTTTTGCCGCGAGTAATTTCTCGAGAGCCAAAGACCCAGCCATAAAATATAATACTGAGACGCACAACTGCCCTTGTGGACCTTCCGCGGTAAAGGTTTTAAACCCCGAATCCCTACGCGGACTATACCACCAAGCAATAAGGAAATATACACCTTCAGGAGAAACTAGCGAAAGGGCAGTGAAATTAATTCAAATCATCGAACTCAACTACGAGTATCAACTTGAAATTCTTGAAATCAAAATACACCAAAGAATGTACTAATAAGAAAAAGAGGAAGGAGCGTAAACGGATTCTAAATACAAGGGAATAAAATTGTAATGTTACACTACTGGATCGTATTAATTTTCATAATCTTATGGAGCCGGTACAATAATAAAGGAATTAAGAAATACGTATATAAGAAAAACAGTAATAAATCCAATAAAGAAAAACACATTTATCTCAGGTATCGCAAACCGTCATTAAATTTGTCTTGTACTGGCATTTAATGCAATTACTCTTGAGATCGGTATATTCCATAGGGTAATTTATTACTTTAACACTTAAAAAATCATAACGGAATATACATTTTGATAAAGGAAAAATAAAAAGCCGATAAGGAAAACGTAAATTCCGTTACTCTCGATATCCCCGGAAAATTAGATTTTCGTAAAAACAAAAGAAAAGAGGAGGAATAAAATTATATATATAACTACGGTAATAGAAACAAGGAACGGGTTTAGAAGCGGCAAATTACATATAATGAAAATAATCGTCAAATAAATGCCGGCGACTCGGTATCAATTAAAAATCAAAGGCGACGACGTTCTCAGAGAATACCCAGACGAATGAAAGAAAAGGACAAAGCCGAAAGCAGAAACTAAGAAAGTGAGTGAACCACAGAAAATTAGCGAACCCCGTGTTTAATCGATTGAAGGTTTAAATCTCGAAAAGCGATCCCACTCTTTCATTACCAATCGTGTCCTGCGTTAATAAAATTCGATGTAGCAAAGTTAGAGTCCAACTGGGAGTGTAATAAGGAAGCAAAGGTCCATTACGGTTTGTCCCCTGCGTTGATAAGTTCCGAGATAACAAAATCACCTTCTCCCATAACATTCGATACCGACCCTAATATCGAGGCAAAGATCCGCGAACTCGAGCAAAAATTTAACGTAAAGATCACCAAACTGCAAGCGGTTTCGAACAAAGAAATCAAGGAATTACAGGATAGAGCGGAACATATTTTTACAGAACTCGAAACAATAGAAGCAAATATCCTTCGTGCTGCCGACGAAGTAGCTCAGCTAACGGAGGTGGAGGAAAAAACAGGTGAATTGCCTGTCATAGTCAAAATCGCGGCAACAACCGAACAAATTCCGACACCCGTAGGAAAATCTCCCGTAACCTCTCCTGTAAAAATTCCTGTGAAAACCCCTGTCGATTTTCCAGCGATATCCCCTCGGAGGGAGGTCATATTCTCACCTAAATATACGCCAAAACCTTCCCCCGGTGGGATCTCAAATACAGGAACTATTATTGTCTCGCCGAAAGTAAGTCCAAATAAATCGCCTGTATCCATTTTAAACGCAGAGATCGTACCGTCGTCCAAGGAAAGCCCGTCGGCAATCCTCGAGCGAAGTAATCAGGTAGAGAAAGACACCGACCTGACGGAAGAATTTAAAAAAACTTCGGATAATACGCGGAGAATAAAGAAACAATAAAAATGACCAAGACACCTATAGGATCTCCGCACGGTTCCAACAAATCAGACACTTCTAGTATCGAGTCTGAAATATATTCTACACCGCAGGGAACGATTTTTGATCAGCCCACGGAAAACAATCGCTCTTTGAGACGCAAATTATTTGGAACCTTAAGAACGCCACGGGGAAAACGCATTAATCTTAGAAGTGAGTAATGCAATAACACGCACAATTGTAAAAATTACTTCGTCCGGATTAAACAGGAAAAAAGGCATATTAACTCTCTTCAGGACAAAGAAGGAAAATTTTGATAAAAAGGTTCTAATCGGGGACGCAAGAAATAGTGATGAAAATTCAGTTACAGTAGGTAATGTACCTATACGGATTTTTTCAAGATGGCGGCTGTGGGTGGTGGGGGCTGTTGCTATCAGCTGTTGGGTGCGTGTATGTGTGTGTGTGAGTCACCCCCGCCGCATCTCGCCGTTGGGGGCCCCTGGATGCCCGGGGCAGGCTAGGGTGATCGGGAGAGATGTTGCTTCGTCGGCTGTCAGGTCCCAACCACCACGCCCTTACTCGAACACTTGACTAGCTTGACCAAGTGTGGTATGGCGGGAGGCGTGAATGACGGGTGGGAGAGCGCGAAGGAAAACGTGTGGGGATGCGCTTCTGGAGCGCCAGGGCCGTATAGCACCGGATCGGCATACTATGCCGTGTTATCGTTGAAGGCGCGCGGTGCTGTTGCTGACTAGCGGCTCGCAGGAGGAATGATGATGCGCCGAAGGCTAGTACTGCGACACGGTAGAGCACAGGTTCGAGCCCCATGTTTGATTTTTTTTTCCTGAATAATTGTGGTCGACAGGAGGTAAGTGAAAAAAGAAATTATGGCAAATATTTTTATTTATTTTAAACCAAGTGTGTACATTTCTATCTTTTTAGTAAAAAAAAATAAAAAAAAATAAACTTATAAACCTAGTCTGGCACAGCAGCGTTGGATAGGTCTTATAGCGTAAACCCCGCCACCTGTTAATTAATTTCCAGGGTGTTTATCAATAGTTTCTGCTAGGGTTCGTAGTTTTTTCATTAACTGTTTATAAAAACTGGCGGCAATGCGATCGTTTCGTTTGAGGTCCGAGGTGAAAAGATCTCCGAATTGTAGAAGAGATCCACCGCGAGACATATGATAAAGGAACATAATGCAAAACTGACCACACACATTTGAAGATAAACTTTGAATTTGCTTAGTGTTCCACCGATAGAAGGTGCAGATCTTGCGCAAACGGTGAACATGATTTGGTATAAGCGGTGGCAAGCCATAACTATCAAAATACGATCCGCGTCCACGGGCGTGTATGTAAATTGCGACCCAATGGGACCCGGGCCATGTGTGTCCATCGCTGTTAACAACAAGGGCAGTCGACCTCGTCAACAGAGTTGGGATCTGATCCGCTGCGCGAACACTTCTCGTCACCGCTGAGTGCAAACCCCGCAATGCCTGACCAATCTGAATCGTGTTCATCGCCTGATACGGATGGTGAGTGGCAGCTCGGCGGCTTTTTCTTCAGATTTATCGGTTTCGGTGGAAAGCGCAGAGCTAGGGAGAGTACAGATGTAAGAGAGACGTCTCGAAGAATCGACCCCTTCAGTTTTGTAGCGTTATTTAAAGCACACGATAGCTCGGGTCGTCTCAAGAGCCCGTGGTGAATACAGACTTCTACCGAGGACGGTAGATCGTGAAATGAAGGACAGGCGGTCTCATCGAGGTTTTTAATCTCCCGGGCTGTGATATTTTGCAGGTATTTCGCTTTTTCACGACCGCGAGTATAAATTAGACCGGCTGTCCGGGTAATTTGCCTGAGATTTGCGTGTAGTGTTCTGAGCGGTACATCTCCCTCGAACCATTCCAGGCCGTGGTGATGACAAGTAGCCCAATTACTCTTTGCTCTCACGAGTTTTGGGAGATCCGTGAAAACATGGGTGGGTGAAGTGATCCAATGTCCAACGAAAGCCTTATTGAGTGCGAGCACGGCTACCTCTTTAGCAATGAAACGGTCGTCCTTATTATAAAAGCCCTGAATATCGAGGACGTAGTCCATTCTACTCTTGCTTTTCTTCGTCGTAATATGGGTGAAAAAAACAAAACTACACCCGCTGAAGGCTGACAATTGTGACGTGATTTTTCGGAATCACCGTCACACAATAAAAAGAAACCGTATTTCTGACGAAATTGAAACACCTAACGCTTTCGTTCCCGTTTTCTGCCTGTCCCAGCGACTTAAAGATACCGTTAAACTCTCGTGAGGTATCGATCGAGTTATTTCTTTTCTTTCCGATTTAGTACTCAAGTATTACCGTTTCATAAATCTTTAAATCTCTCAGTACAATAGCAATTAAACATCTTGATATAGATTCCGTTACCGTTTTAGCTTCGTTCCGCTAGTCGAAGTTCTCGAACTCCCTTGGTGGGGTAAAGTTAGCAAATTAAAGGCCCAAGGGAAAGAGAGACTCGACGAAGTGTCTTGCGAACACGTTAAAGTCCGGTGCAAACCCGGCACCCTATAGCAAAATGCAATGCGTTGAGATCAGACGGAGGGTTGAGTTACAGGCGAGGACGGAACACGTCGCGCTGCATTAGAATTGAGAAGAGCCTTGTATCTCACGCATTGACTTTGGGTAGCGATCGCAAAGATACTTCAAACTACCGCTCTAGTATCGCGTCAATTCGGAAAAGTATCGTAATGGTTGAGAGGGCAGTAGCTCTCGGTCAAGGCTGCCGTAATAATAATGATAACGATCTCGGTACGTTATCGTAGGCAAATTAGTCCACCGGAAGCTGCCCTCGAGGCGACTCGGGCTCTCTCTCGCGCTCCCGCTACGCTAGGCGCCAGCCGTCGTATAGTGCGTCTCTCTCGAGTTCGCGCTTCGCGTTCGCCGGCCTATCGTTCGCTCTCGGCGAAGTATTTGTGTCTCGCTCGCTTTCACGGATTCTCGCTACCTGTCAGTGCGATCGAGTACCATGTGTTTTCGTGCCATACAGTGTGAGCTACCCTCGGAGTCTTCCGAAAGGAATTCTTCGGGTTGACTGCTCGATCGATGCGTGGTGTTTGACGCTCTCGAGTTGTGGTGCATCTGTGTTAGTTCCCGTGCGTCCGTTGATGCAGTTCTCGGTCCTTGGATAAATTACGCGCTTTCGGTGATTCTTTTGGATTTATTGGAATTATCGATCTTATGTCGCGCTCGTCGTCGCTTGTCTCGCTTCGATCTCTCGATCAGCTGAGTACTCGCGATGCACGTGCGTGTGATCCCGTGGCTGACGGCCAATAACGATTATTTTTTCGAGCGCATTTTTATTGGCGACGGGTCGCGACCCTTCTACCACAACCCGCATCCTGAGCAACCGGGTAATTCCGCAACCGTTCGCTCTCGCGGGTATACCGGTGTTTAGTTTAGTCAATGTTTTATCGTTCGTTTTCGTCCTTACGGAGGTCGGGTTGTTCCACCGGCCTCCCGATTAGTCCGGTTGTTAACACCGGCGAAACAAAATTAACTGGCGCCCACCGGGACGCCGATGCATCCGCGGGGATGAATGGCCGAAGGTAACGTTTTCGATTTCGCGCTTAAAGTCCCGCGGTTTTGAGTTTTCGATTTTTGTTTTTTTGACGTTCCGATTCGATTTCGAGATTCGCGTAACGATGGATGGAAAATACGTCACACAATGTACTACTGTCAAGCGTTACAGACGCAGCAAGCTCCACAGAAAACAAATAATAGTAGTGGGGGTATCAGGATCACTCCCACTCTAAATTTTAACTGGACCCAAAAGCCAACCCGCCTCTCCACTATGTTTTAGTGCATCTTTCGGCTGATGAGGACAGTTCAGCTGCAGAAGAGTTATAAGGCGATGCACTTATGACCATGGAACATTTCCACAAGTCCAAAGGGAGTTGCGCAGAGAACTTTAGGAAACGAGATTGGAAATCCAGTAAAGAGCTTAAAAAACTGGGTCGTAACATTTTCGTCTGGCTGGCGACTCGAAAACGACAACCGAAACCACAAGTCAAAATGTGGCATATACGCAAACGTCAGTATAGAGCACGCGTGAAGCGAAGGCAACGGCGCTCGGGGGTATGTATTATTATTATACTCAGCATTTTAACGTACATAATGTCAATGCACCTCCTTACATATGTATACCTATCTGATGCAGAACTCTTGTCAAAATAGACCGAAATCGGTTGAAGAAGAAGACGGAGGGATGTTGGCTGAGAAGGCGAGACAAGAAGAGCAAAGAGAAGAAGAGAAAATTCGGGAGAAGATCGCTGGTCAGGAAAAAGGCCGCACTGAGGACAATGGAATTATAAAATTAATTGCCGCTTTTGAACGGCTTGTAGTTAAATAAAAACAATCATTTGTAATTTTGTCTTGGTATATTTATTTATAAAACCCTCTTAATTTTACATGATAAATTATTATTAAGAACAAAACACATACACACACACCCACACATACACCCTTATGATGAAAAGTCTACTACAACCTGTCGAGACGAGTCAATCTTGATTACATTGTCAAACTCGGCATATACTACACAATTTACCGTTTCCGATAAAACTTCCCCAAAACGTACATCTATACGTACACTACCGTGGCGTACAAGATTCCAGTGGCCAGCTCTATCAGCGGACATGTCAGGCGTCAAGTCGAAAAAGTACAAGCAATTACCATGGGAGTATGCGTCGTTTGTTATACCGTAATTATCGTCATCCCAGAGTATACCTGTTCCAGAAACCAGGGTGTGATAGGCATGAGTGTTAAGCCCGTGAAAATGATCAGGCTGCAGAGGCTTGCTGGGGACTTGAACGCCGTATACGTACAGAGAAAGGAAATTCACTGAATAGTGATAAAAATTGAAAGCATCTCTCGAGCGTACAAGGCGAAGGCATAATTCAACACCGTTGAGTAAAAACTTCTCCTGGTTGAAAATATCAGAATGTAGATATCCGAGGAGATCTTCCGATTTACCGTTAAACATCAGAGCTTGATGGGCAGCTAGACCTTTGTTCTTCTGCAGGGGTACTATGCCAGACGATGAACGCGTGGTCGAGACGGGCTCAGCATCAAAGTCTGGCGATGTGTCATCTACCCACATACTGGCTCGCAGCTGGTGAGCTTTCGTTGAAGCCTTGTAGTTCAGTACTGTTTCCATGTAAGCATTATTCGGGGGTGATACAAGCTTCTGATTAAACGACACGTCTAGCTGATTAAACAACGAGTGTAGAGGGTTGTTCACGGGCGCTACGTTATCATGTTCACCAAGCTCGCCAGTCCCAGGTTGTAGCTTAACACGTATGCTAAGCAACGTGTGAGCCAAGTCAATGTACTCGTCACCATGACCTGGTATAACAAATTCAATGGACGCATCGTCTGTTAGCGATGAAACAGGCTTATAATGGATTTCCTAAGAGGCTTCTATACTTGTTTGTGTTGGTGGAAGAGTGAATAAATCCAGCTCCGATTTTAAGCACTCGCATGAGTGTGGATGCAAACAACACATTTTTCACAGAGTTTTATAGTAATTATCCGAATATGTCGGCGACTGTGCGTTTTTTGTTACGCTTAGCAATTTTTTTCTTTGATGTTCCGGCTTTTCTGCCGTGCTTAGCTGGTGAGGTCTTCTTCTTCTTCTTCTTCTTCTTCTTGTTCTTCGGTGATTTTTTCTTCTTCTTCAGATTACTGCTTTCAGTATATTTTAGAGCTGCAAGTGGCTGAGTACCGATGTACGAACTCGGGTGACCAAACATCGACTGGTACTGACGACCTCGGCTGGGCGTTTTATATCCCGAACCTCTCATGAAGTTCTCAAGCGTTTCCTCTGCCTTTCGCTTTAAATTTCATCCGCGTTCGGCTACGCGTGTTCTAAATGCGTCTTTAAATGGTGTATTATGCGCAACATCAACCAATATATTCATGCCTGCGTGTAGTGCTTCTTTACCAACAACGCGCAAGCCCCGAGTTAGCAAAGGCAGCGCACGCCGAAATAAACCACTCAGAAAGCTTCCTAGGCCATGACCGCGTTGAAAGGTTGCCCCAATGAAAACGCGATCAATTCCCCCACCAACCTGACACTCGTAATGATCAATGTACCGATCCATGACAATATATTTTTATCGTATACGCTTAAAGTGTAATGTAACCGTCAGCGTTCCGCTCTGGAATGGTACTGGCTTGCCAGTGTCGGTCCTTATATCTATCTCGATCGTACTAAATTTAGTGCGTAATGATTTTGTTTGGGTAGAGCCATAAATATAATTTGTGTTGTCCACTGGTACGATGCGTAGAAGAGGAGTCTGGACATCTCCTGTTATACAGTTTTCACAAATATCTGAGTATACAAATAATTTGTCTGGGAGATACAGGGATAGGTTTGCCGGATAGTCGGCAAAGAATTTCCACTGTTTATGCACGTCCATTGGGGCTCTTGGTGCAAAGCCTAAAACTTTGGTGAGTTTAGTGTCTAAATGTATTAAATGAGGCAAATCGCACTCGTCTATAACGCAGCTGTCGGGGATCCGTCTTATACTCACTAAGCCACTAATATTCTCGTCGTACTCAATACGGATATGATCTTGAAATGCTTCTGTATTGTTAATAGTGTCGACTAGGGCTTTGACAGACTTATAGACCCCTGCGGGGATTACGACTTCGTGAGTCTTGTGTGTATTAACGAATATTCGTTTGGATTTAGCGGCTGCGGCGTCCGACGTAAATACTCGCTTGTTGTTGCTATTTTTATTGGCGGTACTATCCACGGGTACCGGTACCGATTTGGGCTTATGCTTGAATTTAGGTCGAACTAGTTCACGAGTACTATAGGCTGTAATTAGAGTCGCAGTACGGTGCGGGATGCTTGTCTCGTCTATATGAAGAAAGGTACGTGGAAATTGGATTTCCGTCAGGCCCACGACCCATTCTCCAGACATTTTCAGCAGACTTGGTAGTTGTGTGATATAGTGTGTCACTGTATTCTCGGGATGGTACTTCATACTACTATTACTCGGCAAGACGAGATAGAATTGATCTCTTATTTTTTGGCTACTATATCAGCTTCGGAAATCCAAGAGTTGCACTTTTCTGAATACCCTCGCCAGCTAATAAAGTGTTGTTTATTACGCCCTTTGCCTTTAGTTTTGAGAATTTTATCTATTACAAACTCCTGTTCATCTGCGTTCTTAACGACAATGCTCAATTCTTCTTCATAGAAAAATCCATCAATTTCTTCACCTCCCAGGTCAGTCAGTTCATAAATCGGCGGTTGTCTATTTGTGAGAACCTTGTGAATCTTGAATATTTCTTCTGTCCAGCGGGACTCGTAACCTTTCTCAGACGCGGCTTTCGCTTTACAGATACGTACAAACTCTTCGACCTTGTATTTAGGTACTTTGTGACCCGTTTTATAACGTCTCTCCATGTTTGCGTGTGCTATTGAGGCATTGTATCGAGTAACGGCCACAGGAGGCATCTTGATCGTCGAGTGTTTTGTGTTATTATTGGCCTGTACTATAGGTTGTAATATATCGGTATAACGCTGTGTATTTTTGTGCGTAAAATACCGCCACATGCGCTCTTTCAATGTCCTGTTGAAACGTTCCACAATTGCAGCTTCAATATCAGGATTTCGAGCAACACGGTATCGTATCCCGCGGGTCTTCAAAAATAGTTGCAAAATACTGCCGACAAATTCTTTACCGCGATCAGTCTGCAGCCATACGGCTGTTCGTCCGTTACTCCTAGACAATATTCGTTTGAACCCCTCAGTGGTTTCAGCGCATGTTTTATCTCGCAGCATTTCGACCCATGCATATTTGCTAAGGACGTTAATTACCACCAAAAGATAAACTGCGGCACCGTTATCATCTTTGAGGGCTCGTAAATCGACGAGATCAGCCTCCCACACATCATCAATATTATCCACCGTGTAGTGACGCCTGGGGAATCTACGCCGTATTGGTCTGTGTAGCGCATAAGTATCCTGAGCCCTCAGCTAGTTAATAGAATTATCGTGGGAGATATTTTCCTTATCGGCCACGCGAAGTAAATTCGGTGCACCGGCATATCCGGCTGGATGCGCTGGGTCGTAATAAAACTTTTCCAATAAAGCCATTAAATCTTCAGCTTTTTCCAAGATTTATTTAAAAAATCACTCGTTGGCGTGTGACGCTTTCCCGTACTACCACCGGAAGAATTTAAGCTCACGTTAGGGGTGTGAATAATATTTGACGATGTTGATGCATCGAGTCCGCTCAGGTTAGCGTTTATAGCAGCGTCCAATGAAAGATTCTCATACAATAAACTCGAATTACCGATGAATTCACGAGGGATCCCCATCCGCCGAAGTTCAGCGCCAAACTGCTCACGGCCTGTAGCGCGTATCGTTTTTCTTTCACGCATAGCTTCGTTCACGAGGTCTGTTATGTTGGTTCCCTTTACCGTCTCACGATTGATAGAGATCATTCCCGATTTATCCCATGTTAGCCTACCGCCGGGGGTGCTGTGAAGATATTTCAATAACTGTTCTGCCTGGTTTTTATATGTTTTCGGCACAGTTGCTAATATAACCGCATCAGCTACTCCTGCTACTTCTTCTTTTTCTGCTGCTTGCCCCGGCTCTTCAGATATTTGTTCTGCAGGTTTTTCAGCGTTCACAGGTGCGTGACAATTTTGGGCCGACGCTCCTCATCAGTGAAGAATTGATAACGCTGTAATACTTGTTGATAAAGTTTCCACTTTTCACGTTCGTTTGAAGGTGTAACCGATCGAAGTATATCATCCATTTCAGCATCGAGCCTGCTGAGTGTGTTGCCCGGTGTTTGAACGGATCTAACCTGCTCTAGAGCCTCGCGTATTGGGATAGCTTCTTGAGGTATTAAAACCATTTTTTGCGTGCTGCATCTTGTCAATTACGAGAAAAAACGTTAGACAACACCGTGCCTAAGATCGGCAGGAGAAGGGGTAATAAAACCCGCTCCCTTTTTGTACAATTACGCGCTTCTTCGTTTTCCAGCCACCAGCTTTATTTACATGCCGCCGCAAAACTTTTTTATACTTTGATAGGCGCAACCGTTCGGATTTTTTTAAGGGCACAGCACCATTCAAAGTATTCAAGGCACACTCGCAAATAGATCTGACTCCGTTTTTATCTATTGAGCGTAATAGCAAGGCCCGCTGCTGTTTATTCAAATGACAGAGGGCATGCAGCAGAATCACATTCTTTTTCCCGATAGAAGTTGTAGCCACTGTTGATGGTGCCATAGCCGTGAACCGAATGATGATTATGCACTCAGTGATGCTGATTTATACTTTGACTAACGAGCGCCACTGCCCCGCTACGGAACATAAACGAAATTATGAGCGTCATCTGGGAATATCCAAGTACGAAACCGGCAATTATCTGGAGTCGATTGTTTAAGGTCTAGAAGCAGATAACCGTGTGGTTTCGCTGTTGCATCGTGATAAGCTTCTTGTCAAAATTTTGAATCTTCGGGATATATCTGACGAGCCAGATGGACGATCTGCGCACGATCGCGTGGATTTTTAAAAGCTACAATGTAATTCGTATTCAATGAGATATCGCGTTGACCGCGACCTTGATGGAAGATATTTTGAGTAATAAAAATTACACTTATATTTTTATGGTGGCTCCCCTTTGTAAATAAATCTACAATTTCGCCATTTGAAGATTCGTGCATGAGATCGTCAATTATCAAAAGTTTTGGGCGATTATCTCCAGCAATATCCGAGTTTTGTGGCAACCCCTCCAAAAAATCTATCTCTCTGCCGTAATCTTTATAACCGTCCTGCCATTCTGAATAATAGAATAATATTCGAGAAAATTTAACGTCGGCCATGTATGAAATATGTTTCAAAAATTTTTTTACAGAGACTGTTTTCCCATAGCCTGTCGGACCGGCGATAATTGAAGTCCATGGATGTTTCCAACGCGGATCAATCTTGGCTAGTGAGGGAAACGGGGAGTTACGAGGATATTAAATAATCCAATTCATGATTTTCATCTGTCTTTCTTTATTAATAATTTTATTTTTCACGGCCAAATGTTCACATATCCGTCGTCTTCCAAGTTTACATATAAATATTCAGCAACACCGTCGCTAAACAATTTTGATACCGTTTGCTCTGAAACATATAACAGAAAAACAATACATTTTATTGCTAGCTGCTTAGCTATTGCTTAGCCTTTTAAAGCATAGTGGCTGTCACAGCCACAGCCGCCGCCGCCGTCGCCGCGTTCGCCGTTACTTGGCTCATACCCGCGGAAGTACATACGGAATAAGCTAATTGCGTATGTAGACCGGGGTTACACTGCGAATTAGCTAATATTCACAGTGTAACCGAATAAGCTCGTCATTGCGTTTATTCATGCATCAGGGTGGGCTTATTGGGATGCATGATACGTAGGTAAAATAACAATGCTTGCAGGCAACTTTCTTCTTATTATTAATTCAAACTAATACATTAAATATTATATATATTGTGACGAGGCGTTGTTAAACGCGCTCGCAATCACGCTAGGATAGGACGCGTGCGAGAGTCTTTATTAGCCACGCGAGCACAGAGTCAATCCCCGCGGTACCCGAGGAAACGAAAAATATAGAACGAGAGTCTGCCGGAGGCATATATTATATTTTCCAGGAGTCCGGCATCGCTTGTAGACAATCGGGAGCGCGTGAGGGGTACGCGACGAGAGAGACACCGCGAAGACGTTACGACGAATCGCCGAATTATCGGCGTGCGAGGAGTTTTTCCCCCTTCCCCTCATTACCGAAGTACGCGAACCGTAGTACGGGCGAGCGAGCAACACTCTCGTGCACCATGTCGTATTAGTAGGACGTAATTTCTGATAGTCTAAGCTAACAAAGGAGAGCATCTCTCTCATATACTGCGTTACAGTAGTTAGCCATTAGAATCAGACAGATGGTCAAAGCGATAGAGTATTCTGTGAATCCTGGACGATATCTCCGTGAGGGAGAAGCACAGTAAATTATTCTGCGAAGATATTGAAGTTCCAACGAGAAACAGACGCCGTGCGGACGGCAGAGACATCGACGATACCGAGGATAGCTAGAAGGAAGCCACGAAGGCCGATCGCATCGCTTCGGGAAAATTAACAAGGTAGGCGCACGGGGTGCACACCATCTTTGGTTAACTTTTGTGTCGAGACCGATACGCGAATCGCAGAGGGCTTTCTCGCTCGTATTCGGTAATTTAGTCGGTAAAGATCTCATGTAAAATCTCGAAGCGTCGAGTCGAAATCAACGAATAATAACGATTCACGTAGAGTCTCGCGAATCAAAAATATTGTGTTAAAGAACGAAGCGTCGTTCCGAAAGAAAGCCATTGTATGTTGGCCGATAATTGGTTTTGAGAAAGGATACTGTATAAACGACAGGAACTATTGTTTTATTTTTATGGAAAATAGATTTATGTGATTTTCTTCCGAACTGCACTCCCTATCCTGCTAGTCGAGTAAGTTATTGAGAATTTGGAAATGAGAAAAATGGAGATTCCCTGAGTATCGGGAGAAAGATACTCTGGCGCCCAGCAAAAATACAGCTATTTCTCTACCATCGGGGGTCTGTACCAGATATCCGTAAAATTTAGGACCCCCTGAGACGAAACGCTTAATAAAACTACCGCTACCGTAATCGCACAGTTCATCGGTCATATCGCCGAGAAGATTTCCAAGTGGAGGGTTATATTGATTATCTACACCACTATTGATATATATATACGAATCGGTATCGTAGTAGAGGACGCGTTTATCAAGCTGTTCGAGGTACGAGTATAATTTTAAGCGGGCTTGTGCCGTTGTGTACGCAGCGATCACAACGGTTACGTGAGGGTTAATTTCGGAGCTTTCGCCAGTTTTCTGCCAGGAAATTATATCGTCGCTGACTGTTATAATGTTGTTAACCATGCAGCTCTGGTTGCACAGGAGTTCCAGAAGCCTTCGACGCGTCGCGACTACCTCGGTCTTTGGGAGGTTTTCTCGTTGTCCGAATTTACCTCAGAATGAGTTTAAGCAGAGTTTTGCAACCGACCGTAAACCCGGGTTTTTTTCGATTCGCTCACGATCCAATTGCACACCCTCGGCTTCGAGAAAACTCGCCACATACGCTTCTTTGCTTTCTTCCGTGGTACATTCCCGTGGCCACCCACTAGGTTCCTGTTTTATCTTGAGCCATAAATGAATATATCCGCCGAAGAGACCTGATGTTTGACTAGCCTTGTCGTATTGCTCAACGCTGTATTGCCAAATCTCTTGTACGCCCAGGATCTTGTATCCTTTTTCGATCGCTTTTTGGAGCTCGCACGATACCCATGTGCCGTCAAAAGCCCGATCATCCTCTTTATCGTGGGGGCAAGCCCCTTGATACATTTCCTCGCAGCATGTTCGACATAGCGCGAACATTAATCGATTGTGCACGCGTACGGGGAGTACCAGATAATAGAGATCACGAGGTGGTAGCACTGTGCATCGCACGAGACCTTCGACTCTACTCAAATTATATTCAGGTCCGATTATTTGATTGACAGAGTTGGCCGTATACACCGTGGGGTAGCCAATAGGGAAACGACCGTACTTGCAAATGTACGGATATAGCGAACAAACATCAACGTACCGAATATTCTCATCACCGGTGGTCTCGCAATAGCTACGTGTATTTCCCGTACGTCCTCCAAAAAACGCGTCACGAGGATTAAGAGGCTGATCTACAAGAATCGGATGTCCGTTTACCGTGTCTTTAATAAGAGGATTTCTACTCTCCATCCGCGCATACTCGCACTCCCAGATCTCATGAAGATTATATCCTAAAGATTTTATATGGTTCGATGTATTTAACGTACACACAAATCGATCGTTCATTGTGCTACCATAAAACACCTGGCGCTTACGCGGATCGATGTAACATTTGTCACAGCCGTGGAAAAAGCAACCGTGAAATTGTAGTACGTACTGTAGACCGTCGTCTGTGCGTACGTAACTATCGACACGCGTACCGTCGACTAGCTTATACTCGCAACTCCGCCCCGCATGCTCAATCTGTCTTCCGAAAGTGTACTGACACCACAGGAGCCACTCGATCGCTACTTCGGATTGCCTATCAGCGCGTCGATATCCATTTCGCGGTAGAACAGAAATTTTATTCTGCTCCAAAAATTTTCTCCTAATAACTTTATTGCATGCGGAGGCTATGGTCACTGCTTCGGTAAACGGACATACCTGTCCGCACTCTACAAAGATTTGACGAAACGCGGTGCATGCTTTCCGAAGAATCGTCACATCAGTTTTGCAGTATGCGGTGATCTCTTTCTGGAAATCGAGCTCGTAACCCGCGCGATACGTTTTTTCGTACCACTGCAGAAATTCCTCCCGATCCGATGCCGCCATTGTATCGGGAGTGTAGTCTGTGAGAGGTGGAAGTGGGCCCTTATAACGTTCGTTTTCTACTCTATTGAAAAGATGTGGAAACACACCTTTGAAAACACTTTCTCCTAAGCCGAAGGCTTTTGGGAGTTTACTGAGAGGCATGTGGAAATAATTTAAACTGTCTATAGATCTTACGCTACCGATTCGCCTCTCCATAATGCTCGTTCCGGTCGCAATTAGCCTCGGCGTCTCGTGTTTTTCCTCGACACTATATTCCAAAATGAATTGGGCATCAAAACCCTTCGCGTTATGCGCTATGCAAATAACACCTCCGACGTTGGGCCTTTTCTTTAAAACGTACTCCACGAATTCAGCAAGTGCGTTGTCTTTGAATATTTTCTCGTCATCAGGACCGCACAGACTACACTCCCAATCATCCTCAATTTTATCTATACACTGCGTGCAGCGCTGCTGACTTACACACCGGTTTACGTCGTGACAATAGACATTGTCTACTCCCTCGATCTCTCGTTCCTGCCGCGTCTCGAAATCGTAAAATACGAACAAGTCCGGTCGTTCCGATGCCTTTAACATTCGCAACGGGGGCATGAAGCATTTATGATTTTCGGGCCTATCTTCGTTACATGTTCTGCAGAAAAAGTATCCACACTCATGTCTTGCACGATCTGGTTTGTAGATCTGCTTCAAACACGTTCTACATGTTTGCAGCATATCACACAAGCGAGATTGTGTACCATGCGAGCCCACTTCTTTGTGGTGTCGTAGACACTCCTCACCCCGAAAAAAACTCCAACAGTCGTTGCAACGAATTTTTCTGGCATCAGAGTCACATGGAGGACTAATCTTACAGCATGGACACTTTTGACTGCATCGATGTGCTATATCGCGACTGTACGCTATCCCGCAGAGCGTACAAAAAAATGATCTCCCGGCTGCTTGCGCGAGATTGAAGATTAAACCGTAATGGTTTCCGTCGAGCAAAAGATAGATATTATGCAAGACTTTTGGCTGACAGCGTAAGACCATACTGGTGCCGTTGAAGACGGCAGGCTCGCTACTACCAAAAGTCTCGCGTTCAAACATAATTAACGCGATTCCTTCTCGAGCAAGCAGTCGCTGGAATGCCTGAAGCTCCGGTATACCGCAACCAGTCTCCGGCACCTCTACACCCGCCACACGAATTAACTCTTTAGCGAGATCCTCCTGTAGCACGGACCTATTTCTGAGCACGTTGTCCCACAATTTTTGCAGGTCGCCGTGCCGTACCGCTCCGCGTTTTGCGTAAACTTCACCCACTACGATCACTCGCGGTAGGCAAAGGTTGTCGCTATTATTAAATATTTGACTCGATCGTAAACGAATCGTCGATGCAAAACCCTGCTGCACTTTGCGAGACACTATTGATCACCGCAAATAAATTTTCAAAATCAAAATCGCGGATCGGTCTGTACGAAATTCCTGCTGGACCCCGTGTGAACGCGTTTGACCGAAATTGCACCCCCACCATATCCGTCGGCTCGCAACCGCTTACAATCAACGTATACAGCTCGCGTATCGCATCCTCTAACCACTCTACAATATTTGCCGTCACCGGTGGCTCGCGAATTTTGACGGTCATCACTACACCGCTCGTTTTAAATTTATTAAAATATCGTCTACTTTCGACGCGGTGTATAATCTTCGACTCACTTATTGGCATTCCATCATCGATATCGATGTATGGCACCGGAGAACTGCGGTGCCATGGCCCCGCTCCGGTCACCTCGGGAGTCGCTGGTTTTTCCCGAGCATCCTCCTCCTCTTCCTCTATCGACGGGGTGAAGCCATGCGTCGACCCGGTTGACGCAGCGTCATCGGTGTCCGCTGACGCTTTGACGCCGTTTTCTTTCTCTTCTTCTTCTGCTAGGGTCTCGCGGGTTTCGTCGAGCAAATCTTCGAATCGACCTGCCCCACGTTGCGTAGATGTGGCTAGAGGGGTTGTAGGCGAATGACCCGTCAAGATCCAGCGACGTGGTGTTGAGGCCTGCAGGTGCTACTACCGTTGTCTCCTGCTTGCGGACCCACTCGCTGATCCACATTGTGGAGTGTTCACCCATAACCTCCCTCTCAGCCTCCTCCGTTTCCTCGGCCAAACCCATCGAGACTGAAAAAATTAAAATTATTAGCATGAAATAAATAAGTTTCTGTACATACATAATGCTTTTTTAGGCACTCACTATAACAATAGGCAAAGAGTGCCTATTAAAATGACCATCGAGGCTTCTTCACACAGCTTTCGATGGGGATTCCCCGCAGCGTATGCTCCAAAAAAATTAGTTTTTCAGAATTTACTTCGGTGTACCTCCAACTTCATGCGCAGTTAATTTGAAGTGACTCCGATGACTGGAAATATTTTTTTTAGCCTGCGGTTGAATAAAAATAGCTTTTTCACTGAATTTATCTTCTCGGACGTCCGTATCATAGTGTAACTTTGGATGGTGCGAACCAATTTTGTTCTCCTTCGCAGGAGTGTTTTATCACATCATGACTATTGTGCACAAACATTTTGAAACTACTGTGAAGCCTTTAATGAGTTGTTCCAAAATAAAAATTCAATTTTGTTGCGCTAAATGTCCGTACGGTGCTCCAATTATGAAGTCTACGAACCAAATTTTTTCTTTTTCGCAGCATTATTTTATTTTATCGAAAGCACTATGCACAGCAAATTTGAAGACATTCCGACGTCTCTGAACATTTTTTCCAGGCATTTTCCATTTAAAAATCCATTTTCTCCTGTCAAAGGTCCGTACGGCGCTGCAATTTTGAAACCTACGAACGAATTTTTTTCTAATTTTCAGCAATATTTCATTGCATCGAAAACACTATGCACAGCAAATTTGAAGACATTCTAACATTTCTTAATATTTTTATTCTACAATTATTTCTAGTGAGGAATTATTTTAAAGGTTATGTTACTTTAATTTTCCAAAAAACAATTTTTCATCATGTCAGAAAAGAAAATTTGGTTGCGAAAAATAAAACACGAAATATCACACATTGATTTACAAATATTAGCCCTTTTTATATCGAAAATAATATATTTTGAACGAAACCATTCACAATATTTTACAATACATCATTCACATTCGTAATAAAAATCATAAATTTCACGGGTGCACTGAAAAACTTGGTTATAATTTCACAAAGAAGAATCATCGAATATCCAAAATTATTGCAATTTGCCAAATAAAATTGAAAACAATCGCGACTATTTTTTTTTTCCGTTCATTCTATCTGTCAAACTTTGGAAGCCGACGACAATTCCATAGCAGACGTGATAAATTTCGCACACGCCGCGACGTTGATATTCTGTGGCGGGATGATTTGAAATGAAAAAAAAAAATCTCTGCTTTTTTTTCATTTTTAATGTAAATTTCTTTAAATATTGGGAAACTGCAATTTAATTTTTTCAAATCACTTTAAAATTTTTTCGAAACAAAAAAAAAATTCAAATTTTATCTCGAATTTTTCCAACCACCCTTCTACTTTCTTTTCAATTGTTTCAATATTTCTATCTTAAAACACACAGGAGGTTCAGGTGAAACGCGCAGCGCGACGTATAAACATATTCGATACGTAGCGCATAACGCGAAATGTAATCACACTTGGTACGGAGCGCATAGCGCGACGTGTACCCCCGTGAGTGCCTTAAAAAATGTCCCCTCGGGACATTTTTCGGGGGGTTTGGGGGGCGGAGCCCACCAACAAGGGCCTCTGCGCCCGCAGGGCGCTTGTTATTTCTTTTTGTTACTCCTTACCTTCATCGGACCAATTAATTCTGCGGGCTTCGTCCAAAGCCTGCGCGTCGAGGAGTCGCTGAGCGGCGCGCTTTGTGACCGTATCCTTCGCAGCCTCTTTCTCGGCGATCAGCGTCATCGATACTGGAAATAATGCATGAAATTAAAATTTCCATATTCTATAAACAGCTACTTGGTAGCGCTCGACACTTGTCCTTCAAAAATGTTAAACTGCTTAGTGTCGCCTCCTGATATATTTTTTCAAATTCCTACCTTCATTATCCCAGTTCATCGTGTTACGTCCAAACTAGCGCTCTTTTAATTACTCTAGTTTGCACGGTAACTGTTGCCGCCGTTATTATCGCACGCGCTGGTCAGGAGAGCGTTGCGCCTACCTTTACCACACCTGGTGTCGATACCGGGTACAACGTTTGCTCCTTTTTAAAGCCTTAACCTTTCGGAAAATTGCTTGGGATGGAGCCCTTAAGAATGCTTGCCGTGTTTATGTGTTTGGAAGTTAGCTAAGTAGTTGCGGTTTTGAGTTTTCTTGAAAAAAAGAAATGGAGAGGAATTCTTTGACGCGCCTACGGGTACCTGCCGTCCTTTCGAACAAGGTGGCAGCGCGAGGCACAGGTGTACGGAGAACCCTAGGAGACCTTTACGGATCTCTGGGCTTTGAAAAGAACGTAGAATTAGGTGCAAGAAACACTTATAAAGATGTACTTACGGTGGTTGATAATGTTTTGCCGACTGTGTTAAAGATGGTGACCTTTCTCGTCTCGAACTTCGTCTCAGTTTGTTATTTCGAAGGTGATAAAGATATGGTTCGCGGATGCAAAGGAGATTGAACACTTTTTAATCATGAACTCAATGAAAGTATACAATATGGATTCGAGATGTGATCCCTTTACAAATTGTCGAAAAACAATGGTCCCTTTACAAATGGTTGGTGTAACTTCGTAAATTGTTAAAAGTAAAGAAATATTTGCGGATGGTGTAAGATTGCGCTATATCTGAGCCACAAATTGGTCAGTATAACGTTCGAAACGGATAGAATTCGTGTAAAAAAGTGAAGACTACTTATTACTCGAAATTTTTGGGTCTGAATGTCAGTGTAACTGTGTGTCCCGAGCCCTCAATTTCGAGGGGTTTTATACCTTTTTTTTCTTAGCGATATATGGTGGGGATTGAACATATTTATGGGAGTGTCCTTGATGAGGACACTGGATGAAAGATGAGGGAGGTGCATTGAATCTGACCTTTTGATTGGACCTGGGGATCTTTTTAGGCCCTTCTTCTAGTCGAGCTCGCGTGAATCAGACCCACGCCGTGGATGACGGAGTGGGGTATCGATGTAAAGGGCGCGAAACAAATCACGTACGCACCATTTCCCCTTTTCTCGCATTCTGTATTCTGAGAATTCGTTTATAGGTTTCGGCGGAATGCAATGACTTCGAGACAGGGTATTTCTTGGTAGAGAGCGCTATAACGAAGACTATTTATAGAATGGATCTCATCAATGCTCTCAACAAAGAAAACTGTCCTCATGATTCGGAGATGCGCTGAGTCATAAACTCCATGTGATGTTATTTGGATATGGAATTAATATAAAAGTATCAATCTCTTAAACTAAATTAAACGTTCGGTAAGTATACGCAAAAAGGTTTCTTTTAACTGTAACAATTTCTCTGTAAGTGTAGATTCCTTTAAATGGTTCTCACTTATTTTATTAAAGAATAATTATCTTTTCCTCATCGTATCTGGACTTTATTTTGAGTATTGGTTTCGAAAACCTCGGCAAATCTCCAACAAATTGCGGTTTCAACCTTTCGTGGGAGTTTTCTCGGGGTTTAATAATTTTATATGGTATATGCGAGAAAGAATTTGTATACTGTTCCGAGTTTTATGGTTATCGCTAGGAGTGTATAGATTGCCTTTGAATTGTGTTCGGAGGGCTTTTTACTTTTCGAGACTCAATGCGGCTGGTTTCGTCGTATGACTTATCCTTTGGCTGTTATTGGTGAGTCGGGCCCTCTTCTAGCATCTATAGTTGTTTCACTCTTTTTACTATACTACATTTATTATCTAGGAATACTTATTTCTTATTTAAGGATAGACACAAGCGTTTAACAGAACAAATCCAATTTTTAAGAATACTTTTCAATAATTGATATAGAGATATCAGTTATGTCGTTAACGTTTAATCTATCAATGGTGTGGTGATTTTGTTTTTGTTATTTGTTTTGTAATGCTCTTGAACGCCGGTTATTATTCTGTAATTATTTATTTTCCTGCTGGATTTTGTTATCTATATAAAAGGAAGAAAAAGTTGTATCCATTTCCACCGAGATCATCGATCGAAGCCCCCTTTTTCTTCCCTCTAAGTAGTGGAGCTTTGGTTCAACTATGACACCGTTTAAACGTGTGATCTTCCTCGAGGATAATTTGTCGACCGTTTTTGACTGACCCCCGGGCCTGAACTTAACTCAGCTGACCGCAAACTCCTCTCTTTCCAACTGATCTTTGGCCGTGGTAAAGTAGATTTGTCGGTCTATAGATCTATAGGGCCTGGGTCGATACAGGGTAATAGTAGAGCTCCATGTTGACAGCTAGTGGGGCCTCGCGTCTTTAGTTTCCTGCTGGCACTCCAGGGGGGAGAGTTCGGAGGAGGGGTCAGAGACCGCCTTTTCCGACCTCTGCCCGAGGTCCTTTGGGCCTGTTATATCTAGGCTCGTTGGCGTTAGCTCGTTAAGGTAGGCTTCGGAGGAATTTAACCTAATCGAGATCTCATGTGGATAAAGAAACTACCAGTAAACCAATTTCCTTCTTCTTCGTTTTTTTAGAGAATTAACTTTTAATGGTGGTCAAAGAGAAATACATAGAGCATTACGCCGGACGTAACACCTCCCCCCCTTAAGTTGATTATTAGGAGAAGCCTAATAATCACCTCCGCCATGCGGGGTGGAAATGAAATTTTGTATATAATGTTATATTTTTATTAATTTTTTTTCTCTTTCTCTCTTTTTTTTTCTAAGTTTCCTTTTTCACCTATGTTTATCCTTGATTGTACCTTCTCTTTTCTTCCTTAATATACTGTGCGAAAAATCTCCTCTCTTGTATTAAAAGTTTCAAATAAAAAAATTATTATTACGATTATTATTAGCTTCCTTATTCGGGTTTCCTATTTACTCTATCGGTTATATCTTCTTATGTGTATATTGCTTAACTTTATCGATGATCCGTGTAATTGAGTAACCTCATAGGTTGAGTAGATCGGCGATCAAACGTCTGCGAACGTGAGGGTTTCGAGGGAGGCCAGCTCTCTGTTGTATCATCTCTCGTTCGATGGGCCGTTCCTCGTATGCTCGTGCGTCGTCCTCGGTCATAATGTACTGTGCCGCTTGACCCCAGGGTAGTAATAGGTCATAGTGTAAGAAGTAGGTAGTTCCGCCGATGACTGCAGATTCAGATTCCTCGGGTATCAACTGGCACCACTCCTCCAGAATGCAGCTAGGCACATCCCTCCATTCCGGGGGCACGTAGACTCCTGGGAGGATGCTCCAATAGTATAATGTACTATGCTTCACGTAGGTGTTGTCGATCGGCATGATCAGTTTATATTGAACCATTTCCTGTGGATTGCACGCTGTTAATTCTCCCCATGGTTTCATCATCGAAGGTTAAATATAGATATGTATATGTTTATAAAACTATGTGTAGAATATATCTATATATATATATTTTTTTTTTATGTAGCTTTTTGAATATAATTTTTTTTTATTTTCGTATTTTTGTATCTTCTCCCTTTTAAGTTTAGTATATTATCTAGGTTTTATGAGGTAGTTCTTAGATTTGTTAGTAGCGCATATTTATATTTTTTTTTTCCTTCTCTCTCTCCATTTTTTTTTTCACTCAAACGTCGGTCTCAAGCACCTTGTAGGGGCTCGTGTAAATACCCCCCTCTTGCTGGTCAAAAGGGTCAGTGTATCTCACTGTTAATTTTCGGACTGGTTTCGCTTCTTCTCTTAGAACAGAAGTGTAAATCTTTGACTGGCTACTTCTTTCGCCGAGTTGTACTGCACGAAGGGGGGGTGGCGGGAGGTTCCAGGTTTTGGGCCGGCGGGGCGGTGGATCGGTTTCGTCTTGATCATTGAAAGGCTTATATCGCCCGCATCCCTCGTATTCTATCGACTGGGGATTCTGACCATAGGGAACTAAAGTATCGCAATCCCAGTAATAATGCGTTCCTCCTAGTTCGATCAGTTGTTCAGCGTTAGCGCCAAGTCTGCGCGCCCACAGAGATCGAGTCTTGTCCGTGAGTCTTCTCCATTCGGGTGGTACCCATACATATCATCTCGGCTGTGACGTTCTTGGTAACCGCATTCGCCAGTAACAGACCACATCTCCCATGCCATGATTCCATATAGGCGTAGGTTCGAAAAAGTTTGGCCAACCATTCCGGCCGTGAATAGGGACCGTCCGGTAATCTTGTCGGGCGGGTAGGAGATCGTCGATGGTCCAATGATACTGAGTTCTTCCTAATACAATGTCCTCGAATGGTCGGTCCCGTAGTTGTCCGACCCTGTCTTCCAATCTTTCGGGGGTTAAGGCCCTCCATTCCGGCGGGACGTATAGTTCGATATCCTTTTTCGCAACGTCGATTCGCAGCTTTATTTTCCAATAACAATAGAGCCGGGATGCTCCGGGGACGAGGCACACTGGTTTCGGCCGGCCCACCTCGATGGGAAGAGTTTCGCCGGGATTGGCGGGTCTCACAGGTTTCCCCAGATTCTCGGTGCATTGGTTTCCCCTTGTACATGTACATCGAGACATGTCGGTGATACTAACACATACAGATAATGAGTGGGTTAGTGATTATGTAGTGTCATATTTCCTACTCTATTTTCCCCCCTTTTTTTTCATTGGGAGAAATATTATATATAAGAAAATGTATTATTATTATTATTATTATATATTTTCTTGTATTCATAATTTTTTTTTTGCTTTCTTTGTGTTTTTTTTATTTTTATTTATACCCGGAGGTTTCGTTAGGTTTTGTCGCTTGCTATCATAATTACTACTGTTAATGTTATTATTGATTATTAAATTTCCTTTCTCCATTTTTTTTTTTTTTTTTCTGGTAATTTTCTCGCTGTGTTCTTTTTTCTCTTTTAACCTCTTAACTATTCTGGGCGCGCTTGCTATCTTCCTCTCCGGAGTGCAATTTGTAGACATGCGTCTTTCTAAACCCAGTTACATTCGTGAGCGATGGTTATTTTAATTCCATAATCGATATCAGCTCCACACGCGACGCACTGCTTTAGTTGGTTCACGCAATCAGTACAGAGATTGGCATGTCGACAAGGTAATACCACTATCCCGACTTGACGCTGGTGGCATAGCTGACACAAATGGTTACTAACGGTTTGCTCAACGTTAAATTGCTGGATGAGTTTATTTTGTCCGGGGGTTGTAAGGGGTGACAAGTATTCGTTTTCAGAGAGATTTTGCGCAACGATTTCCAGTGGTGGAATATTGCGTACTTCTTCCTCGAGGATCGTAGCTTCCCCTTTTTCGATAGCGTATTTCCTTCGTCTAGTTGTTTTCTGTTTCATCATAACTTCCTTTTGTTCGGACGCAGCTTCTTTTCGTTTGATCACGACTTCTTCTTGTCCGGTCGCGGTTTCTTCTTGTTCGCCCACGGTTTCTTCTTGTTCGCCCGCGCCTTCTTCTCGTTCACCCGCGGCTTCTTCTCGTTCACCCGCGGCTTCTTCTTGTTCGCCCGCGGCTACTTCTTGTTCGCCCGCGGCTTCTTCTTGTTTCCGGGAGTTTCGGGGGGTTAATCTCCTCATTGCTCCAAACACACTTAATACACTGCGCATGTTCGAGATGACGGAGGAAGAAGAGGAAAAAGAGGAAAATGAGGGGGATGAAGAAGAAGAGGGAGAAGAGGAGGAGGAAGAGGAGGAAGAGGGGTAGCCGAAGGCCACGGGTCTGAGACATTTTCCTTGAGTACGCAGAAACTTGCACTTAGAGAACCATTCCCTATGTTGTTCCCATGCAGTGTCGGTGGGCTGCCAGTTCTTTAGTCCTCCCCCGCAGAAATAGCATATTGTCATATCGCCCTTTCCGACGTAGAAAAATCCTGCCTGCGCTAAACTTTCCTTAGACACGGGTGATGATGCCGGACAATTCGCGAAACTTCGGAGTCGCGTGCCATAAGTGGCATATGAAGGGTGGACAGGTTCTTTTACTTTATCGCCGTTCAAAGATGGTTCTCCGTTGCCGTCACCTCGGTGGGGGCTGGGGTTCCTGGTGTCATACGGTGCTTCGGGTGAATGCGCGATGGGTATTCTCGCAGGGTTTACACCGAAGGGTATATTACCGCAGGGGATTCTTCGTACAAACCGACATTTGTCTTGCCATTTTTTGTGTTCTTTCATAGGGTTATCCTCAAATTCCCCATGACTCAAAGTGAGTTTGCATTCGAAACAGGTAGTTGCGTCTCCTTGACCGGTGTAATAAAATCCTGCTTTCGCCAAATCAATGGGTTCGACGGCGTCGTTATTCCAAGGTAGGAAAGAGAACAACCGCATTGCCGCATTACGGAAGTTGTGCCTATCCTCTCGTTGACTATCCATTGTATATTTTTTTTTTTTTTCAGAAAGTTCTCGTGTTTCTTGATCCTCCCTTCCCTTTTTCCTTTCCTGTTGAAGATTTCCGCCAAGATTTATTACGTCGGCGTTTGGGTCTTCCGGACTTGGAGCTTCCTTTAACGAAAAATATCGTTTTGATTTATTTAGGGTCTTTTAATGTATTTAAAGAGGCGGAGGTTGTTATTGGTGTGATGTTTTTTTTGTTAATTTGTTATTAATTGAGTGTAAGTGGTTTCATTTCCTCCACCCTTGCATTTTCATTTATTTGTTCAATCGTCTTTCGAGAGAGAGGAACATGTGTCTCCTTTCGGGGCACGGGGTGTGACCGGAGACTCTTTTAATTTTTTCGAGGGTAGGGTATATTCTTTCCGCACCCTCGTTGCTTGTTGCCGATTCTTCACTAGTCTCTAATTCCGAGAGAGATTCGACTTGTTCCGGTATTAGTGATTGTTGCGCCGTTTCGTTGCGTTGCATAGGCTCTGGGGGTCCCTGGGGAATACATTCCCGTGGCTCAGCCATGAGCGTTGTCGCAAAGGGCGGTGTCAATCCTTGCGTTAATGGTGTTAATTCCTTTGTTTCCATACCGTGTTCTAATAGATTTGTTTTGTAGTTTGTCATTAGGGGTCGAGGGGTTTTGTAATGTATTTTATCCTCCTTCATTCTGTTAGTTCTTCCATGGGTACTGCGTGGTAAAGTCGCGGCTTCCGGACTGAGATATGACGGTAGGGTGGGGGCCTGATGTATAGTCACAGGTACTTGGTATTGATGACTCGGTCCCTCGCGATTTAAAGTCCGTTGGAGATCGTGGATTCTTGGGTCGAACCCGAAATGAAAAGGCTCCAGATTAAATGTAGTAGTTTTTCTTTCATTTTCCGCATAGTAGCTCGGCGGCTGGGGTTGTAGTGGGGATTTATGGGTAGGTTCCTCGTCATCCTTATCATCCCCTCCGTTATCTTTGGGAAGTTTTCTTCCTAAATGCAGTAGGTTCGTCACGGAATCCCAAATGGCTCCAATGAGGTATAATGACCAACCATATACTGTGTGTAGAGCATATCCATGTATCACTGTATCGATTATTAATTTTATTCCTCTGCACAACATAACGATGCCGATTAATCCTGCGCTAAAGGTGCCAAAAGTTGAGAAATATCCCCATGATTTTTCCCAGGAACTTTCGATTATTTTGTTTATTGCTTGTTCGTCAATCAAATTCGCAATAGATCCTCCTTGCGTAATAGTGGGTTGGCCTGCTATACCTCTTGCTACGGAATGGCGGGACGTTCGGCGGCAAACATAATATGTTCTCGCAAATCATCCAAATCTTTTTGCGTGTATATCCCACTGGTGGCTAGTGCTTGCGGATTTCTATATGTCCATGTGTGTTCGGAAAGAGGCTTAAGTATAGTTGGCGGCGTCGCGTGGATAGGTCGGGGTTCCAATGAATACCATTCTCCTTCGACACGGTACATAGACGACACAAGTGTATTACAGGTGACCTGGGTCCCTGTTCTCTTTAGTATGTCTGTGCGCGGCGTAAGATGGTAAGAATGGTTTCCTACCTCCACAGGTAGCTGAGTGTAACACTCCTTCGTCTCTCGGATCTTTACCTCTATTACAATACATTTTACAATATGGGCTACTTCTCCCGACAATGCGGCCATATATCCTGGCCCTTTCATTATATTATAAGCGAATTCGTCGGGTGATTGTTTGGCGAGGCCGATGGTGTTTTCCAAAACTCGTCTCTCGAGATTGCATCTTTGCATGAGGACGTCTACGTACATTTGTTTCATTTGTGTGCGTATATATTTTTCTACGTATACGAATTTAGAATTTACGTATGCAAAAAGATCGAGGTTGTTTACAGATATTGCTTCGATTTTTATGAAGGGATCCCTTCTGTATTTCTACAATCAGTAGTTTTGGGTGCTCGGTGCGAATTAACGTGTATCCACATACGCTCGCATGCCCCTTCGCTGTTAAAGCGAAAATGACATCTCCCTCTGTTAGTGAATACATTGTTTGTTTATATTTTGTGTCGATGTCAGTGGTGCGTTTAGCCGGGCCCTCATAAAGCACACCGTATTGCTTGGTGTGACAGCTATCCTCGGGGAACGGTTGCCAAAAGGTATCGCCTCCATCGATGTCAACGCAACGGCCTTCGCTAAGCTCACACCGCATACCTGACTTTAAATGAACTTTATTGGTATCTACGTCGACGTCCGCAGAGTAGTCACGGAGCGAGATTTTAACCGTTCCTTTTACGAATACTTTGTCCCAGTTTCCGTAGGGATCGGAGTAAGATACCCCCTCACAGGATGCATCTTGATTCATAGTTCCAGCTATTGAAATGGGGCGCATTATCGTGCCGTTTGCATCCGCTCCATATATTTCGGTTTGTCCGATTTTAATCTTTCCAGTTTTATGGAGGTCGGTACAAATATCGCGTGAGACTGTGTCGATGTATGCGTATTCTCCATTGGGTACATCTATACCGTGTGACCACATACCACATCGGCGGATCACGCGGTATATTTCGACTTTACATTGCCAAACTTGTATGGAAGAGTATTGGTTGAATTGTAATAGTTGTATATGGACGGCAGTTTCATTCACGTCCTGTGTGGGAATGTCGCATTCGCCGATCTCTAGGAGTGATACGGTCGTGATATTCAAGGTGGCGCCGGTGCAATCGTATCCGATTATTCCTTCCGCAGGGAGTGGGGAATACAGCAGTAGTAAGAGCGCTAATCCTCGTGCGAGTAACGCCTTTTCCATCTGCAACGTCATCGATTTTACAGGTAACAAGCGCCTCAGCGCCCTGCGGGCGCAGAGGCCCTTATTGGTGGGCTCCGCCCCCCAAACCCCCCGAAAAGTGTCCCGAGGGGACATTTTTTAAGGCAGTCACGGGGGTACACGTCGCGCTACGCGCTCCGTACCAAGTGTGATTACACTTCGCGTTATGCGCTACGTATCGAATATGTTTATACGTCGCGCTGCGTGTTTCACCTGAACCTCCTGTGTGTTTTAAGATGGAAATATTGAAACAATTGAAAAGAAAGTAGAAGGGTGGTTGGAAAAATTCGAGATAAAATTTGAATTTTTTTTTTGTTTCGAAAAAATTTTAAAGACATTTGAAAAAATTAAATTGCAGTTTCCCAATATTTAAAGTAATTTACATTAAAAATGAAAAAAAAGCTGAGATTTTTTTTTTTCATTTCAAATCATCGCGCCACAGAATATCAACGTCGCGGCGTGTGCGAACTTTATCACGTGTACTATGGAATTGTCGTCGGCTTCCAAAGTTTGACAGATAGAATGAACGGAAAAAAAATAAATAGTCGCGATTGTTTTCAATTTTATTTGGCAAATTGCAATAATTTTGGATATTCGATGATTCTTCTTTGTGAAATTATAACCAAGTTTTTCAGTGCACCCGTGAAATTTATGATTTTTATTACGAATGTGAATGATGTATTGTAAAATATTGTGAATGGTTTCGTTCAAAATATATTATTTTCGAAATAAAAAGGGCTAATATTTGTAAATCAATGTGTGATATTTCGTGTTTTATTTTTCGCAACCAAATTTTCTTTTCTGACATGATGAAAAATTGTTTTTTGGAAAATTAAAGTAACATAACCTTTAAAATAATTCCTCACTAGAAATAATTGTAGAATAAAAATATTAAGAAATGTTAGAATGTCTTCAAATTTGCTGTGCATAGTGTTTTCGATGCAATGAAATATTGCTGAAAATTAGAAAAAAATTCGTTCGTAGGTTTCAAAATTGCAGCGCCGTACGGACCTTTGACAGGAGAAAATGGGTTTTTAAATGGAAAATGCCTGGAAAAAATGTTCAGAGACGTCGGAATGTCTTTAAATTTGCTGTGCATAGTGCTTTCGATAAAATAAAATAATGCTGCGAAAAAGAAAAAATTTGGTTCGTAAACTTCATAATTAGAGCACCGTACGGACATTTAGCGGAACAAAATTGAATTTTTATTTTGGAACAACTCATTAAAGGCTTCGCAGTAGTTTCAAACTGTTTGTGCACAATAGTCATGATGTGATAAAACACTCCTGCGAAGGAGAACAAAATTGGTTCGCACCATCCAAAGTTACACTGTGATACGGACGTCCGAGAAGATAAATTCAGTGAAAAAGCTATTTTTATTCAATCGCAGGCTAAAAAAAATATTTCCAGTCATCGGAGTCACTTCAAATTAACTGCGCATGAAGTTGGAGGTACACCGAAGTAAATTCTGAAAAACTAATTTTTTTGGAGCATACGCTGCGGGGAATCCCCATCGAAAGCTGTGTGAAGAAGCCTCGATGGTCATTTTAATAGGCACTCTATGCCTATTGTTATAGTGAGTGCCTAAAAATTGGGGAGCAGCAACGCTCCTAAAGTCGGGAAGGAGAGGGGGTGCGTGCCGTCTATTGATAAGATTCCGTTCCGTATTCCGTTCCGTATTTCCGTTGGTCCTCTGAGCGTCAGGAGTTAACGCATGGATTAGGAAGAGGGTGGGAACCTTTTCTTAGGGCCTCATCGTATCGTTTTAAAAGAGCGTGTATGTTCCTAAATTTTTTATTTCTATAATCTCCTTCGTCGTGTCAAGAGTTGATCCCGTTGAATTTGTTTTTGTCTTGAGCAATCTAAATATGCCGCGTGTGTGTGAGTCTATGACTCCTTCCCTGCAGAGGTTGCTTGATAGCAATCCACGTGTACCGGGTACAATTTCTATTGTTGTGCAGAAAGGGGTTCGTCGAGTGCGCTTTCTTAGAAGAATGTTGAATGAAGCAAGGTAAGTGTACTACGTGCAGTTTATTCTTACTTTGTAGTGTCGTTGATATATATATTTTTCATAGTTTCTCTTTTTTTTCAGCTGGGACTTACAGTACGAAGATATCTTTGACCTTCGCCGGCTTTTCTCTATGGAAAATGTCGGGATGCCTTTCGATCGGTTGGCCGAGGTTGTCGCCGAACGCCAGGTCGTACCTCGGCATCCCTACCGGCGTTTTTGTCGGTTCGTGATTTTCTCCTTTTTTTTTCTCTTTTTTTTTTCAGTGCGTTTTCCTTTTTATTTACGGTGATGAATCTTCTTATTTCAGCATAATTTGTCGTCTGTTGGGGCCGTTCCTAATTATAATGTCATGAGGAATTATACATTTGTTATTTTAATTGTAACACATCTCTTTTAAAATAAATTTTCTGAGAGGTTATTTCTTGAATTTTGTGTTTATTCGTTTCGTTCTTCTTTATTCGTATTGATTCCTTCTATTTCCTTATTTCTTATTAGCGTTTTTCCTACGATTGTTGTTGTATTTGTTTCTTTTGCATAGGTTCGCGTAGAAAAAATGTCGTATCTCCTTCGATCTTCTTTTTTTTTCCGTGCTCCTATTCGTCTTGGGTGAGGTAATCGCGTCTTCCTATTCGTCCCGTAGTTTTCGCGTTTCCCTGCCCTTCCGGCTGGACTTTTCAGTTGCGTTTTCTTCGTCTAGTCGCTGACCATTGGCCGTTCATCCCCGCTTCTCTATTTTCCTCCCCGGTGGAGAGAAACTCCCTTGAGTTGGGTATATAAAGGCCGGGTCTTTGCAATTTCTTCATCAGTTACTTCTTCCTTTTCGACTTCAACGTTGCAAAAGCTTCAGAAACAACCATGCCTTTCTACGGATCGTATTTTACGAACGAGGAGGTTGATTTTTGCGACGCATACGATGTACTGTGGGTATCGTATCCGTTCGGTGGAACGCGGGATCTCCGAGGAAAAGCCTTTGAGGAGATGGTAGCCAGGACCCGAGCTGAGCGCCGGACTTCTAACCCGTATTCCTATGCCGTTCCTATGCCGTACCCGTATGCCTATTTCCTTTCGATTCCTTTTTATTATATTCTGATTTTTAATATTTGTTGCTCTCCCCTTTTTTTTCAGATGGGGATACCGCTTGGAAGACCGTTATGCCTTGCGGATACTCTTCGGGCTAGACCCTTATGAGATCGTCGGCGAGGATTGGGACGACGAGTCCCCAATGTTGATGGTGCAGGACCCTGCGATGGGCGAGGATGAGGGGGCGCGCTCCGCCCGGCTCCTCGCGGAAATGGAAGGTCGCCCCACGTGGCACCCGACTCCCCTTTCGGCTATGGAGTGGGAACTGGAGATTCCGGAGATCTCCATAGTCTATGAGAAATTATTGCCGATTGGACCTCCCCCTAGTCCGGCCAGTCCTCCACCCGCCGAGCAGGGTGTTAGGGGGGGGGGGGGCTTGTGGAGCCGAGGCGGCCGAGGCCATCTTTGCTGGACGAGTTGGCGGGCCTGTTTCCTGGCCTAGGCAGGGGCCTTTTGCGGAGGCGGGCTCCCTCCCCTGCGTCACGGGGTCATCTTCGGCGTCGCCTGGTAAGTTTTATTGTTTGTTTACCTTGTGTAGATTCATATATTTTTTTTTGTTGTTTTTTTTTCTTGATTTTAATCCCTGTTATGTTTCTTTTGTTGCAGGAATAGCTTCTGGGGAAGAGGTCCCATGGCCAATATTTTATATTTTATATTTTATATTTTATATTTTATATTTTATATTTTATATTTTATATTTTATATTTTATATTTTATATTTTATATTTTATATTTTATATTTTATATTTTATATTTTATATTTTATATTTTATATTTTATATTTTATATTTTATATTTTATATTTTATATTTTATATTTTATATTTTATATTTTATATTTTATATTTTATATTTTATATTTTATATTTTATATTTTATATTTTATATTTTATATTTTATATTTTATATTTTATATTTTATATTTTATATTTTATATTTTATATTTTATATTTTATATTTTATATTTTATATTTTATATTTTATATTTTATATTTTATATTTTATATTTTATATTTTATATTTTATATTTTATATTTTATATTTTATATTTTATATTTTATATTTTATATTTTATATTTTATATTTTATATTTTATATTTTATATTTTATATTTTATATTTTATATTTTATATTTTATATTTTATATTTTATATTTTATATTTTATATTTTATATTTTATATTTTATATTTTATATTTTATATTTTATATTTTATATTTTATATTTTATATTTCCGAATTTTGTATTATAAGGTTTTATTTCCATTGTCGTTTATGCGTGCCTTGTCTTTCACCTTTTTAATAAACAAGATCCCGAGAGGGTAATTTTAACTGAAATTTATTCCGTGTTGTTTAACTCATTTTTTCTTGTTTTGGCGTTTTCCTTGTTTTCCTCCGTCCTCATCGTTGTCTTCGTCTTCGTTATTTCGTTTGCCTTCATAGTTTTGTTCGTTTTCTCGTTGTCTTTGTTTTCATCGTTGTTTTCGTCTTCATCGTTGTCTTCGTTTTCATCGTTGTCTTTGTCTTCATCGTTGTCTTCATCGTTCTCGTTTGTCTTCATCGTTTTCTTCGTTTTCATCGTTGTCTTCGTTTTCATCGTTTGTCTTCGTCTTCATCGGTTACTCGTCTTCATCGTTGTCTCCATTGTTTCGTTTGTCTTCATCGTTCTCATTCGTCTTCATCGTTGTCTTCATCGTTTCGTTTGTATTTTTTTTCTTCTTCTTCTTTTTTTTTTATTTACATGTATATATATATATTGTATTGTTACGTCCAGCGTAACGCTCTATTTTTTTTCCTCTTGCCACCACTAATAAAAGTCGCCACTCAAACTTTAAGAAAATGGGAAAGGAAGAAAATCGGGTTAAAACCCCGCTCTACCGATATTTATTTTACCTACTGCTATTTCAAAATCAAATTAGCCTAAATTCTAACAAACAGTGGATCCTACCTTAACGAGTCGACACCGACCGATCTAGATAAAGCAGATCCGGGCCCCACAAGCAGAGGCCGAGAAAGGCGGTCTCTGACCCCACCTCCGAGCACTCTCCTACAGTTCCAAAAAGAAACTAAAAGAAAGTGGGCCCACTAATGGTTACCGTAGGGATCTGCTATTATCCATATCGACTACTGTCGCGTGGATCCTCAACTCAATGAATCTATTTTACCGTAGCTAAAACATTTTGAGAGGGATCTACGGTCAGCCGGTCAGAACTTTCGGTTCCTAGAGATACAGGCGGGTCGACAAATTATCTTCGTTAAAGGTGACAATTTTAAAGATGATGTTCTAGTTGAGCCAAACTCCACCAGTTAAAATAAAAGAGAGGGGGCTTTCGATTGTGATCTCAGCAAAGGGAAAAAGGATTATTCTTTAATAAAAACACAAACCCCGACTATTAGTAACCAACATTTAAAAGAATAATAGTTGCCGTTTTCCTACAATCAAAATAAATAACGGCAAATAGAGAAGTGAGGCTGAGAATGGATTTCGTTAAGATAATAAACGATACAATAAATATACAGGATTTGCTCTCTTGAACGCCTGTGTTTATTCCTACAGTGTTCATGAAACACGCATCGTTAATTAATAATAAGGAGAGAAATGGCACCGTAAAAGCAAAAAGGGCCTTGCTTCATTGAAACTGTACGAAATAATCTCCGCTCGACAGCCTCTGGTGCAGAGAACCCGGGTAACGAAAAGGGGCCCTCTTTGTTTCAGGTAGAAGAACGGGCCATGCGCTCTCCAACCATAATTGTTATATTTCTCATTCGATATTAGACCAGTATAGTTTAACCCTTGAGAAATTCTTGGCAGTAATTAATTTAGATGCCATTTGTCTAAACAAAATAATTACAGGCATAAACTGTAAGGAATTTGCCGAGGAAGTTCTTTCCCGCCACACGCCACTAGGTGAATTTAAACGCGGAAAAGAAATTAAATTAAGAGTAAAATTAAATGATTTTATTTTCACATTTATACTCGCATAAACCAGAGCAAACGAGTGCAGCTAGTCAAAAGTCGAATAATGAGTTCACGTTAAAACACGGCTCATGGCAAAATTCATTTTTTTCAAAAGGTTAAATGAGACTCGGGTAGGAAATCACTTTAAGAAGACACCATTTTTTTTCTTACATAACACCTAAAACTCAGTAGACATAGGAGAGCGTATTTCCATTCGACGATACCGGTTTTCTTTGTCTAGACACCGATGAGATTCGTTTAATAGTCGGATTGGAACATCACTCTTGTGATTTCTTGCATATAAAGTATTTACCTATAAAGCGGCAATGAGACACCAAAAGGCTCTCTGGTAATGACTTCCAGGAAACCGGAAACAAGAAGAGAGGGGACCGATGCCTACGTGATCTCGTCCGCGCCCTTTTTCTTTTCGATACCCCATCCCGTCACCTACGGCGCGGGCCTGATAAACGAAATTATGCCTGAAAGAAGGACTTAAGATCACGGGCCAATCACGGAAGAGATCCGAAGCATCACCTCATCTTCTCGTTACTGTACCAAATTTCTATACGGAATAGATATAAAAAGACACTCCTATAACAAAATCCCCTCTATTTTGTCACCAAGAAAATGGTATAAAAACCCCGGAAATTGTGCGCTCGGGACCATATACCCTATAACCAGATACCAGTTACTTAGATTCTCTCCGTAATACCATTTAAAATCACCGACGTTAGAAATATTCATTTCAAAGTATCGTTTTAAAGAAACCGATTTAGACTATATAAAACGACGAGAAAAAAACCACCGAGGTTAATTTTGAAGTTTCGATAAAAATCAGGAACTTCGTACGGTACAATTTTCATTGAACCTTTTATCAATTGTATCACCCAAATCATTTTTTTTCGGCATTAAAAACCAGTGTTAATTTTCCTCGTATTTTCGTGAAACATTTTATTCACCTTTTCTACTCATTTACGAACTCAAACCACGAGAACAAAGTCAACGAGCACCTGCAACTCATCGTTTACAACCGTAAGTACATTTCTACCAAATTATTAATCACGCATGATCTTATTTCCGTTCTCGCGACCCAGTAATTTATAAAGTTTCTTCGAGATTTGCCTTTTACTGTACCCCGCGTTCCGACACCTGGCCAGAAGCCGGCAGGTAGCCGCCGTCCCACTGAAGATTTCCGCTCTATCTCTCTCTTTGTCACAAAGACGCCGAAACCACTACCAATTAGTTGACACCCTAAGACACAGATACGACAAGCATTCTTAAGGGCTCCATCCCAAGCAATTTTCCGCAAGGTTAGGCTTTAAAAAGGAGCAACGTTTTTCTCTTTATCGACACCGGGAGTGGTAAAGGTCGGTTCAACACCCTCCTGACCAGCGCGTGCGATAGTAACAAGAGGCAACTGTTACAACGCAAACTAGGACAATTAAAAGAACGCTAGTTTGGACGTAACAGAATTTTGGGGGCTCGTCCGGGATCATTAGAGTGCTTATCTGAAAGAATTTATTATAAAAAAAAAAAGAGATAATTTTACAAAAAAAAAATATAACTATACACGTTCCTTGCACTTCCTCCTTCCTACCTAAACCATCATTTGTTCAAACGCCTCTCGGAGGAGTACAAGTTGATGAAGTAACACAATCTAGTAATAAGCCATCATTTGTTCAAACGCCTCTCGGAGGAGTACAAGTTGATGAAGTAACACAACCTAGTAATAAGCCATCATTTGTTCAAACGCCTCTTGGAGGAGTACAAGTTGATGAAGTAACACAACCTAGTAATAAGCCATCATTTGTTCAAACGCCTCTTGGAGGAGTACAAGTTGATGAAGTAACACAACCTAGTAATAAGCCATCATTTGTTCAAACGCCTCTTGGAGGAGTACAAATTGATGAAAACACAAACACACGCAAACATTCAAACAAACATACGCAAACATTTCTCCTAAAAACATACGCTAATACCTCTCTTGAAAATAACAGTACCAGAACATCCTACCTTGTGTATAAATAATATAAAAAAAAGGGAGAAAAGAAAAGAATCTATGCCAAAACGAGGGGGTTGGCAACAAGCCCTACGTGTATTACTGGAACAAGGGATTAAAAACGAACTTCACGGTAGCCTACAGAAACCCTCGGGCGAAGAAAAACCTGACCCAACACCGCTAGAAGATAGATCAACGGGAAAAACGGTAGAACTAGATTTTCTGTATTTGACTCCTGAAGAGACAATAGTTTGTGAAATTTGGAGGGAACCCCTCGCGGAAAAAACTTTTACCCAGACATCTGAGGATAAACCACAAATAGTTAAAATTGAAAAAGTGCAACTAATAATCGCGCCTATAAAACCATCAGAAACATTTGTTGTCCCCGAAAATTGGTTCCAGTAACTTTGAATTCCGGTAGATTATTAATTATTCCAGTTATCAAAAAAAAGGGAGAAGAGAAATAATTAATTTTCTACATGCTAGCCAAATCCATTCTGAAGGTTCTGAGAAAATTGATTAGGAATTATTGCCATTTATTCATATCCAATCGCTACCCAAAGGTAAAATTTATCACGAAACACAAAATATCGTTTATTAAAACACGCTCCCATAAGAGTAAGAGCAGACAAATCAGGATAAAATAAATAAAAGAAAAACGATAAAACAACAAATTGCGAGGAAACCAACGTAATAATTCTCCTTCATTCCCTCTCGGAAATCTAAATGAGTTCTACTAACCCCGAAAAAGGAAGCGAACCACTGTATCGTCCCACCCGTTCAACCCGATTCAACACCACTATCCCTGATCATATAGTGCACACGTACGTAAACGAACGAAGAAGTGGCAGAGGTAACAAGTCAGTGCACGCTGCGGAAAACACCGCTCATAAAAAGATATTAGGAATAACCGAACCCCTAAAGGAGGAAGAAGAGGTAGACATTGAGGAAGAAATACAAACCACGAAAGAAGAAATTCCAATACAGATAACGGAAGAAGTAACCAAAGGAAAAGAAACAGACAAGGATACAGCGGATCAAAAATACCTAGAGGAACAATACGAACTATTAAGCGTTAGAGCTCAGGCCCTGACTTTGGCGGACGAAAAATTGAGAACCGAGGGATACGGACTAACCGAACGGAAGGTCTTTGGAGCGCCCGTTGACCCATCGCGAAGACCCGATACCCCTGTTCCCCATTCCTTCGAAACAACCAACGAATCCGACGACGAGAGCACACAAACTATCATTGACAATTTCTCTGAAAAGGACATAGGGTCAAAAACATACCTATCTTTGTTTGACGAGACGATTTATAAAAGCCTCGCTGAATTTGATACGAGCGAGGAGGAATTTTATACACCAGAAGGCGAACTCACTGTGCCAAGAACCTCTCTCTCACAACTTGACACAGTTAAGCGTAACCTGTATCCTATTATAGGAGAAGGCGCGAACCAACTCAACGAAAAAAATAAAAATACCGGTACCAAGCCGAAAACAAAACTAAATAGCCCTGTGGAGCAAAGACAATCTCTTACCGATCTCGACAAAACTATCACGGGTAAAACCGAAACACCCGAAGCAAAGAACACAGGAAGTCACATCAAAGATTCTCCACGGGAACCACCTGCGCGGACAGAAAGAAAGAACGACATGGCTAATTCCGGATTAAAGGTGTCTCTCAAAGACGCTTTGGGCGTCATCCCCACATATGATGGCATTAATACCTCTTTGAATTTGTTTATTCAATGCTGCGAGGAAGCATTGGAAATGCTAGATGCTTCCAGCGAGGAGCAACTAGTTAAGGCAGTCAGAATAAAAATCGTCGGGGAACCACGACGATCCATAGCGCAACAAACATTCGGAAGCATGAAAGAATTACATAAATTCTTAAAATGCATCTACGCACTTGCAAGGAACATATACCAATTGCAGGGAGAACTCGGTTCTATATACCAGCGACCTGAAGAAACTGTAGTAGCATACGCAAACAGAATCCGCGATTTGGGTTTCCAAATTCTGGAAGCCTATGAATCCGAAAATAACGAACCCGCGGATAAAGCTTTCAGGGATAATACTGCCCCCAGCCTCCCGCCGTGTTTCATACAAGGGCTAAAACCCGAAATCGAGGCACGAATGACAACCGAAGGAACGATCGACGAGATAGTAAAAAGGGCTGTAAAAATCGAAAAACGATTAATAGCCCGAACCGCGCTGCGAGAAGGTATCAGGAGTTCAGAAAATACAAAGGATGCGAGAGTCGAGGGTAAACGATCTATCCGGGCAATTATCAGCGAGACACCAGAGTGTCAGCTTTGCAGCAAAACAGGACACATAGCTGTGAACTGTCCAGAGAAACCTGGAAACAAGGCAGCGGAGTTAAAGGACTCAGGTAGCCAGGAAAAGGTAATACCTACCTGCCAGAACTGTGACAAAAAGGGGGACGTGGCGAGCAAATGCTTTCAGCTATCCCCGCCGAAGAAAAACAATAATCCTTCGCCTAATACTCCTGCAATCACCGTATGCCAGCATTGTGACAAAAGAGGTCATACCGCAGACCGATGCTACAAATTATTCCCTCCATCGAATCAAGAGAAGTCTTCTACCACTTGTCAATTATGTCAAAATCAAGGACACACGGTGCAAGATTGTCATTTGCTGCCGAATCAGGCTAAAAAAATAACGAGCAATCAAAATGCTCGTAACAACCCCGTGCCGGAGGGTTTGCAGTTCGCGCAGACTGCCAACATCGTATGTCAAATATGCAAAAAAAATGGGCACGGTGCTTATCTATGTCCGTATCGCCACAATCAAGCTCAATGCGCCGCTTCTCAGCAACAAACTTTCGCAGACACCGTCAAAGGCGATCCAAAAACAACGAGCGTTTGTCACTATTGCAAGCAACCCGGTCACTTCATTCGGGAGTGCCCGGCGAAAAAGGCGAACGAATCGCGATATAATACGTCTCTGGGAAACTCCAACGGTCTCCCGACGACGGGTGCAGCGGGGACCACCCAGATCACGCATCCAATACATGTGATCTCGGTAGCATCAAATCCGCACGAATAGTAGAAATACGCACGATAAAATTACACCGAGAGAGTAGCGTCCCCACGATAGAATTAACAAGTAAAAATTTAACAACATCTATAATAATGATGGTTGACACCGGAGCTGGGCCAAACATCATTAAAAGGGAATTTGTAAATTCAACAACGCCAATCGATAATACCGAAATTTTACAACTGAACGGAATTACCACTATATCGATATACACTCTCGGACGTGTGACGCTCGAAGTTATTGGACGACTCGCCACGTTTCATGTAGCAGAAAATAATTTCCCCATTAATGAAGGAGGAATACTGGGATCAGAATATTTGGATGGAAATAGAGTGGTAATGGCCATACGATATGTGGAATACTCGACGAATAAGAAACCTTGTAACCAGGGAAGAATATACAATAATGAAACCCTTTCGAAAGACCGTAAAAGCTATACCGTTGTAAATCTCAAACTTGCGGAGACACTACATTCCATTAGTGCCTCCCATTGCCTTCAACCCTTCTTGAGAGAAAGTTTCTGTTTTACGCTCACAATCTCGGATTCAGGGGAACGTTTCGAAAAGATAAAATCTCTCCTTCGGCTGAATGAGTTAAATATAGAAGAAAAAACTAGCATCGAATCTTTATTGAGAAGCAGCGCCCATCTTTATCACTTGCCGGAAGAAGCATTAACATACACAACGATATTGCAACATCGAATTCCCACGACGGATGATTTTCCCATTAATACAAGAGGATATCGTTGGCCGGAATGTACAAAGGACGAAATAGAAAAACAAGTAGACGATATGCTAAAGAATAGAGTGATAATACCATCAACCTCTCCTTACAATTGCCCGGTGTGGGTAGTACCGAAAAAGAACGACTCAAAAGGAAACAAGAAATGGAGGGTGGTATTTGACTATCGGGCCCTTAATGAAAAAACAATTGCCGATGCTTATCCCATCCCTAACATCACCGATATACTGGACCAATTAGGTGGTGCGAAGTATTTTTCCGTGTTCGACTTAGCATCAGGATTTCATCAAATAGAAGTCAGTCCCCTGGACCGACATAAGACCGCATTTACGACGCCGAGGGGCCATTTCGAGTTCGTTCGAATGCCGTTCGGACTTCGGAACGCTCCGCCCACTTTCCAAAGAACTATGGATCTCGCTCTCAGCGGATTACTGGGAAAAGGAATATTCGTATACTTAGATGACATCGTTATTTATTCGCGAGGATTAGAGGAGCATGAAATCATCTATAGAGAGCTAATGAAGAGACTTGAGGCAGCAACTTTAAAGCTACAACCGGATAATTGCGAATTTTTAAAAAGAGAAGTCGCTTATTTAGGACATGTCATCGGCATCGACGGCGTTATGCCCGATCCTAGGAAACTCGAGGCAGTTCGCGAATTTCCTCAGCCCAAAAACGTTAAAAATATTCGACAATTCTTAGGACTAACGGGCTATTACCGACGATTTATCGAAAGTTACGCAAAAATATCGAAGCAACTCACTCTGCTTCTTCGGAAAGAAATACCTTTCGAATGGGATAAGGAGGAACAACGGGCTTTCGACATTTTAAAGGAGAAATTATGCACAGCACCTGTGTTACGGTACCCAGATTTCACGAAGCCTTTCATTTTAACGACTGATGCCTCCGGGATAGCTATCGGCGGCATCCTTTCTCAGGGGGAAATTAACCATGACCATCCGTGCGCTTATGCTTCCCGTGCGCTGAACAAAACCGAGGAGCGATACGATACCTACGAAAAAGAAGCTCTTGCGATAGTATATTGCATCCTTCATTACCGTCCTTACTTGTACGGACGCAAATTCACAGTCGTAACGGATCATAAACCACTGTTATGGTTCCGCCGGGCCACAGACGGCAACTCGAAAATTTTAAAATGGCGTCTGAAACTAGCCGAATATGAATATGATGTGGTATACAAAGCAGGAAAAACAAATGTAAACGCTGACGCTCTCTCTCGGAACCCCGTCTGTGAACCCAGTAATCCCGATGGAATCTTTATAATTCGCACCAACCCCGCGACTAAGACGCGTCATAAACCAGCTCGAGGATTAACTGACGAAGAAATCGCCGAGTATCTAGCTTTGGACAGCGACGAGGACGTAGACGAATCCATAGATCCAGACGATGTTTTATTAGAAGCCGACGAGGAGCCATGGGAACCTTCAGACCACGAGGATATGTGTGAACCTTCGACAAGCGGCATCCTTGGACCAACCGACGGAGCGCAGGAAGGTTACATGTCAAAGGATAGCGAGGATGATTTTGGCGACGCGGACTACGAGAAAGTCCACTCAGCCGGACCATCAAAAAGTCGTAAAAATCTAAAACGAAGAAAGGGGCCTACGCCGGGACAGGAAGACCTGGGAACCCTTAAGGAAAGCTCCAGCCGAGAAGTTAACGAAGAGACCGATACTAGGATAAGCTACAGCAGGATGTACGAAAACGGCGTACCTCCAGCGGCGCCCGAAAATTGTGAGAGTATTGAGAATGACACCGAACCATCAGATAAAGATAGCGATATGGAGGACAATCCTATAAGAAAAAAAGTTGCTCACCAACCGTTGGTCTACAGCGACTCGGAGAATTCCGACGACGAAAACGCCCCTCACCGTACCCGCGACAGCGAATGCAGAGGAACCGAAGGCAATTTAACGAACAACCAAAGGAGACGGGAAAATTCTAAAACTATTCAGCAGTCTCGGGATCTTTTCTACAGTCGTAAAGATAGCATGATGTTTTTTGTAGACACTAGGGGACTGCCGATGGATAAGGGGGCGCAATCGTTAGTGGACCGAGAAGAAATGCCCAATTTAAGAAAGTTGAAATTAGGAGAGGCAAAAGTTTTGTCCAAAAGGAATAATAAATATTTTATTGCCTTGCCTATCCGGGCAGAAATAAAGGATGGACCAACCCTAATCCTTGAAAACATCGTCGAAAGTTTAAAAAGCTGCCGAAACCTCGCAGAAGAGTTAACCCTACGATCAATTAGTGTGGCAAAATCTTACGCGATTTGCAATGTACGTTGGGAAGATATTATAATCCAAATTCGTCAATTGTTTCAAGAAACGGATATAAAAATAATAGTCTGCTTAGGGATTATCAAAGAACCAAAAGAACAAGAGCGAGAGGCAATAATAACGGAAAAACATTGCTCGGCCGTCGGCGGACACAGAGGTGTAAGCAAAACATACAATCGCATTCGACACGATTATTATTGAAAAAATCTCAAGCAAGACGTACAGGATTTTATAAAAAGATGCTTAAATTGTCAGCTGAAAAAAATAGTTAGAGTCAAGAGAAAACAACCGATGGTAATTACCGTCACGCCTCCCACGGCTTTCGAAAAAATTGCAATGGATATCGTGGGACCGCTGCCAAAGACTCATAAACAAAACGAATATATACTCACTATACAGGACCAGTTAACAAAATTCTCGATCGCGGTAGCTCTACCGAACGCCAAGGCAGTAACCATAGCCGAGTCATTTGTCAAGAGATTTATTTGCAACTTCGGTTCTCCACGAGCCGTACTAACTGACCAAGGCACGAACTTTCTGAGCAATTTTATGAAACAAATTTCGAAATTGTTCAAAATCAAGAAAATCAAAACTACCGCGTTTCACCCACAATCAAACGGTTCGTTAGAAAGATCGCATCACTCTCTGGGCGAATATCTCACGCAATATACAAACCAGGAAAATAACTGGGACGATTGGGTTGAATTAGCTATTTTCAATTACAATACAAACGTTCATGAAAGTACGAGACACACCCCCTATGAAATGGTATTCGGAAAAATCGCGAGAACCCCCTCGAGTTTCCCCCTCGATGACCTCGACAAACTCGCGACGTACGACGATTATTTAACGAGACTAGTTACACAAATACATGAGATTCAAAATATAGGAAGAATAAACCTCATAGCGTCCAAGGAAAAAGCCAAGATATATAGAGACCGCCGCATCAACCCAGTTACGTTCAAGGTTGGCGAACCCGTCTTTCTGTTTAAAGGGCTAAAGCCAGGGAAATTAGGAGATCAATATACAGGACCTTTCGAGATATTGGACATTTTGGAAAAAGGAAATTTGCGCCTCCAACTCAAAGGAAGAACGTGTGTCGTTCACCCTGAATAAGTAAAGAAGTCACACATACCTATACAAAAATGATGGGAACAGGTGACGAGGGGGAGCCGACAGGGCCTTCGGAAAACACGGCTCTGGAACCGAAAAGAAAGCAACCTCAATACCACCGATATCGGCGTGAGTCCGAGAGAGTAAAAAGTTTCGCTGGATGGCCACGTCCCTACCTGAAACCCCAGGCACTCGCTGCCGCCGGATTTTATTACGAAGGATTAGGCGACGATGTCATTTGTTTTGAATGCGGAATAATATTACATGATTGGAAAATCGGCGAGGATCCTCTCAGGGAGCATAAATTAGAATCAACGGAATGCCGTTTTGCACGTGGACTTCCCTGCGGCAATATACGAGTAGGAGAGGATGGAAGGAGAGAAAAGGTCCCCTCGTGGATGCAAAACAATTCCCCCACGTGTCAGGAAGATCCACCGGTCGAACACTATGTGCGTTTAACAGTATCTGGAGCAATAATCCTTCCAACTCCACCAACCTTCCCAAACACCCCAGAACTGCCCCCGCCTCCCCCAAGCCCTCCCGGTCCTCCCAACACCCCTGAACTACCGATGGATTGTGGGAAAAGGAGCGAAATTATCCCCGGAAGTCAGGAAACAAGTAAAGCTAGAGAAAACAGCAGTTTCTCTCTCTCGGGCCTCGGGCCAGCCGAAGGGAGCCTGCGGTCACCCGACAAGGAAGCTCCGAGCGGACAAAGGACAACGGTAGTGGGAAACAAAGGAGATACTCTGCCAAGCAGTAAGAGGAAGACGAGGAGCACGTCTGGCACGTCCGAATCAACTCGAATTGGGAAGAACCAATACAACCAGCAACACACCAGCCATGGAAAATGAGAGCTCCAGTGCCCCCGCACTTTGCGCAAAAATCCGCGACTATCAACGACAAAATCGTACCCCCTGGAGTGACTAACGAGGCAAAACCCACGCCCAACGCACCGAGGATTGTCCAAGGATTTTTGGAAAAACCTAGATATAGTCAAATAATCAACATTGAACCAACAAATCCTTTAGAGCATTCCACATATGAACAACGGCTTAAAACCTATGAAGACTGGCCCATGGCATTGGAATAGACCCCCGAAAGAATGGCCGATGCGGGATTCTTCTATCTCCAGAAGGGTTATCGAGTAAAGTGTTTCTCATGCGGAATCGAGTTACACCGGTGGATTCCCAGCGACGATCCATGGAAGGAACATGCCCGTAGGCACAGGAACTGCTCATAACTGCTGGAGAGAAAAGGACACGAGTATATCAAGGAAGCGCGTAGACAGGGAGACGCCGGGCCAACCGTGGCCGAGGTGATGGAGCATTATAGAACGTTTTGCCAGAAGAAAATTAAGCCAAGCACCAAAAAAAAAACGCCGCTGCATGAGCATGAGAAAAACGTTCTCGTAGACTATTTACCCAGTGGATTCATTGCACCGGGACTCAGACTAGACGACATCGTTTTCGAAAATCTCTGCCGTTATTGCGGAAGAAATCGGGTATCGGGAATTTACATTCCCTGTGCGCACGCGGTAGCTTGTTACGAGTGCGCCATGGCTTCGAACCAATGCGACCTTTGCCAGGAAGACATAATCAGTGTACGACACATGGTAATCCTTCCTGACCGCGTTTATAGCGATTATGACAAAGAGATAAGCCCGGCTATGGTACAGGAAGCCCACGATTTAGCCAAAAGCACCATACGAATTCTCCAGGCCCTCTGCAGGGGATAGAAAAGGAGAGTCGGAAAATCACGAATAGGAAGAGAGAAAATAAACGAACGACAAAGAAAGGGCGATAACGTATAAAAAAAAAATAATATGCATAGAATAACACAGAAATAATCAACCTTACGACTATATAGATACTGATAACCCCATAGGATAAAATAATAAGTTCGAGGAAAAGGGAGGTGACAGCCGGGTAAAAGCTTTAAGGAAAACAAGCGCCTCAGCGCCCTGCGGGCGCAGAGGCTCTTGTTGGTGGGCTCCGCCCCCCAAACCCCCCGAAAAATGTCCCTTCGGGACATTTTTTAAGGTACTCACAGGGATACACGTTGTGCTACGCGCTCCATTTTAAACTTATACGCACGTCGCGCTACGCGCTCCGTATCGAGTATGATTACACTTTGCGGTATGCGCTACGTATCGAATATGCTTATACGTCATGCTGCGCGTTTCATCTCGGAAGACCGTATAGGGAAAAATCATTTATCAATTATGTAAATTGATTCATAGTTTAACCTTCATCGAATATAAACATTTCGTTTTTATACAAATTCATTATTATTATTCACAACTGATATTTCCTTTTTGTTTTACGATCAATTATCAAAAATTCAGACGCGAGACAAATATAACGAATTGCAACGCGTAGAACTTGATCAAATTAATGTAACGAATCAAATCATAACTAGTAAAGGTCGTTTTATTGGCTTAACACTTATGACCACATTAAATAAGTATAAAACAAACACAGAAAATATTTACCAACACGAACACCATTACCATTTACCCTTTCGATCTAATGACCCCTTTAAATGCATCTCTTTAAATGTTTTTTCTTCCCTAAAATAAATGGAATCACTTTATTATTACCTCTGGACAGGAGCCGAAGTATTGGAGCCGAATATTCAAAAAATTTGCTTTTAGTTACGGTTTTCAATGAAATTAACTCGATATGAATCGTTGTAGCAAAAAAATGATATCTCGAGAACGAACATAGATGTCGTCTTGGTTCTTATCGTGTATTGAAGAGGAAGTAGTACGTTGCTAAAATAAAAAGTTGTAGTGTCTTGGATGCGTCCAAAATTAAAAAAATAAAAATTCAATTTTTTGATGAATTCGAGTGCGAGGGCTCTTTGTTTGTCGATGTAGAAGAGAATTCGGTTATAACACTGTATGCATTTTTTCTCTTCCCCATAATAGACAGAATTAATTCTTTATTGTCACTGTCCGAGAGAAATTCGAGAAATTTTATTTTTTATCGTTTTATTTTGTTTTGAGATAGGTATATTGAAACAATTTAAAAAAAGAGAAGGATGGTTCGAAAAATACGAGGTAAAATTTGAATTTTTTTTTGTTTCGAAAAATTGTTAGAGATTTGAAAAGATTGACTTGCAGTTTCCCAATATTTAAAGTAATATACATTAAAAAATGAAAAAAAAATGAGATTTTTCTTTTCGATTCAAATCATCCCGCCACAGAATACCAACGTCGCGGCGTATGCGAACTTTATCACGTCTGCTATGAAATTATCGTCTCCTTCCAAGTTTAACAAATAGAATGAATGGAAAAAAAAAATTGTCGCGATTGGTTTCAATTTTATTTGATAAATTTCAATAATTTTGGATATTCGATGATTCTTCTTTGTGAAATTATAACCAAGTTTTCAGTGCACCGGCGAAATATTTTATTTTTATTATGAATGTGAACAACGTATATTAAAATATTGTGAATGATATTCGTTCAAAATATATTATTTTCGAAATAAAAAGGACTAATATTTGTCAATCAATGTGTGATATTTCGTATTTTATTTTTCACAACTAAATTTTATTGTTTGACACGATAAAAAATTGTTTTTTGGACAATTAAAATAACATAACCTTTAAAATAATTCCTCACTAAAAATAATTGTGGAATAAAAATATTAAGAAATGTTAGAATGTCTTCAAATTTGCTGTGCATAGTGTTTTCGATGCAATAAAATATTGCTGAAAATTAGAAAAAAATTCTTTCGTAGGTTTAAGAATTGCAGCGCCGTACGGACATTTGACGGGAGAAAATCGATTTTTAAATGGAAAATGCCTGGAAAAAATGTTCAGAGACGTCGGAATGTCTTCAAATTTGCTGTGCATAGTGCTTTTGATAAAATAAAATAATGCTGCGAAAAAGAAAAAATTTGGTTCGTAGACTTCATAATTGGAGCACCGTATGGACATTTAGCGGAACAAAATTGAATTTTTATTTTGGAACAACTTATTAAAGGCTTCGCAGTAGTTTCAAAATGATTGTGCACAATGGTGATGATATGATACATCATCCCTGCGAAGAAGAGAAAAATTGCTTCGCACAGTCCAAAGTTACAGCAGCGTACAAACACTTGTCGAAGCAAAAATGGATTTTTTTTATTAAGTATATATTCAAATGTTTCGCAGGGGCTTCAAAATGTATGTGCACAATGGTGATGATATGATACATCATCCCTGCGAAGAAGAGAAAAATTGGTTCGCACAGTCCAAAGTTACAGCACCGTACGGACACTTGTCAAAGCAAAAATTGAATTTTTTTGTTAATCAAATATTCAAATGCTTCGCAGGGGCTTCAAAATGTATGTGCACAATGGTGATGATATGATACATCATTCCTGCGAAGAAGAAAAAAATTGCTTCGCACAGTCCAAAGTTACACTGTGATACGGACGTCTAAGAAGATAAATTCAGTAATAAAGGTATTTTTATTCAACCGCAGGCGAAAAAAAAAATTTCCAGTCATTGGAGCCACTTTAAATTCACTACGCATGATGTTGGAGGTACACCGAAGTAAATGCTGAAAAATTACATTTTTTGGAGCATACACTCTGCAGAATCCCCATCGAAAGCTGTGTGAAGAGGCCTCGCTGGTCATTTTAATAGGCACTCTTTGCCTATTATTATAGTCAGTGCCTAAAAAATGACATTCTAACTTTTGGAAAACGGGATACCCACCAAAAGAAAGAGAAAGAAGCATACTACTGTACCTGAACAAAATAAGTCTACAAGGAATAGGGTGTACAAAAGAAGGGAGTAAGCTAAGGAAAGGAACATATAACGAAAAGTAACCCATTTTTTTTTTATGAAAAAAAAATAATAAAAAAAAAAGAGAGGAAGAAAGAAGAAAATGTAATAAAAAAAAAGAGAGAAAAAATATATATATATAAAAAAAAATAATAATAAAATAATCATAATAATATTAATCGAAAAAAAAAAATTTTAAACAAAAGAAAAGATGAAAGAAAAAAGGGGGTACTAATATTAATAACTAGGAAGAGAGAAGAGTAATAAAAAAAAAAATTTAATAATAACAATAATAATAAAAACCCGCAAAACAAGGAAATCAGTTTAACTGCTCCCGCGGAGCATTTATTAAAAAAAAAAAAAACCCACAAAATCCACTATACAAAAACATACAGATTAAGAGGATTATATATACAATAAAAAATATATATGCAAATATACATAAAAATAATAATAATAATAACAATAATAAAAAAATATATTGCAACGTACTCGTCACTTCACGTGACGGCGAGGGCCCGACAGGCGCGAGAGAGTCCGCGGCGCAAGGTAGGCGCGGGGCAGGTATAGAGAGAGAGAGCGATAGCGGCACAGGGAAGGGGCTCGGGGTCTAGCGAGAGAGAGTCTCGCGGTAGTCAACCGTCGCACAATACGCAATATGACTGCTAGGTGTCGCATAGGGAATCACTCATTTCTCATAAGCGATATACCCCCGTGAGCCCTATACCCAGGCCAGCCGAGACAACGAAGGCATCGAAAAATAATATCTACAAGTCGACGTGGCAGTACGAGGATAATCGAGAAGAAGAGGATACCGGTGGTACGTACAAGTGTAACTCCCTGGTCGGACGAAACTTTCGGTGACGTTAGTTTCTCATGTACCATCTATAAAAATTTTGTAATCTGTCAGTCTGACGGGACTTACGGTGACGTTAGTCCCTCATGTACCATACTTAAACTCGCGTTCCTGTGGGTCTGACGAAATCTTCGGGGACGTTGATTTCTCGTGTACTCTCCTCATCTTCCTTACCGAGGTTTGATGCCGACGGCGACGAAGGCAATCAAATTCTCGAAGAACCTTCCCGTAGCTCGCGAGTAGAATCAGTAGAACGTGTTCAGGGCACTTTAACCCGAAGACTTAGCCGGAAGCCAGTAGCGATTGGACTTCGGCGACGTTGTCTAAATCCCGATCTCGCGGAAGCCTTTGTACTTTCGAGGAACCGGCCGTGTGGATGAAAACCACATGTGCTTGTGAGATTAGCTTCCGCGGGTTAGAGAGACGACAGCGAACGTGAGTTGAACGGAAGATCGAAGCCTGGAGCATGGATCAATGGATCGGAATAGCGCACGGGATTTGGAGTAATTAAAATCGGAAGACAATCCACAAATACTGGGCGAAATCGCGACAAGCCCTCTTGTAATTGCTCTTATACTTTGATAAATAAATAAGTGATTTTACCTAATTGACCAGATCGTTGAGATTATTTGCTCGCCCCGAACCCCAACGTCAGCCAGAAGCCGAAGAGGCAATTCGGCCAAAAGGCGAAACGTTGCAACTGGCGCCCAACGGGGGGCGAGCGAAAGGGTCAATTAGGATGAAATCAGTAAAAATCGAGATAACCGCGAATTAAAAAAAAATCAATTAATTTATCTTCGTAATAAAAATAGCTTATTTTCGGGCAAATAAATTAAAAAGCGCGTAAAATAAAACATTAAAATGGCGGATCACGATCCGACCACCAAGGAGGTAACAGACAAGACCCAAGAGGAGGGACTACAGGAATTGGAGGGGCAAGCCGAAGGGACGACACAGCCAATCACCGACTCGGGTATAATAGACGGTTCCCTTTCACTCCCAAAGGATGTCGATCTAACGACAACAGTAAATATACCAGCATTAAAGGAATATTTTTCCCAAGAACATGGGAACTTTGGGTACATAAAGTCGGTAACGAACACCGGCGCTCGAAAAAAAAATATTACCACAAGACCCACGTATAAAGAAACCTCTACTCTGGACGACGTCATGAAGGCCATTAAAGAAACCAACCATCGGCTCGAAAAAATACAATTACAACTCGAGAGGGATACGGAACTCATGAGGGTCGAATTCAGGAAAGGGTTAGAGGATTCAAAGAAGGAGATGACACGATATTTCCGAATGGAAATACAAAACATCGACGTCAAATATAACGATCACCTGACAATGCTCCAAACGACAATGGCAACAGAAAATCATAACTTGGCCGAAGCAATAAAAAAAATATCACAAGAAGTACAACACCGGAATCAAGATTTTATTTCTCGACTGGCGGCCGGTGAAGTTTCTGCAGCCCAACAAAGGCTGCAATTTTCGGAGATGGAGCAACGAATTAAAATAATCGAAGAGAATAGGCCACAAGCAATGTTGAACAGTACACGGTGGCCGGGAGAGACGCAAACACGACGGGAATTTTCCAATGAACAGGAGACAAGAACTAATGGAATGTACGATTCACAAACGGAGACCGCCAGAATGAATAAAATAAAGCTTCTCCCTCCAAAATTCGATACGTCGGGCAGACAACGGCCAATGAAGTTCATCCGCGAGCTACGACAATACTGCGAAGTAACTAGACCAACGTACGCAGAGTTCCACTACCTGATGGCGCAGTGCTTTGAAAAAGCTGCTAAAGAGTGGTGGATGCTTGTTGAGGAAAATATACACAACATAGAGGAACTCGAGAGTAGCTTCCAAGCAAGGTACTGGAGTAAGGAAATCCAGTTTAAGGCAAGGAAGGCCTTGGAATTCGGAAATTTCGACAAGAAAAATCAAGCTACAAGAGCCGAATATGCCTCACGACTTTTTGGAACAGCCAGAGACCTCGTTCCAACCCCCAGTGATCAGGAAATCATACATTCCCTATCGACACATTTCTCCGAAGAGATACGGGCAACGATAATTGCCAGAGAAATCGAATCACTCGAGAAATTAATTCTGCTTCTCGAGAAATTTGATCAGGCAGGGCCTATCAATGCCAAAAGAAACAATTACCAAACTCACAATAACACCAATAACGGACCGGAGAAAAATAAGACAAAGACTCAGAATGAAAACAACGGGCAAAATCAACAAAATAAACAAATACAAAAAAAACAAATGGTGCAAACTATCCAGGTCGAAACGGAAGAAACACCACCTTCCACATCTCGGCAGGGAAACTAGGGGAGGTTGTATCTGCAGGCAATAAAGAAGGTGAAGCAGATACAACAAATAAAAGAAAAACTAAAGGAAATCAAAGGAGAAAAGGAGACAGAGGAACAATCAACATTAATACCATCTTCACGGACATGTGCGAGTACTTAATGGGCGAAGAAGTGAATAGAGAAGGCGTTCAGCTCATTGAATGCCCGGAGATGGACACTGAAATCGAAGCTATCCCGATCCCAGCACTTGTGGATCTCGGGAGTAAGATAACAGCGATCTCTGAGGAACTCTATGTACGCAAGTTGGAAATCTTGAAACAATGCCCGTGTTTGCCGGTAACAGGCGTGAGTGTGAGAGGAGCTATTCGTGGCAAAGCCACACGAATCAAAAAACAAATTATGGCTGCTACTAAGATAGGAGAAACGGTATTTTTTATCAAATATTTGATAGTACCAGGTCTTATAAAGGATAGTATTCTTGGAATAGACTGCCTGACTCCGTTGAACAGTATCATCAATCTGAAAACGGGAACTATTAAAATCCAAAACAATGAATGCTCTACAGTCGTACGGTTTCGGCTAGTAAAGGGAAATACTGCTAAACCACCCGAGGCATCTATTGTAGACGTTAGTCCCATGAGCGATATACGGCACGGGGTAGGAGTCCCCAAGGACGAACCAAGGTCCGATAAGGTCTCAAAAAAAATAGTAGGAGTAAGGGACAGAGAAAAGGAGGATGCAGTAACTGTGGAGGAGATAAATGCGAAGGTGGAAGAGGCCACCCAGCTCACACCCGAGCAAAGAGTACAGCTCAAAGACATTTTATGGAAGTACCGGCAAGTTTTTCGGAAATCCCCGGGAAAAATAAGTGTCTACGAGCACGAACTACAAGTAACCAGTAAAAAACCATTTACGGGATACACTTATGAAATTCCTTTTCGATATCTGGAAAAGGTTGATACCGAAACTGAAAAATTGTTAAAATACGATATCATCCAACGATCAACTAGCCCATGGATAAACCCTATGACGGTAGTAGCAAAGAAAGATGGCACTATCAGACTTTGTTTGGACGCAAGGAGATTAAATGAATTACTAGAGAACGACAATGAATGCACACCTCACATGGAAGAAATTTTTCAACGGTGCAACTCTGTGAATATAATGAGCTGTTACGTCCTGACGTAACGCTCTCTATTTCTTTTACTAATAATAATTTTCACAACTTATATTTCTGCTTATTTTTCCATACTATTTGCAAACCTGTTCCTTCCAAAATAATTCCTACATTTCACAAAATTCAAACATTATTCATTATCATTAAACTCATAAAAGGAGTGATATTTCTTATCGATCGCTGAACGATATTCCAGGAATGGATCTCCTCTGGGAAATATTTCCAATGAGATCTCAAATACTCGTCGTATGAATTAACATTGAATTAGCAGGCTCCGCCCCCAAACCCCCCGAAAAATGTCCCGAGGGGACATTTTTTAAGGCACTCACGGGGGTACACGTCGCGCTACGCGCTCCGTACCAAGTTTGATTACACTTCGCGTTATGCGCTACGTATCGAATATGTTTATACGTCGCGCTGCGCGTTTCACCTGAACCTCCTGTGTGTTTTAAGATAGAAATATTGAAACAATTGAAAAGAAAGTAGAAGGGTGGTTGGAAAAATTCGAGATAAAATTTGAATTTTTTTTTTGTTTCGAAAAAATTTTAAAGAGATTTGAAAAAATTAAATTGCAGTTTCCCAATATTTAAAGTAATTTACATTAAAAATGAAAAAAAAGCTGAGATTTTTTTTTTTCATTTCAAATCATCCCGCCACAGAATATCAACGTCGCGGCGTGTGCGAACTTTATCACGTCTGCTATGGAATTGTCGTCGGCTTCCAAATTTTGACAGATAGAATGAACGGAAAAAAAATAAATAGTCGCGATTGTTTTCAATTTTATTTGGCAAATTGCAATAATTTTGGATATTCGATGATTCTTCTTTGTGAAATTATAACCAAGTTTTTCAGTGCACCCGTGAAATTTATGATTTTTATTACGAATGTGAATGATGTATTGTAAAATATTGTGAATGGTTTCGTTCAAAATATATTATTTTCGAAATAAAAAGGGCTAATATTTGTAAATCAATGTGTGATATTTCGTGTTTTATTTTTCGCAACCAAATTTTCTTTTCTGACATGATGAAAAATTGTTTTTTGGAAAATTAAAGTAACATAACCTTTAAAATAATTCCTCACTAGAAATAATTGTAGAATAAAAATATTAAGAAATGTTAGAATGTCTTCAAATTTGCTGTGCATAGTGTTTTCGATGCAATGAAATATTGTTGAAAATTAGAAAAAAATTCGTTCGTAGGTTTCAAAATTGCAGCGCCGTACGGACCTTTGACAGGAGAAAATGGATTTTTAAATGGAAAATGCCTGGAAAAAATGTTCAGAGACGTCGGAATGTCTTCAAATTTGCTGTGCATAGTGCTTTCGATAAAATAAAATAATGCTGCGAAAAAGAAAAAATTTGGTTCGTAGACTTCATAATTGGAGCACCGTACGGACATTTAGCGGAACAAAATTGAATTTTTATTTTGGAACAACTCATTAAAGATTTCGCAGTAGTTTCAAAATGTTTGTGCACAATAGTCATGATGTGATAAAACACTCCTGCGAAGGAGAACAAAATTGGTTCGCACCATCCAAAGTTACACTGTGATACGGACGTCCGAGAAGATAAATTCAGTGAAAAAGCTATTTTTATTCAACCGCAGGCTAAAAAAAATATTTCCAGTCATCGGAGTCACTTCAAATTAACTGCGCATGAAGTTGCAGGTACACCGAAGTAAATTCTGAAAAACTAATTTTTTTGGAGCTTACGCTGCGGGGAATCCCCATCGAAAGCTGTGTGAAGAAGCCTCGATGGTCATTTTAATAGGCACTCTTTGCCTATTGTTATAGTGAGTGCCTAAAAATTACATGTGTAAAAGATGGAAATAGAATTATTTACCACACGAGATAGATGCGGACAGAGGTTTGAATCCCCCTAGACACACGCACTACCCTCGGTAAAACAGCGAACTCCGCTGCCGACGTCGATACGATCGACCGCAGCATCGACCCAAGGAGCATAGATCCAAGCTTTTACCCTGCGGCTAGACCGTTGGAGCCTTCCTAGCCGAATACCCTAACGGGCTTCCATTGTAAAAAAGCGAATCTACATTACCTTATGTATGGAAGTTAACCCTGCCCATCGACATAGTTTCGGTATTTTAACACCGAACAACGTCGCGTAATATTCCTGAATATGTGGGTCACGCGATTGAGAGTCAGAACATCCCTCGTACCATTTAATCATTCATCATCATAAAGAAATTATTTCTCCATCAACAATTCTAAAATACGTTTCATACTCCCATACGCTTTTTAACATTTAACGAAAAACGATAAAAATAATCGATGAAATTTCGGCAGGTACTTAATATAAAAACTATAGTATGAATTGAATCAAAGATAATAAAATTATCCAGGATATTAGGGAAATTAATCAATACGATTTATTGACAAACGCGATTAATAAATTCGAAATCGACAATATTCAAAATCATAGGAATAATATTCGGTATAGCTTAGTCATAAAATACAGTCAATACACCAAAAATAAATTATAACTAAACAGAGACCAGATCGTAAATTTGTGCGAAGCCATGGAATTTGATACGAATAAAGGGGCCACTAACTTCGTAAAGTGCGCTCTAGTTGCAGCTAATATAATATACGATTTGAAGAAAAATAAAAAATTGCCCGACATTCAAAAGATAACAAACTAGTAAGACCGAAAAATCACGTTGCCAGGCTAAACATTTAAGGAAAGACGGTCGTAAAAATTTTACGACCCACCGAAACTGAATTGCGGTAGGACGTAGAATACATGACAAGTGTGCCTCAACGGTGACACATGAGGGGCGAGCGGTTCGATCCCCCTCGAAAGAGAAGATGCAGTCCACTTTAAAATACTAATGCACCGCGCGCAAAGAAATGGCTCCCTACGATAGGGAGAATAAAAAAATAACATTTTAATTACATCAACATTTTAAGGCAGATTTTCTCTATAAAGTATCATTATTATTTTTTCGATTATGCTTACCGTTAAAGCGGAAATTAAGAACAAAAATTTATTCCATGGATTGCGTGTTCTCGATTTATGGTACGAAAATTACGAACCGATAATTATATCAAATTAATCAGGAATATTCCACTAATCTAACGCTGTTATTATTTTTTCCGAAATTATATGCCGTTTGTGGGAAATTTATAAAACAAGTAGCAACAAAATATTTGGAGCGAAAAACGTACACCGCGTAAAGGAATTCGGTTTCCCCTCGATTTATAATGCAAAATATCAAACCGCGATTTATACCAAAATGTTCGGGAATAATCCACCTTTAACATGGAATTATTACTTTTCCGATATCCCTTAACGTATGATCAGGACACGCCGCGAAAGACAGAAATTAAGCTAGAAAAGGCAGGCGGTAAAGATAAAGGGCCCGTGCAGAGGAACGAGTTGCGTAAGCCAAGTCGCATAATCTCAAGGCTAGTTCACGACGATAGGGGAAGATCATCAGGTACACCGAAAGAGGGGAATTTTACAGCTCGCCCGGGCAAACGGAATATTAGTTCCGGAATATCCATATAAGGAAATAGGATGATCGGACGGCACTGTTACCAGGCACTTGCAATAGCTGGTGCACGGCTCCCAAAGAGGGGGGCAAAGCCCCCAGAAATCGGTCCGGTTATGCTACCAATACCTCGAAATATTATGAAACGTTTTGCCAAATAATAAAATAATTTGTACAAGAGCCGAGATATATTTTCAACTTTCAGGCATATAATATTTTGACACCCAATACTTGAATTATTATAATATTATAAAATGATTGCCGATAAAATGATACACATTTCTCGACTCTTATTATCAGTTTACGGATACGTATACGTATAAGAGAAGTTTACGAACAGTAACAATATATCATCTCCTATACGTTAACAATATCGAATATCAATTTAGTTATGAATCATTAATATTAAGTTTTACAAATAAGTCAGGCAAATAATTAGGCATAAGAAACTGAAATTCAATGGAAAATGGATAAATCCACAATTATTTAACAATAAGAGAAATCGGCAAAATCCAAGAAGTTCGAACAGGCCGAGAGGAGAGTAACGAGGAGCGAGATTACTCATCAGGGGAGTACGCTCCAGGCAAAGATTAGGGAGGGACTTCCTTCCCCCTCTGGATTCATTTCCTAGCATATAAGAAGCCGCGGAAAAGGGCGCGAGCAGTGCAGAGCAGAGCAGAAGTAGATTTTTAGTAGTCCGGCCCGTAAGCAACTTGACCAAGTAGAGAGAGACGGAGGCGCGTAAGAACGAGCGCGGGATCGGTAAATCCAACAAGTAGGCTGGTACTCCGGCTAGGCGACGAGAGAGATAGAGTCAGAGACCGCGTTGTTGGCGAAACGTTGCAATATATATATTGTAACGTTCACCTTTTTGGCCGGTGCCACGCACACGGTTCGAAGGCTCACGTTAGGGGTTCGGGGCGAGCAAATAATCGTTAGACGTTGTCATTTCGGCGAAAATAATAGTTTTTATTAAAATAACATGAAAAATGCAATACATGGTTTGAATTCCAATATTGTCGACGTTTAACTTAAATTATCGTGAACACAAATTTCCCTTGAAATGGAATCAAAGTTTGAATCCTATGCTGAAAGAGCGAAAGATCTAAATTTTACCGACAGTTTGTCGGTCATTTGTGAATTAGAAAGTTTTTCTTCATAACTTTCGAATATCACCAAAAGAACATTTATAAACCAAGATTTCTGATCCATCGATGGAAAAAATATAATTTTATAATTTTATGATTTTGTAGACTGAATTACCGACAGAGCTTCACTTCTCGATATTACTTTATAATGTAACGCGTTAGTTGAATTTTGACGTTATTAATTGCAAAAGAAATTATTTTTAAACGTGATTTTATTAACGAAACTACTCTGCCGTGCCCACATAGTGGTGCAGGGCCCTCTTCAGAGAGTTCGGCTTCCACGAGATCGTGAACCAACCGTGTCGCCACTTGGTCGATCCGCGACTCGCTTCCGGCTTACTCTCGTCCGGGTTACCTCCCCTATCGCGGTTCCCTAATAGCGTTGACTGGTAACAGGAATGCGAACTACTTCGTCACCAAAGATGTTCGCACCCTGGTTCGGGAAATTGAGTACACCTGGAGCCAACGTCACCGAAGGCTCTGGGGACCCGGGGGTATTGAGGGAGGGACTACATGTTCCCCGTCGCCGGTGGAACTGCGGTACCGATTCGGTTCGCGCTCGCCCTTTTACGGGCGCGCTGGTGCTTATCCATTCGCGAGAAAATGCGGGATCTAGCGGCCACGTCGCGAATTACTCGCGGATACTTCGTTCACGAGAAAATAATCGAGATGCGAAATTCTCGCGATAGTTGCGAGAACGAGCGGTGTCCTCGAAAGCTGAGACACCGTCTCAATATATATCTCTCTATATATATAAAGTTACTGCCGCTGTCGCCGCCGCCGCCGCCGTGTCAGGAATCGAGGGGAGGGCAAAAATATTCTAAGTCCCTCTAAGGGGATTCCCCCTTGGGCACCCCATCGACCAAAAATATTCTAAGTCCCTCTAAGGGGATTCCCCCTTGGGCACCCCATCGACCAAAAATATTCTAAGTCCCCCTTAGAGGGACTTAGAATATTTTTCTCTCCCCTTGGCCCCCTTAGAGGGACTTAGAATATATACCTATACCCCAATATACGAAATACCCCAATATTAAAGTTTATTTTCGAATGCAGTCTCTAACGTTTTCGGTGGCTATTAATTTTCCGTTAATTTCCGTTGTAATTCTTCATTCCCTCTCACTTCAAATCACTTTTCCTTCGGTATTTCCGGCATGGTAATTTTAACGAAATGTCACGAATCTATGAATTGATTTTCACCAATACTACGTTCGTATATGTAAAAAAAAACGAACGCGATATTGGTGAAAATCAATTCATAGATTTGTGACATTTCGTTAAAATTACCATGCCGGAAATACCGAAGGAAAAGTGTTTTGAAGTGACAATGAATGAAGAATTACAACAGCAGCAGCCACCGGGGACGTTAGAGACTGCATTCGAAACTGAGGGAACGATGGAATACGCCATTCTTTACGACGGTTTCGATGACAATATTTTGGAGGCGGTGGCGCGGTATGAAGAAGAAGCGGAGCGGCGACGCGAAATTAATGAAAGGGCGTATGATTGTGGGTATATGACCGGAGTCGTACACAACGTCATCGATAGAGCGTTGCGGAAAGCAGAAAGCATTGCGAAAGAAAAAGAGCGGACAGAACGGTAATTTCAATCATTTTTTTTTATTGGTTATTTTTGTTTTCTATCTGCGGATTCTTTCATCGCGTAAATACCATTCTTTCTAGATTCTTTCGGGTCATCATCGGAAGGATTTTAAATCACATTTTGGCGTTGAACCATATCGGCGAAGCATCCGCAGATAGAAAACGGAATGCGCCAATCAAAAATGATGAAGAAATCCCGGAAAAAAAATCAAAATTATAATTAATAACGAAACAATTTTTTGATATATTTTTTATTTTTTGATATATAACAAAATTTTTTGATATACAACAAAATAACGAAATTTATAATACTTTATTTAAACAATTTATAATAAACGAAAAAAGAACTGACAAAACGAACGAAAAAATTAACGGGGATTCGCCATGGACCAAATCAACGCCAACAGCAACAATTGTTGATTGGATGATTGTTGATGATTACTGAATTGTTGCTGTTGGCGTTGATGTTGGGGCCATGGCTGCCATCGCCGTTGCCATTGTGGCCGAAATTGGCGTGGCTGCCACTGGCGTGGTTGCTGCTGTTGCTGTTGCTGCAGTTGCTGTTGCTGCTGTTGTCGCTGTTGTACATGATGCTGCTGTCGCTGTTGCTGTTGATGCTGCTGTCGCGTCTGTTGCTCGAGTCGGTGCAATCGTCGTTGTAGTTGTTGAATTTGCTGAAAAATTAAATTATTGAATTAAAAACCGAGCAGCGAAATAGAATAAACAGTGATTTATTCTATTTATGTTATTATTTTGTTACTATTTCTTTATTGTATTTAAATTGTTTATTGAACGTTAATTTGGTCGTGCCGCCGGCAGTGTTCGCCGTTGCGTCGAGCGATCGATACCGATTGGCAATACCCATCGATAACAACGAGCACCGCCGGCGGCACGATCAAATTAAAATTCAATAAACAATTTAAAAAAAAAAACAAATAAATTAAGAAAATAATAACATAAATAGAATAAATCACTGTTTATTCTATTTCGCTATATAGGAAAAAACTAATTAGATTACTTACGCGGTGTGGTTCGGGTGGTCCGGGCTGTTGTCGTCGTTGTGCGTCGTCCTGTGGCTGCTGCTGCTGCTGCTGCTGCTCCTCCTCCTCCTCCTCCTCCTCCTCCTCCTCCTCCTCCTCCTCCTCTGCCTCTAATATATTAATCTGTAATAAGAGTACATTTTTTAATATTTATACAATTCATATAAAAAAGGTTAAGATTATAACTCACCTCCATTCGGTTTGCCATAATTTCGAAGACTGACGTTGCATTCAAATCACCAATTTCATCGAGTTTCATTATAGTGTCGCTGTATTCACCTTTCGATAATCGCGTCGTCTGCCAGAAATGTTTATTTCTGACAGATGTTTTTATTTCGCCGTTGCGTTGTACCCAACGATCAGTGAACTGAGAGTGAACTGAGAGTGATTTTTAGAGAGACAGAGTGTAAAAAGTGTTCGAAAAGGAGTGTACAGGAGTGTAAATTGTAAATTAAAAAAAAGGCGAAATCGCAAGAAACGGATATCCGACGCGATAAGGTCCCGAGGATTTTTCAAACGGTTAGGTTCGTAATTTAGTTAATTTATTAAATTTATTTTATGTTGATTTGATTTACATGTGTTTTTATTTTTTTATTCGTTTTATTTTTTTTTATTCGTATTTTTTTATTATCTACGTCGCGCAGTATTCAATAAAAACTATTATAAAAAAATAAATAAAAACACATGTAAATTTATCCTCGACATAAAAGAGTTGTAGTGATGATATGAAATAAGAAAAGACGTTACAGCGTCGGTTCTTCGGTGTCGGATTGCCACGCGGTCGTCCTGAGTTCAATTCCCGAGTAAACTTTTTTATTTTTTTTTATTTTTTTTTATTTTCTTTTTCAGACATCGAGTACACCCGTTTTTTTCGTCTTTATTGTATGTAGGACAATCCAATTGAAAATCGACAATCGGATTGAAAAAGCTGAAATTGAATTGAAAGGCTGAAAAAACGATTGACTAAAGACGAAATTATTCCCTTGAACAACTATTCGCCAACTATTTTCGGGTAATTATTCCCATCAAAATCATTCAAGTAAGTGATCTGAAAATTCATTCATTTTCAGAAGTTTCAGTGCATTTTTTTAATAAAAGGAATGAATATCGAAGAACGAATCAAACCTGATGGTAATTGTTTATTCAGGTCATTTGCTCATTTTTTATATAATGACCAAGAAAAACATAGACATGTAAGATTAAAAATCGTTTCAAATGTAATACAGAATTGGTCATTATACGAAGATTTTATAGTAGGCGACAAATCATACGGTACGAATATAACAGATCAAAAATCTTACAAATTGCATGTGTCACGTGACACTGTTTACGGAGGAGAGGTTGAAATTCAATCGTTCGTACAAATATATAATGTACGGGTATTGCTTTGTAGAAGCGATAATTCAGCTCCAAATGAATTCGGACAATGTCCTAGCAATGGAACATTAACCGTGTTATTATCGGGTACAATCGATGCAGGTCATTACGATGTTATAGAAACATCGAATCTTCTTTTTTGGCAAAATTATAAAAAGCAATCCAATCGTATTTATTACGAAAAAAATAAAGATTTGATCAATGAGAAAAGACAAGTAATTAATTTATCTGAAGCATCATTGGCTAAGAAAAGAGAATCAGATAAAGTTGAAAGTATGAATGACGAGCGTTTGAGAAAAAAACACAACAAGGATGTTGTACAAAATATGAATGACGAGCGTTTGAGAAAAAAACACAACAAGGATGTTGTACAAAATATGAATGAGGAGCGTTTGAAAAAAAAACACGACAAGGACGTTGTGAAAAATATGAATGAGGAGCGTTTGAGAAAAAACACGATAAGGACGTTGAGAAAAATATGAATGACGAGCGTTTAAGAAAAAAACACGATAATGACGTTGTGAAAAATATGAATGACGAGCGTTTAAGAAAAAAACACGATAAGGACGTTGTGAAAAATATGAATGACGAGTGTTTGAGAAAAAAACAAAACAAGGATGCTGCGAAAAATATGAATGACGAGCGTTTGAGAAAAAAACACAATAAGGACGTTGTGAAAAATATGAATGACGAGCGTTTGAGAAAAAAACACGATAAGGACGTTGTGAAAAATATGAATGATGAGCGTTTGAGAAAAAAGCACGATAAGGACGTTGTGAAAAATATGAATGAGGAGCGTTTGAGAAAGAAACAAAACAAGGATGTTGTGAAAAATATGAATGAGGAGCGTTTGAGAAAGAAACAAAACAAGGATGTTGTGAAAAATATGAATGAGGAGCGTTTGAGAAAGAAACAAAACAAGGATGTTGTAAAAAATATGAATATGGACCGTTTGAGAAAAAAACAAGACAAAGATGTTGTAAAAAATATGAATAAGGAACGTTTAAAAAAAAAAAGAAACAAAGATATTGTGAACATTATGAATGAGTAACGTTTGAAGAAAAAACGAGGCCAAGCCGTTGTCGAAAATTTAAATGAAGAGCGATTGAGGAAAAAAAGAAAAGATAATATTGTAAAAAATTTAAATGAAACACGTTTGAGAAATAAACGGAAAAAAGATATTGCAGAAAATTTAAATGCAACACGCTTGCACAAAAAAAGACAGAAAGATATTATCCAAAATTTAAATGAGGAACGTTTGAAAAAAAAAAGAGAAAAAGATTTAATACAAAATTTGAATGAGGAGCGTTTGAAAAAGAAAAAAGAGAATGACTTAGCGCGAAATTTGAATGAGGATCGTATGAAAAAGAAAAAAGAAAATAACTTAACAAAAAATTTGAATGAGAATCGTTTGAAAAGAAAAAGAGAGAATGATATGATAGAGAATATGTCGAATGAGCGTGTTAAAAAGAGAAATGGGAAACAAATTGATACACCGTGGCCTGTTAAGATATCGTATTTGGATTTCGGAGATATGACTTATAGTTGCCCATACTGCTCTGCAGTTTTCTGGGATGTTGAATTTTCGAAAAAAAGCTGTTGTCATTACGGAAAAGTACAACTTTCACGTTTGAGTGATTATGATGAAAATTTGAAACAATTGTTATTGCACGATCGGCAATACAGACAATTAATTCGTTATTATAACAGCCGGTTTTCGTTTGCAACTTTCAATGCTAACGTGGTCAATGAATTTGGAAAAGGTGTTTATAATTTGAAGATTCAAGGACAAGTTTGCCATGTTACACCGAATACTCTTTACACAAAAACCGGTGAAGCACCAATCGGTGGCCAAATTTATATTTATGATGATTACGCAGCATCTGAACAAATATTGAAAGAAAGTAAACATTTATCGAAAAAACATGTGGAGATAATATCACAAGTATTAAATAATATCAATCCGTACGCTAAAAAATATAAACATTTACATGAGTTATGTAAAAATGAAGAATTACCAGAGTATAATTTATATTTTGTCCGAAACATCAATTCGGATAAACATCGGTACAATTTGCCATGTACCGCAGAATGTGCCGCATTAATAGTTTCAAAAGACGGTAACATTCCAGTATTTGATTTATGTATTTATCCAAGAAATCTTCCCAATGGCGTAAATCCCGAAACATATTTGAATAAATTATCATTTCATGTCGATCCAATGACTTTTCCGATAATGTTTCCTTCTGGGGATTTGGGATGGAGTCCATTATTAATGCAGACTGCAAATAATACTAAAAGACTTTCGACCTTGCAATATTATTCGTATCGCTTGGCTTACAGACCAAATTGTAGTTTCAATCCAATATTATTTTGTGGTAGACTAACTCAACAATACGTTATTCAAGCATACATTATGATTGAAAGCAATAGATTGAATTTTTTTAGATACAATAAAAAGAAATTACGCGTTGAGTGTTACCAAGGAATAGTCGATCATGTAGCACGAAGTGTTTTAAACGATTCAAACAATTTCAAATCAGAACGTTTAGGCAATGTTTTTATTTTGCCATCAACGTATTTGGGTAGTCCAAGAAATATGCATCAAAATTATCAAGATGCAATGGCGATTGTAAGAACGATTGGTAGACCGGATTTATTTATAACAATGACCTGCAACCCTAATTGGCCAGAACTACAGAGAATATTAAATCACTTTCCAGTGGGCACAACGTGCAACGATATTCCAAACATCACGGTGCGGTTGTTTTATTCCAAATTACGCGCGCTTTTGTCCGATGTTCTAAGTGGAATGTTGTTTGGAAAAATTTTAGCGTGTGTTTACACCATTGAGTTTCAAAAACGTGGGTTACCGCACGGGCATATGTTGTTCTTGTTAAATTATAAAAATAAATTAACTACTCCAGAAGCTATTGATAAATATATCAGTGCCGAAATTCCTAATATAAATGATGAATTACAAGAATTAGTTATCAAGCATATGTTACATGGACCTCATACTGATTACTCTCCATGCTACGATAAAGAAAAAAATACATGCTCAAAAAAATTCCCGAAAGAGTTTCGCGATTTTACAGAATTTGAAAAAAATGGGTTTCCCAAATATAAACGTAAAGATAACCGTAATGTCGGACATGTATATAATAGAAAAATAAATGGTGACTTAGTATCAGTTGATAATTCGATGGTAGTCCCATACAATCCAGAAATTCTTCAAAAATATAAATGTCACGTAAATGTTGAATATTGTGCTTCCATAATGAGCGTTAAATATATATATAAATACCTGCACAAGGGACATGATCGAGCGTATTTGAAAGTGAAAAGAAACAATGAAAACGTTAACTCAGAAAATTACGATGAAATTTCAGATTATATTGATAGTCGTTACGTTAGTCCCATGGAAGCAGCTTGGCGTATAGAAGAATTACCCCTTTCGGATAGATCGCATCCTATTGTTCGTTTAGCAGTACATTTAGAAAGTCAACAGCACATAATTTTTTAAGAAAATACTGAAAAAGATGCTCTGGTAAAAAGCGAGACAACATTAACAGCGTGGTTCAAACTTAATAAAAACAAGCGCCTCAGCGCCCTGCGGGCGCAGAAGCCCTTGTTGGTGGGCTCCGCCCCCCAAACCCCCCGAAAAATGTCCCGGGGGGACATTTTTTAAGGCACTCACGGGGGTACACGTCGCGCTACGCGCTCCGTACCAAGTGTGATTACACTTCGCGTTATGCGCTACGTATCGAATATGTTTATACGTCGCGCTGCGCGTTTCACCTGAACCTCCTGTGTGTTTTAAGATCGGAATATTGAAACAATTGAAAAGAAAGTAGAAGAGTGCTTGGAAAAATTCGAGATAAAATTTGAATTTTTTTTTTGTTTCGAAAAAATTTTAAAGAGATTTGAAAAAATTAAATTGCAGTTTCCCAATATTTAAAGTAATTTACATTAAAAACGAAAAAAAAGCTGAGATTTTTTTTTTTCATTTCAAATCATCCCGCCACAGAATATCAATGACGCGGCGTGTGCGAACTTTATCACGTCTGCTATGGAATTGTCGTCGGCTTCCAAAGTTCGACAGATAGAATGACCGGAAAAAAAATAAATAGTCGCGATTGTTTTAAATTTTATTTGGCAAATTGCAATAATTTTGGATATCCGATGATTCTTCTTTGTGAAATTATAACCAAGTTTTTCAGTGCACCCGTGAAATTTATGATTTTTATTACGAATGTGAATGATGTATTGTAAAATATTGTGAATGGTTTCGTTCACAATATATTATTTTCGAAATAAAAAGGGCTAATATTTGTAAATCAATGTGTGATATTTCGTGTTTTATTTTTCGCAACCAAATTTTCTTTTCTGACATGATGAAAAATTGTTTTTTGGAAAATTAAAGTAACATAACCTTTAAAATAATTCCTCACTAGAAATAATTGTAGAATAAAAATATTAAGAAATGTTAGAATGTCTTCAAATTTGCTGTGCATAGTGTTTTCGATGCAATGAAATATTGCTGAAAATTAGAAAAAAATTCGTTCGTAGGTTTCAAAATTGCAGTGCCGTACGGACCTTTGACAGGAGAAAATGGATTTTTAAATGGAAAATGCCTGGAAAAAATGTTTCGAGACGTCGGAATGTCTTCAAATTTGCTGTGCATAGTGCTTTCGATAAAATAAAATAATGCTGCGAAAAAGAAAAAAATTGGTTCGTAGACTTCATAATTGGAGCACCGTACGGACATTTAGCGGAACAAAATTGAATTTTTATTTTGGAACAACTCATTAAAGGCTTCGCAGTAGTTTCAAAATGTTTGTGCACAATAGTCATGATGTGATAAAATACTCCTGCGAAGGAGAACAAAATTGGTTCGCACCATCCAAAGTTACACTGTGATACGGACGTCCGAGAAGATAAATTCAGTGAAAAAGCTATTTTTAATCAACCGCAGGCTAAAAAAAATATTTCCAGTCATCGGAGTCACTTCAAATTAACTGCGCATGAAGTTGGAGGTACACCGAAGTAAATTCTGAAAAACTAATTTTTTTGGAGCATACGCTGCGGGGAATCCCCATCGAAAGCTGTGTGAAGAAGCCTCGATGGTCATTTTAATAGGCACTCTTTGCCTATTGTTATAGTGAGTGCCTAAAAATGAGAGTGCAAGACAATTCCTTTACATTAATATTCCAAAAAATTATTCATTAGATTTGAAGAAAAAAATTTGGGTAAAACGTCGTGCATTTTCTAAAGCAATTGGTCGAATCGTAAGTGTAAGTCCAAAGGACGTTGAACGATTTCATTTAAAATTAATATTAAATCGTGTAAAAGGAGCGACGAGTTTCAATGATTTGAAAAAGTATGAAAATGAAACTTACAATACTTTCAAAGAAGTAGCAATTGCAATGGGATTGGTTGAATGTGACACTGAAATTTTCAAGATTTTCGAAGAAGCATGTACAATTATGATGCCAAACGAGTTGCGTAAATTCTTCGCGTGGTTTATTATTTCTGATAATTTTGTATTTTCGCGACAAATTTGGGATAAATTTAAAGAATATTTTTGTGAAGGATTTCTCGATAATAATGAAAATAGAACATTACAAGAAATAAATAAAATTTTTAAATTAGAAAACAGGCAATGTTCAGATTTTGGGTTACCCGAACCAGATGAAAATCTAATTGACTTAAATGTTGAAAAAGAAATTATGATGTTTCATAAAGATGAATCTAAAAAAATTATTGCTCAATTAAACGAAGATCAAAGATTTATTTTCGATTATATAATCAAAGAAGATAATAAAAAAATGATTTACATTGATGGTCCTGGAGGTACAGGAAAAACATTTTTATACACAGCTCTAATTCATTATTTCTTAGGAATCGGAAATAAAGTATTATCAATGGCATGGACGGGTATTGCATCGATATTATTGCCAAGAGGAATGACGAGTCATAGAACTTTTAGACTACCATTGGACTTAACGAGTATAGAAACTTCATTTTTGAAGTTAAATTCAGATAAAAAAAGATTGAGGGAATGTGATGTCATTATTTGGGACGAGGCATCAATGATACCAAAAAAAGCGTTAGAAATTGTCGATAAAACTCTCCGTGATTGTTGTAACGTTGAACATCTTCCATTTGCAGGCAAATTGATTATATTGGGTGGAGATTTTCGACAAATTCTGCCAGTTGTAAAAAATGCAACAAAATATGCTATCGTCAACGAAACAATAAAATTTTCTAACATGTGGCATCAGTTTAAAATTATGAAATTAGAAAAAAACATGCGAACATGTGATAATTGTTTTTCGACATTTTTATTGGAAATTGGCAGCGGTCTGATAAAATCATTACAAATATCCGAAAATTGGAAAACGAATGATATTTGTACGACGATATACGGAACTATAATTAACCAAAGTGATGATTTATCAAATCGTGCTATATTGTCTTGCCATAACGAGGATGTTTATCAATTAAATGATAAAATATAAAAAAAAAATAAACAATACAGAAAAAATATATTACAGTATTGACTATGCAAAACATAAAGGAGTCGATCAAGCCGATAGTGACGTCGATCTAAATTATCCAATAGAATATTTGAATTCTTTGAAATTGCCGGGACCACCAATTCATAAATTAAGATTAAAAGTTGGTGCAATTGTTATGCTCATCAGAAATTTAAGTATAAATTATGGATTATGTAACGGAACAAGAATGAAAGTCATTGGGTTATTCAAATTTAATATTAAAGTAGAAATAATAACTGGAACCCAAAAAGGTAAATGTGCATTTATTCCAAGAATCATATTAGATACTGGAGAATTTTCTTCCTTACCATTCATTTTATATCGCAGACAATTCCCGATCGTTCTAGCATTTGCAATAACCATTAATAAATGTCAAGTTCAAAGTTTTGAAAAAGTTGGTATATATTTCCGAAGACCTTTATTCGCTCATGGGCAATTATATGTAGCATTGTCGAGATGTAAAGACCCGAATCAATTATTCATTGAAAACGATTCGGAAGATATTAATGAAATCAACAATGTTGTGTGGAATGAAGTTTTTAATTAACAATTTTTTCCTCAATAAAAACTAAATAATATTCGTGCTAATAATAAATTATTATTATCACGCATATTTTACAAGTTGATTAGGCCTACTGGGGACACAACTTGCATTTGATTAATCAACAATTCGGTTATAATTTAAATTCGAAATATCGTTTGAACGATAAATAAATTCTTCAACCAAATGTCAAAATAATCAAATGAAAAAAAAACGCGCCGTTTTATCTACTTCAAAGTGGTGTGGAAATGATAATCTAAAGAGTTTGTGTATCTACAAGATATGGACGTTTAAATGCATAAAACGGCCATTCTTATTTATATGCAAAATTCTCTTATGATTTTCATGTAGTTAAAGATTTAACCAATTTATCAGACGAATATTTATATAATTCTAAATATTGAATTGAACAGCGAGCGCGCGTAGCGCGCGAGCCCGGGGAACCTCTAGTATATATATATATTGCAACGTTGATTGATTTTCCTTGATTTTCCTGTGACAAAATGACAAGACAGGAAAATCAAGTTAACTGCCCTTGCAGGGCATTTATTAAAAAAAAACAACACACAACATATACAATAATAAAACAAAAAAAAAGGGGGGTACGGAAATATACATATAAAATAAGTAAACAAGTATCTACCAAAAAAAAAAGAGAAAAAAAAATCTGAAAAAAAAAGATAATAAAATAAATAACGGAAAACGCAGAAAAAAAACCCTCAAACGGAACAAAACGGACAAGACGACAAAAACAACCAACGAAGACGAGGTAACAACGCAGGCGAGTGGAGACAAGACGACAACGATAACCAACGAAGACGAAATGACGACGCAGACGAATAAAAACGAAACGACGACGACAACCAACGAAGTCACGACAACAACGTAGGAAAATGGATACAAGACAACAACGAAGACAAGCAAAACCCAAAACAAAGACGAAACGAAGACGGATGAAAACGGAACAAACGAAGATGATAAAAAGGAAAAAGAAGGGACAGGAACAGCCGGACGACGCCGAATCATAAAAATTTTTTTTAAAAGTTAACATGTCCCTTTCGGGACGTATATTTGGAAAAAACAAACCACAAATAAAACAATACAAACAGAGATCTTAAACCTAGTGGAATAAACCACGAAAAAAAAATATAATAATAATACTACATATAATTCTTAAAAATATTATAAAATCTAAATATTTATAAAAAAAAATTATATATAAAAATAGGGGCCTTAAAAACTAAAGGGGGAAGGGAGGGCGATGAAAAGCCGCCGTCGAAACTCCTAGCCCTGGAACAAAAGAAGAGACAAAAAAATATATAAATAAAAATTCAATGAGAAGAAAATTAAAAAAAAAAAAGAGAGGAAAAAAAAAACTCACCAATCGGCGTCGGAGATGACCCCTCGATGGCGGGGAGCGATCCCGCCTCCGCAGCAGCCCACGGCCCAGATTGGGGAAAATTCTTCCCAACTCCTCCAGTAAGGAAGGCCGCCGCGGCCTAGGGACGACAAGGCCCCCCGGAACCCCCTGGTCGGCCGGCGGAGGACTCGCCGGACTCGGTGGAGGGGCCACATGCAGCAGCCGCTCAAAAACGATGGCCACCTCGGGGTCTCCGGCTCCCAGGCGACGGGCGGCAAGGGCAACGGCACCCACGCTTTGCGATTACGCATTTCCGCGTAATAATGCGCGTACCGCGCCCCCTCGTCCTCGTGGATTGAGATCTCCCTCGCCAAAAGTACCGGGGTCTCTAGATCCCAATCTTCGAAATCCACCTGGTACGGGTAGATTCCAAAAAGGATTCGAAGGGAGAATCTGTCCTCCCTCTCAAATCCCCATCTGAAAAAAAACAAACACAAACAAAATTAAAAATAATAAAAAAAAGAGGGGTATAAAATAATAAAATAAATACTTACGGGTTATATGCCCGCCGTGTGGCCCGAGTCCTGGCCACCAGCTCTTCAAATGCCTTTCCTCGAAGGCACCTTGTTCCGGCCGCTGGATAAATGGTCAGGAGGACCTCGTCGACCTCGCAGAAGTCGAGCTCCTCGTTTGAAAAAAATTCTCCGTAGAAAACCATATTAGAAAAAATTTCGTTGGTGTATTCGACCAAAGAAAAGAATAAACTGATGAGGAAACGATAGAACCCCGACCTTTTATATCCAGGCCGAAGGAGTTTACCCCGTGGAAATTTAGAAAAACGGGGATGAACAGCCAATAGGTAACAGGCAAGGAACCGGACGCCACAAAAAGAAAAGGCCCAATTAAAAGGAGACTGGAAGCGAGAAACCTGTTAAGCAAGAGAGAAAGGATGACCGACCCAACCCTCGTGAAATAGAAACTTTTTCCTTGACCATCACGGAAAATATATAATTCCACTTTAATTAAATTACATATATATTGAAAAACAAATGTAGGGCAACGAAAAGAAAGCAAAACTAGAACAAAGAAAATATTCAAAACAAAACAAAAAAAAAAAGCAAACACAAAATGCACGAAATAAGGGTTATTACAATAATTTTTTTTTAATTACAAAAAGAAACACAAAGGAAATAAATTTTCCAGAATATGATAATTAACAATTAATTAAAAACACAACGCACGACGCTGAAAAATAAAAGGGGAAGAAAATAAATAAAAACAAATTCGAGAAAGAAATAATCCCTCGTTTCATAAGAAAAGGAAAAAGAAAGGGACAAACCAACAAAGATGCCGATAGAGATACCGTCGCACAACCTGTCGCCCCGCAACGAACCCCTCGAGACGGCTCGGAGGCGCCGCTGTTTCCGTCGAGAAAAGTAGGCGAAGACCGAAGATATCTTCGTACGACAAATCCCAGCTAGAAAAAAAAGGGGTACCGATAAAAAAAAGAGAAAGCAAACCGCCCGGAAAATTACACGAAAAATCACTTACCTTGCCTCGTTCAACATTCTCCGAAGAAAACGTATACGCCGAACTCCTTTTTGCACTTTTATCGAAATCGTACCCGGTACATGAGGATTACTATCAAGCAACCTCTGCAGTGATGGAGTCATGGCTCATTCACTTGCGGCATAATTAAATCGCTTCAGAAAGAAAATCGTCCGATGAAAATAATAAAGTCCCTTTCAATACAGACAGAGTCAAGAGAATAAAAGAAATCTCGAAATACACGTGGTTTTTCAACGTATCTCTACGGGATACGGGAGATCTCGCCCCCCCATCCTATCCACGCATTAACTTCATACGGTCCAGGGACCAACGGAGTTATTCTATACTTCACCAATCGGTGCCACGCATTCCGTTTTATTTCCTTTTCTCTGTCGATCCTATGAGCGTTGCCGCGTCCAAAATTTACATATAAAATCACTGACGTTACAGATGGAAAAGGCGTTACTCGCCCTGGGAATAGCGTTCTTACTTCTGCTATATTCCCCACCCCCGGTGGAAGGAATAATCGGATACGATTGCACGGGCGCCACATTGAATATTACAACCGTGTCACTCCTCGAGATCGGCGAATGCGACATTCCTACACAGGAAGTGAACGAAACCGCTGTCCATATTCAACTATTACAACTAAACCAATACTCTTCTATACAAGTACACCAATGCAAAGTTGAAATATACCGTGTAATCCGCCGATGCGGCATGTGGTCGCACGGAATGAACGTACCCAACGGAGAATATTCGTATATCGATACCGTTTCACGCGATATTTGTTCCGACTTGCATAAAACAGGAACGATTAAAATCGGGCAAACCGAAATATACGGAGCGATAGATAACGGCACGATAATGCGACCCATTTCAATAGCCGGCACGGTAAATCAAGACGCATCATGCGAGGGGGTATATTACTCGGACCCATATGGAAATTGGGATAAAGTATACGTAAAGGGCACAGTTAAAATCTCGCTACGTGACTATTCTGCAGACGTCGATGTAGACACCAATAAAATTCATTTAAAATCAGGTATGCGATGTGAGCTTAGCGAGGGTCATTGCGTTGACATCGACGGGGGCGATACCTTTTGGGAACCTTTCCCCGAGGACAGCTGTCACTCCAAACGGTATGGTGCGCTTTACGAGGGCCCTGCTAAACGCACAACTGACACCGACACTACATACAAGCAAACAATGTACTCACTAACAGAGGGAGACGTAATCTTTGCATTAACTGCCAAGGGTCAAACAAACTTATGCGGATATACGTTGGTTCGAACGGAACACCCGAAGTTGTTAATTGTAGAAATCCGTAAGGGAGATCCATTCATAAAAAAGGAACCTTTGTCAGTAAACAATCTCGATCTTTTCGCATATGTAAACTCAAAATTTGTATACGTAGAAAAATACATACGCACACAGATGAAACAAATGTATGTGGATATACTTACTCAAAGATGCAATCTCGAAAGAAGAGTTTTGGAAAACACCATCGGTCTTGCAAAACAATCACCGGACGTATTCGCTTATAATATCATGAAGGGACCAGGCTATATGGCCGCATTATCCGGAGAAGTAGCCCATATCGTAAAATGCATTCCAATAGAGGTAAAGATCAGAGAAACACGGGAGTGTTACACACAGCTACCTGTCGAGGTAGGGAACCACTCCTACCATCTCACACCTCGGACACACATACTCAAGAGAACTGGGACTCAGGTCACTTGCAACACCCTTGTGCCGTCTATGTATCGCGTCGGAGGGGAATGGTATTCGCTCGAACCCCGACCTATTCATGCGACGCCACCAACTGTACTTAAACCTCTTTCTGATCATACATGGACATACCGAAATCCGGAAGCACTCGCCACCAGCGGCATATATACGCAAAAGGATCTAGACGAATTACGAGAACACATAACGTTTGCTGCCGAATGCCCCGCTATTTTAAACTCCGTAGCGAGAGGTATAGCAGGACAACCCACAATTACTCAGGGAGGAACAATTGCCAATTTAATCGATGAACAAGCGATAAATAAAATAATCGAAAGTTCTTGGGAAAAATCGTGGGGATATTTTTCCACCTTTGGTACGTTTAGCGCAGGGCTAATTGGCATTGTCATGTTGTGTAGAGGAATAAAACTAATAATTGATACTGTAATCCACGGATACGCTTTACACACTGTATACGGTTGGTCTCTATACCTCATTGGAGCCATCTGGGCTTCGGTAACGAGCCTATTGCTGCATCTGGGAAAGAAACCTCCCAAGGAGAACTGGGAAGATGGCAACATCAATGACGAACCTACCCCTAAATCCCCATTACAACCCAAGCCGCCCAGTTACTACGCTGAAAACGAGAGACCCACGACTACCTTTAACTTAGAACCTTTCCATTTCGGGTTTGACCCAAGAATTCGCGACCTCCAACAGACTCTAAACACCGAGGCACCGAGCCACCATTATCACATACCTGTGACTACACATCAGGGCACCACATTACCGTCGTATTTTAGTCCGGAAACTACAACTTTGCCACGTGGGAAGGAGGGAAGAAGTAATAAACAAACGGAAGAAGGCGAACATTACAAAACCCGCCGACCTTTCCGCAGTCCACTTAAGATGAGTTTGTTGGATCAGGGAATGGAAACAAAGGAATTAGCGTCATTTTCACCGGTATCGATACCTCCTTTTGCGACATTACCCAGAGCAAAGCCGCGTGAGTCCATTCCACAGGAATCAACGCCCCCGGAACCCACGTATCCGGAAAAGAAAATGCAAGGGTCAGTAACACGGGCGCAGGTAGAATCCTCCCCGGAGCCCGAGGTTACTATTAACAGGGAATCAGCAGCGGGCAATGAAACGGCAACAAGAATATACCCTACCCTCGAGAAAATAAAAAGGATTCCCGTTCACACACCGTGCCCCGAGAGAAGACGGATGTTTCTCTCTCTCGAAAGACGCTCAAACAACTAAAAGAAAAGGAAAGAAAAGAAGAGAGGAAAAAATATATAACGTATACGCTGTTGCACAATTAGTAATAGGCATGACCTTTTCTAGAAATTATACACGATAACAAGCAAAATCAATTAATTAGGAAATAATTCAGCATCTGCACACACCGTTATCAAACACTACAGTTTCAATTCGGTATTTCTGCTTAAAGGAGGCTCAAATCCAGAAGGCGTAAGCAACAACCATAAAGAAAAAATATCATCAACGGATTTCCCTCAACAAATCAGAAAGAAGAAGAAAAACACAATCAAAGAAACGAGCAGAAATAAAAGAAATATATATATATATTTTTTTTTTGATATATGGATTTGTGACACCACAATGACAGGTCAACAACCAATTGGGCCAAACTATCATTTAGAAGAAACAAGATTGCTCAGTTTTGTACTTTGGCCTAAACCCAACGTATCCCCTGAGGAATTAGCAGCAGCAGGATTTTACTACACTGGACAAGAAGACAAAACTACCTGTTTCGAGTGCAAACTCACAATAGGCGAGTGGGAAGCTGAGGACAGACCTATACTAGAACATCAAAGATGGCAAGATAAATGTCGTTTTGTGCGAAGAATACCCTGTGGTAACGTACCCCTGGGAGTGCCCCCTTCCGTTATACCTGCCGCACGCGCACCCAAAGGACCTTATGACACCAAGAGCCCGGAATCACGCAAGGCTAATAACGCTATGGCAGGATTTTCCGAAAAAGGACCTTCTTACCCCGCGTATGCGAGTTACAACAAGCGCCTGAGAAGTTTCGCAAATTGGCCAACATCGTCATCACAGTCAAAGGAAAGCCTTGCCACAGCAGGTTTTTTCTATACGGGAAAGGAGGATCAAACAATATGTTATTATTGCGGAGGAGGACTGAGCAAGTGGCAGCCTACCGATACGGCTATGGGCCAACACGCGAAATGGTTCTCAAAATGTAAATACCTACGTGCTCAACGGAGATCCGGAATCCAACCCAGTAATAGCCACAATTACGAATTACCAAAGTTGCCAGAGGAATCAGTCGAACTAAAGGAAGCCGAAACTACAGTCAAATGGGCCGCATGTTTGACGAATCTCCGAAAATATACAACAGAGATAAATAAATTCATTGGGGAAGTAGGAAATAAGGGACAGAGCAAGGCAGGTAAACAGGCACCAACAATGAGCGAGGCAGTAAACAGGGAAAAGCAACAGGAGGCAACGATCCTCGAGGAGGATGAAAGGGATAACGTTGACCCATCAACAGACGCATTGCAACCGCAGAAACCGACTGAACCTAAACATCCGTCCACTCCACAAAATTTAAGTGAACCAAAAATTCTCAACATCGGGACTTTGAGCAAATTGGTCAATAATAACCTATGTCACCGTTGCCGCATGAAAAGCATAGGAACAATGGCTTTGCCCTGTTATCATGCCACCGTTTGCACTGATCGCGCGAAACAAGTAAAGCAATGTTACACGTGCGGAACCAACATCGATTACGGAGTGGAATTTTCCATCGACCACGAGTATAGACAAGGGCTGACACTTATCGCCCTTCGCACTATCCCGGAGTTGTAAACGAAGCGAAGACGTAAAGGATATAAGTCGAAGGAAAACATAGCGCGTTACCCTTACCTTGAATAAACTATGAACAACCAATATAGTAATAAGAATTACCCCATAATAATAATAATAATAATAATAATAATAATAATAATAATAATAATAATAATAATAATAATAATAATAATAATAATAATAATAATGCAACAGAAAAGACGGAACTGATGTTTCTCACAAGAAAACGCATACAGACGAGACTGCCCATGTTGGTCGGGACCAACGAAATCGAGGCCAGAAGGGAAGTCAAGTACCTCGGGGTGACCCTAGATACGAAGATGACTTTCTGGCAACACATACAAAGGACAGCCCAAAGGGCGGCCGAAAAGATAAAATCTTTGAGCCGCCTGATGGCAAACACGAACGGACCGAGACCGGGAAAACGGAGACTTCTAATGTCGACGGCCCACTCGATCCTCCTCTACGGCGCGGAGATCTGGGCGGATTCCCTAAAGACCAAAAAATACTGTCATGCAATGATGTCAGTACAGAGACAGCGCGTTGAGGATCGCCTGTTCCTACCGGACGGTCTCGGCGCAGGCCGTTCTGCTGATAGCGGGCGTGATTCCCATAGATCTTCTTGCACTCGAGCGCAAGAGGATCTACGGAAGGAGCGCAGACACGAGACGACAGGACGCGGCATCAACGGAAAGAGACAGGACCCTGCAGATGTGGCAACAACGATGGACAGAAGAAACGACAGGAAACTGGACGAGACGACTGATAAAGGACCTGAGACCGTGGTTCAGTCGGGACTTTGGAGACGTAAACTTCTACATTACCCAATTCCTGACAGGACACGGTTACTTTAGACGGTACCTACACAAAATGAACAAAACACGTACACCGGACTGTAATTACTGCGGACACGAACGAGATGACGCGGAACACACCTTCTTCAGATGTGACCGTTGGACAAGACTGCGACAAGAAACAGAAACGGCGGTCGGAAGCATCACCCCGGACAACATCGTCGAGGTGATGCTCCACGGAAACGAACAATGGCAAAATATCGCCACATACATAGAGACAATACTGAGACATAAAAACGCGGACGGCTGCCTGACATGACAGACTAGACGCGACAGATGAGACAGAAACAGAACCTACACACAACATGAAAAGACAAACACAGACAGATCCCCCGATCAGAAGTAATATTAACATAGTTCCTGGTCGGGGGCGGACGCAAAGGAGGTGGCGGTTTAGTGGGTAGGCCAATCGGGAGTCCCACATTTGCACCAGTCCGCATGGCTGGGGTGAATCCGTAAAAAGGATTCCGCAACTCCTCGGAAAAAAAAAAAAATAATAATAATAATAATAATAATAATAATAATAATAATAATAATAATAATCCCGTGTCGGGTTGCTGGTCCCGCATCGGGCGCCTCCCCAGGTGGCGGATAGGGGGATGCCTTCCAGACATGGATGGTACCGAAATACTCGGGGTGGACCAAAATCAGCCTACACATACAGATACACAAGATACAACACACACGCACGAACACGTCCGAGTGGCACACCGGTGATGCGAATGACCAGGGACCCAATAAATGGGATACCCTGAAAAGCGAATGGTCGGGGTCCCCTATAAACGGGGTCCAACCGAAAACGAATGCGCGGGGGCTCTATAAACGGGCTGCCCCAGTGTGAATGAACCGGCGAACGCCACAATAGCGGACACTCACAAACACGAGCACTAAACACTACCTCAGGGGCCGTGCAATGTTCCGACACGGTACGGGAGGTCGCGATCCCGAGAGACCCGTAGCATTCAGGAACAACAATGATGAGATGCACAAGCAAAAACAGGAGTTACCTCAGGTGGTACCCCCTACGCAGGGGCAACCCACCCTGGGTTCCGATCGGGTGAAAGCCCCGGTGGCCCATGGCAGCGGCACGGATTCTGAGGGCCGCAAATTGTGCACTGAATCGACGACGATGAAGACGAGGACGACGGACAGAAAACAATTGACAGGAAGCAAGACACTCCTGGGAGTACTAAGACAGGAGAGGACGGTGAGCGCGTCGAGCGCAGGAAGCGCATCGAGCCTCATCTCCACAATCGACAGCGACGACAGACACACATACTTAAGAACGGGACAGACAGAGTATACAAATACCAACGGTACGACATTACAACGGAACGAACGAGATCTAACGGAACTACTTGAACTAATAAGGACGACAGCAACAAAAATGGCCGAGGCAGCGGCAGTTCAGAAAAACATGAACATGACTGTCAAGACAGGAATTAAGACGATCCTCGAGGCGGCCGACGCCGCGCTTGCTCAGCGCGGCGAGGCAGTCTCGGGAGGGCAGACAAGGGACGACGAAACTACAGAGACAGACACGGAGACGAAAAAACTGGAAACGCCACGGACGAAACGAAAACGGGAGACGACAGGGACCACCCCGGAGACCTCACAGAAGAGAACTCCGAGAGCGGTGGCGGCTGCTCCTTGGCAGACGGTAACAAAAAAGAAGACGAAAACGACAGAACGGAAAAATAGGACAAACGAGACGGACGCGAACGCCCGGACTGACAGGCACAGACCGATCCCGAAACAACGGGGGTTGGCGGTCCTCGTCAAGCCTGGAAAAGACAGAACGTATTCCGACATTGTACGAAAAATAAGGGAGACAGTGGACCCGGCGAAAAACAACGTCGAGGTGAAGACTGTCAGAAAGACGAAGGACGGACTGTGTCTCATAAAGTTGCAGTCCAACACAGACGGACGTGACGACTTTCGACGCGCGCTCCAGGAAGCGGTCGGCAACGACGGCAGCGTCAAATCTATGATCTCTCGGGTTCAAGTGGAGATCATGGACCTGGATTGCGTCGTGACGAAAGACGACGTGACACAGGCACTGAGACGAGAGACAGGACGGGACGGGGACTTCGGCGTCCACATCTTCGGTCCGAACCGGGCCGAGCAGTACATGGCGGTCTGCGACCTCGAATCGCAGGAGGCCGACGCGTTGCTCGGACGGGCTCGGATCGGGATCGGATGGGTTCACTGCCGCGTCCGAAAGAGACTGACGGTAACGAAGTGTCACAAGTGCCTAGGGTACGGACACACTAAGGCAAATTGTGAAGGAAAGGACAGGACCAAAAGCTGCAGGAAATGCGGCGAGACTGGACACTACGCGACGGACTGTAAAAACAGACCGGCCTGTCCTCTGTGCGCCGAGGCGGGGCACGCGGACGCAGCGCACCTACCGGGATCCGGGAAGTGCGCGGTGTTTCGGGCTGCGCTGGAGGAGTGCAAGAGGCAGACCGGACGACGGACAGCGTAATTCAGGGAAACCTGAACCGCAGCAGGACAGCTGACATGCTACTGCCCCAGATAGCAGACGAACACGACGCCAACATACTGATACTGTGCGAACCATACAGAAAACGAACGACACAGACGTGGATCACGAACGACGCTGAGACGGTCGCTATCTGGGTGAGGGGCGCTGCCCGATCTCGGATAACCGATCGCGGCGTGGGGGAGGACTACGTCTGGGCCAGAGTGGGCCCTGTCACTTATGTCAGTGTCTACCTGACCCCGAACTGCGCCGTAGCGGAGTTCGAGAGAAAGGTCGCGACCCTCGAGGACGGGATAAGGGAGCTGCCCGGGGACGTTGTGGTTGCGGGGGACCTCAACGCGAGAGCGGTCGACTGGGGCATGACAGTGACGAACAAACGGGGACGGCTGCTGCTGGAGATGGCCGCAAGGCTAGACTTAGTGGTAGCAAATACAGGAAATACGCCGACGTACAGACGACCGGGATACGGAGACTCCATTCCAGATGTAACGATGACCTCGGACAGACTATTTCCGCAGGTGGGTCGGTGGCGGGTGGTCGAAGACTATACGGCCAGCGACCACCAGTACATCGCCTTCGAGATTGCGGGACAGACAGTAACGACACGGAATAGGACTCGACACCGCCCGCGGTGGAACACGAACAAACTCGACGTACGAAGGTTCTCGGAAGAACTGGCGCTAGCGCCGGCTCCGATTACCAACGTTCCCCCAGGGCTGACTGGCCGGCCCCGGGCGGAAAGACTAGCGGACGAGACGGCCAAGCTGACGGAGCGGCTGTGCAACAGCACAATGCCGAAAAAACACTACAGACGCGACAGACCGTCACAATACTGGTGGACCGACGAGATAGCCGAACTGCGGAAAGGATGCCTCGCAACACGAAGACGAATGACAAGGGCCAGAGGCAGACCCGAAAGGGAAGCCCTACAGGCCATATACACTACGGAACGAAAGCGATTGACGAACGCAATACGGGACAGCAAGGCGAAGTGCTGGAAGACGCTCTGCGAGGAGGTGGACCACGACCCCTGGGGTACCGGCTACAAGATTGTAACCGGTAAACTAGAGGCCCGCGTATCGCCGGAACTCAAAGATGCGGAAACCACGCGACGCATTGTGGACGGACTTTTTCCGACACACACGACGCGAACGGACGCAACAGACGCCGACGGGACGGAGGCAATAACCCCCTTCACTGCGGAGGAACTCACCAGAGCAGCCAACGCGGTGAAGGCTGGCAAAGCGCCAGGGCCCGACGGGGTACCGGGAGAGGTTATCCGGCTGATGGTCAAACTGAGGCCGGACATACTCCTCGACCTGTACAACGCGTGCCTACAGACAGGGACTTTCAGCGATCGGTGGAAAGAGGCGAGGCTGGTCCTTATCCCCAAGGGTAAGGGCGACCCCAGCACGCCTTCGGCCTACCGGCCGATGAGCTTACTGGACACGACAGGTAAACTGTACGAACAACTACTCAGACCGAGACTGACAGACGCGATAGTGACTGGAGGAGGCCTCTCGAACCAGCAGTTCGGTTTCAGGAAGGGCCGATCGACGATCGGAGCAATCCAGAAAGTCGTCGACACCTTTCGGGACACAGACAGATTCTGCCACGCAGCGCGACCTATCGTATTGCTGGCGACATTAGACGTCAGGAATGCCTTCAATTCGGCCAGGTGGGTGGATATCCTGTGGGCGCTCAGAAACGCCTTCGAGGTCCCACCCTACTTGCTCCGGGTGGTGGAGGATTACCTGCGTAACCGACGACTGACGTACGAGACAACGGAAGGACAGGTTACAAAACAGATCACCGCGGGGGTGGCCCAAGGATCCATCCTTGGGCCAGACTTTTGGAATGGAGTCTATGACAGCCTGCTCAGACTGGAACTTCCCCTCGGCGTTTCCCTCGTCGCATACGCCGACGACGTGGCGGCGGCGATCGTCGAGCGGACTCCAGAACAGGCGCAGTTAAAGCTGAACCAGACTATGAGACGAGTAGGACGTTGGATGACAGACCACGGACTGCAACTCGCTACAGAAAAGACAGAACTGCTCTTCCTCACAAGGAAACGTATTCAGACGAGACTGCTCATGAGGGTTGGGACGGAAGACATCGAGACCAAGGGGGAGGTCAAGTACCTGGGGGTGACCCTAGACACGAAGATGACCTTCTGGCCTCACATACAAAAGACGGCTCAGAAGGCGGCCGAAAGGATAACATCCCTAAGCCGCCTGATGGCAAACACGAACGGACCGAGACCGGGAAAACGGAGACTGTTGATGTCGACCGCTCACTCGATCCTCCTTTACGGAGCGGAGGTGAGGGCAGATTCCCTTACGACGAAAAAATACTGCCACGCGATGATGACGGTACAGAGACAGAGCGCGCTGAGGATCGCCTGCTCCTACCGGACGGTCTCCGCGCAGGCTGTGCTGGTGGTAGCGGGCGTGATCCCCATAGATCTTCTTGCATTCGAGCGCAAGAGGATCTACGGAAGAAGCGCCGACATCGGACGACAGGATGCGGCAACGACAGAGCGAGACAGGACGATGCGCACATGGCAACAGCGCTGGACGGAAGACACCACAAACGGAAACTGGACAAGACGCCTAATAAAGGACGTGAGACCGTGGACCGACCGGGAGTTTGGAGACGTGAATTTTTACGTCACCCAATTCCTGACAGGACACGGATACTTTAGACAGTACCTGTACAGAATGAACAAAGTACGGACACCGGACTGCACATACTGTGGACACGAACGAGACGACGTGGAACATACGTTTTTCGTATGCGACCAATGGACAGATCTCAGACAGAGACTAGAAACGACCGTCGGAGCTATCACTCCTGATAATATCGTGGATGTGATGCTCCGCGGAAGCGACTGGTGGCTACAAGTAGCCACATACGTAGAGACGATACTGAGACGGAAAAATGCGGACGGCTGCCTGACATGACGGACGCGATGTAAAATACACGAAAACACGGACAGAAACCCCCAGTTCAGAAGTAATACTAACGTAGTCCCTGACTGGGGGGTGACGCGAAGGACAACGCGGACAGAAGTGGTTTTCCCACACCTGATCAAAATTTACCTGTTTTATTTTTGGCCAGGGGCGGGGGGGTTTAGCTGGTAGGCTTCTTGTGGAAACCGGTGTCGAGTGGGAGGTACAACCCCTCGCTCGACCCAACGAAGCGAGATGAGAGTCCAGCACACGGGCGTGGACGTTCCTCCTGGTGTTAAGGGGCAACCCCTAACTCCGGGCGTAGCGAAGACGCCTAGGTCTATAAAAGATTCGCCCTATCCTTTTACGACGATAAAAAAAAAATAATAATAATAACAATAATAACAACAATAATAATAATAATAATAATAATAATAATAATAATAATAATAAAAACACAAAACAAAGAAAAAGAGAAAAAAAATGATAACCATAGAGGATAATCTTATTGCTTAACAAGTTATTAGACTAGGATAAGAAAACAAAGAAAAAAAAAACAAACTTTAAATAGATGAAGCAAAGAAAACCCTAGGAAACTAACATATCAAGTAAGGAAGGAAAAAGGACGGAGGAAGTACGTATCGAACACCAACTACGTTTCGTAATAAACTCCCTAACGCACAAAAATGCAGACTATATGCTGAGAGATTTGCCGCACTCTCACGGTCATTTTCATCAGCTATATGCATGGAAACTCCTAATAAAGGCTTGAATAATGCTTTTCCCCTGTATATAAAGAGAGAGGAAGGAGGAGAAGTAGACTAACATTGAAAGGAAAATTAAAAAAAAATAATATAAAAAAAAAAAACAAAAAAAAAAAACTCTAATCATACATAAGCATTAATATTATCAATTATCTGTATGTGTTAGTATCACCAACATGTCTCGATGTACGTGTAGTAATGAAAGGCAATACGATAATTTGGGAGTAAGTGCGAGGCCCGCCAACTCCGACGAAATTCTTCCCATCGAAGTAGGAAGGAAGAAACCAGTATGCCTTGTCCCCGGAGCCACCACGCTCTATTGTTATTGGAAGTTGGCAATGCGAATTGATATTGCGAAAAAGGACATCTTTCTGTACGTCCCACCAGAGTGGAGGGCTTTAACTCCCGACCGATTGGAGGATTGGGTCAATCAACTACGCGATCGACCTTTCGAAGACATCGTACTGGGAAGAGTTCACTATTTCTGGACCATCGATGTACTTCTGCCTGCACGTCAAGACTATCGGACGGTCCCGATCCACGGCAGAAATGGGTGGCCAAATTTCTTCGAGCCTACACCTGTATGGAACAAACCTCGGCTAACCTACGAAACCGAACAACTATCCATCACGGTGAATCGCAACCCCATTCCGCCCTGTCTGGGCGTGGAAAACGTGGTGTGTTATTGGCGCATGCGATTGCCACGGACAGTACAACCACGACGGTACGTCTGGGTACCCCCCGAGTGGAGAAATCTCACCGACAAGACTCGATCCTTGTGGTCGCGCAGATTAGGCGCTGACCCCGAACAACCTATCGAACTAGGGGGAACACACTATTATTGGGACCGTGATACCATAATTCCTTACGGCCAGAATCCCCATTCAATAGAATATGTGGGGTACGGGAGATATAAGCATCTTGACAACCAGGGGGAGGATGACACCCCACCTCGTAGGTTAATCGTCAGGTTTCCATCACCACCCTCCATTCGTACAGAACAAGGTGATAAAAAGTGCAGCCGTTTGAAGGATAACATCGCTCAACGGGATCTCCCACTCCCAAGAGAGGGAACGGGACCATTTCCAAACCCAACACAAGGATACCTGGAGCCTTTCGACCGACTAAAAGAGAACGTATACATGACTCCTTACTCTCGACTCGAGACCGCGGTTTGAGAAAGAGATAGAGAAGTAACGTAAGGAAAAGAAAGAAAGAAAACCATCTGAATAAAACTTAAAAAAAAAAAAAACCTACCTCATAATATTAAATAAAAAAAAAGAGAGAGAGAGAAAAGAAAGGAAAGAAAATCCAGAAATGATATGTATACACATATATATATATATCGAAAAAAAAAAGAGAAAAAGAGAGGAAATAATTTTATACACCTATAATAAGGACATCATACGACTAATCATCATTAACAAGATGTGAGATTATTTCCATCTATAAATCCACAGGAGATGGTCCAATACAAGCTAATTATGACGGTCGAAAACTCGTACAAAACCCATAGCAGATCGTACTACTGGAGCCCCATCCCAGGAATCTACGTACCTCCCGAATGGAAAGATGTGCCTATTAGCATCTTAGAAGAATGGATCGAATTGATACCTAAGGAATCGGAAGCAGCAGTCATCGGAGGGACAACTTACGTTTTACAATGGGACTTACTACTACCTCTAGGCCAGGATTCCCATTACATCATGACCGAGGACGATGCATGAGCTAAACAAGCTAACGACGAACTATTATACGCACAGGAAATGATACCGGAGCGGCTTCGCCTTCGAAGAAATCCGTCAGTCCGCGAACGGTTGAACCTCAACCTACTCCCTCTATAACCCCACCCGACCGCGAGGACCATCGTTAAAGTTAAGAACTATATTTATAAGAACACATAATCATTAGGATAAGCGAAACGGGAGGAAAAATAACGAGTATAATAATTTTTCTTCCTCTCCTCATAAGCGAATAATTATGTATACCTTTGCGAATATAACTTCACGAAATAACGATAAAGGGGAAAAGGAAATGTCTTACTTTACATATATATTCGAAAATAATAATAAAAGAAAAGAAAATAAAAATAAATATACAATAAAAATATAAACTGTGAGGGGATTTGTCCCTTCACACTTCGGTCGTTCTCCGTCGGCCGAACTAACTCTAAATAACCAAAAAACGAAGGATGGGCGCCAGCCATCCTTTTTCACCGGGGATGACGAACCGGTCAATAACGCAAACAAAACTCCCAATACTCAAAAACATACAAAATTTCCTAATCGCGAAAAAAAATCCGGAAATACGGCACAACTAAATACTAACGACGGAGACGCGAGCGGTATACCAGGGTCGCTCATTATGCTAGGTTTTGGTAGAGAGGGTCGGAGTCACAGGAAAGAAAGAAATCGGGTACTCAAAAAAAAATGGAAAATTGTCCTTACGTATTCCACTATTGATAAATTATTGCGATTACAGTGTAGTAAAGCATACAAGCGTTCAAGAAAATAGAAGTGAAAGAGAAACAAGAACTGAGAGACATTGGTCGATTTTCGCGTTGAAGTCAACGGAAAAGACGAGCCGAAATTAATTAATTTTGGTGCGTGACGCAACGGAGGCACATACGATTTCGCGGTTAGCGACGAGGCGAAGGCTGGACGATTATCGGCGACAGACGGCTATGCCGTACTTACCGAAAGCGATAACGACGAAAAACCACTCACTCACCGTTCGTAGCTTTCGCTACCGAGATCGGAGCGAGTTGTTCACCGCGCTCACGTAGTGAGGGGTTCGACTCGAGCTCGAAACTTTTATATTGCGGTATCTCGCAATGCTCGCGGAGTTTCTTCTCATGACGAGAGAACTCAACGCGCTAATTTTTCCCCACGGAATAAATACGATGAAAAATCGAACTCAATCGAAAGAACGAGAATTCAAGATTTTTATCGAACGGGATCGGAAAACAGTAGCAGAATAATCCAAAATAATAAAAAAAACACTGCTCACTTATACACCTAATTAGCACATCGGAGGCACGTCTCCACGAGGCACTCACGGTAAAGGTTACCGGAGACTTCCTCGGAGATCCTCTCTCGACGACGGCTCGTACCAGAAGACTTACTCGTTTCAAAATTTCGGGATCCTCACACCAAATCTTAATTCTTCGAATTCGCGTAGCAGAGAACCGAGGCAAACACTCACTGCACACACCCCTTCTTCTCCACCCCTTTTCCCACCCACTGGGATCCGTATCGGGCCGGTGTCTTGCCCGATATTTTCCCGCCCACCGTACCCTCGTTCTTAGCGTTGGAAGGGATATCCCCGCGGTCACACACACAGAGGCGAGCTCGGGTCCCCTACTCTAAGTGGATCTGGCAATCCCTCCCGATGGGGTGATCCAAGTACCGCCGAAAGGGCCTTCCATACGCGACTTTCGCAAAAACGTACTCAAAAAAAAACTCCGACCTTTGCTCGCCCCTCTATCAGCTGTGCGCCGGATTCTCAGCCGGACTTGCTGATCCGCGGGGAGTCTCAAAGAATTGAGGGCGATCGGGTGGCGGGTAGCTCGGCATGCCAGCTCCTTTCCACGCCACCCTTTCGACCCATCCTCCTCCAACTAACGAATTGTCGTCCCCTTCCCATTCATGCACACGTTCTCTTCTCAAACTGAACCCAAAACTCGAATTTGAACTCAAACTCCAACCGTACGTCTATTCACTCTCGCAAAACTCACTCAATAGTGTCGGCTTCGAAGTTCGATTCTCTACTACGCGACATATTCATGCGGTATCAATTATTTTCTATATTTCCGGATTTAAGTGATCGACTTCGTCTCTCGATAATACTTAACTCGAGTCGATATCTCTCAACAAAAATCACAACGGGATCGATACTTTATTCTTCCAATAAATCGTACGCAATGTCGAATAAATCATAAATCGTAACATCATTTTCTTTGTTTTCGGTAATTCGATTTCTTGTTGTTTCTTTATTTCGGGATCAACGGGTTTTTCGTCTAATTCGCGCGGTTTTTGTTATCGTTGCATTTAGTTTTCGTGGCTACCACTCGCCTTGTCACTAACCTGGCCGCGCGGCGCGCGTGTGACGCTGATGATGAAAGAAACGGCGTCACAACTCCTGTCCCCCTATTGATGACGGTGCCTGCCGGTCTGTTGGAGTCCTGATGTTCCGTGGAGTTGTGGAATTCCGGTCGTCGAACCCACCCCTTGAGATGTACTCGTCTCATTCTTGCGGGGATCTTTTCTCAGGGGCTCGAAGCTCTCCGTTATTGCCGGCCCGTACACACGGAAGTAACGCTACCTTTGGGGAGATCTCCGGGGGACCTTCAACCCTCGGCGAGGTCGTACCGGTGAGGCTCGGCAACGGGATCGTTTATGGGGGGGGTTTTCGGTATCGAGGAGAGGGAGGTCCAGAAGGGATCTTCAACCGTTCTGACAAGGATAGCGGGCTGGCGAGCCGCTTCGGGATAAGGTTCCTAGTAGCCACGGCGAGGGCTACTGAGGAATGGGGTTGGAGTTGGGGGTGTCGGGATCGAGCGCCGGACCATGGGGTCCACGAACCCTACGACGGCGTCGTCCTCGAGATACGGGGGGGTTTCCGGTGCTGCGAGCCGCAGTCGCGGTGCCGTTAGCGGTATCGAGGGGTCGTGGATCGGTATCGGTAGCCGGCGCGTCGCGAATCGACGGTCGGAGGGGATCGCCGAGACGGCGGAACGCACGACCTAGACGGTGAAGCTCGTCACGGGGCACGTTACGACGCATGTCCCGAACATAGGGGCCCTCGCTCAGCCACTGTGGGCTGCAGTAGGGACAGGAGGAGAGCGTTTCTCCTACCTGCCCGCAGCGGCGGCAGAATAGGCGGCGGCTCTCGCGGCACGCCGTATACCTGTGCCCCTTTCGGCCACAGTTGAAGCAGGCCTCGTTTAAAGGGCCTGAAGAGGGAGGGGGGTTGCCTCCTGACGGTTGCGAGACCTGCTCTCGAGGCAACTGTCGGGGCGCCGGTATCGGGAGATTCAGCAGAGCTGGTATTCTCGTCGGAGGTGGTCTTTCGGATCGGGGAGGCCTACGTGAGGGGCCCGGGGATTCGAACCCCGAGGCGGTAGCTCGCTGGGGCCGCGGTGCTACCGAAGGTCCCCCTATCTTCGCCTGTAACGACGCAATTATCCTCAGAATTTTTTTCGAGATCGCTCCCGTCGAGTGTGACGGGGCGGACGGTATCGGGGGGAGGCTCATGGGGGCTTTCCGGGATCGGTGCCGTTTCCTCACTCTTTTGCCTTTTGCCTCGGAGGGAGTCTCGACCACCGGGGTGGGAGAATCGACCTCCATCGCCGTCGGGGGGTCGCCAAGGCGGTGGCGTTATCGGGGACGGTATCGGTGGGCCTTGGATCGGTATCGGTGCTCGGTGGCCAAGGTTCGGTCTGTGTCCCTTGCTCGACAGTGGCGACGCATGGTGTCGCCGCACTGGAGTTCGGAGCCGCCGCTTCCCCTGACCCTGCCTGTAACAAGGCTGTGATCCTCCCCCACGCCTCATCGCCGCACACGAGGTAGTGCCGGGGATCGACGGGCGTGGCGGGGGGCGAGATCTCGACGTATTCGCGTCCGATTGCCCCCTTGGTGGGTCTCTCCGCGAGCGGGTCGACCGGCTGCTGAGGGATCGGCGCACATTCGGGCTCAGGCGGAGGCTCGAACGTCCCCTCAGCGGGGTTATCCGCGAGAGGATCGACCTGCCTCGACGCCTCGTCGGTCGCGTTTATCGCCGCTTCGAGATCAGCCTCGAGGGTGGCCATGTCGACGGTTATTAGAGGGACGGGAGGGTTGGATAGACCCCGAGCGAGCCGCACGACCTCTCCGATGAGGTCGTGCCCCGCGTCGGAGTCCTGTTCCGCTCCGGTGGGCGAAGGAGCCCAATAGCCCTCGTCGGCCACGGTTTTAGGACCGGTATCTGAAAAATATAAGGGTTATTGGTCATTAACATACGGCTTCAGGTCCTGAATGGACACTTTGCCTCGTGTTTTGCCCTCGAGATCGCATAATTCGTAGACGACAGGGGAGAGCCTACGCGAGATCCGAAAGGGACCTTCGAATGGGGGGAACAAGGTCGCCGAGATCTTTTTTGCTGCATTTGACAGGTTACGGGATCGAGTTAAGACGAGATCTCCCACCTTAAAGTCTCGCTGTCGATGTCGCAGGTTGTAATAATGCGCTTGTTTATGGAACGCTTCGTCTAGCGCGTGGACGAGGGATCGGCGTAAGGTATCGAGGCGCTTCATTCGGTCAACCCACTCCTGCGGGGGTCGGGGAACGATTTCTTGTTCGCCCTCCTCTTCGCGTTTCGCTGACATAGCGGGTTCGGGTTCTCGACCGAAGTTCACGAAAGCTGGGGTGGCTTGAAGAGAACTATGTTGGGCGGTGTTGTACGCGAATCGGAACTCGTGGAGATGCAAGTCCCACTCACAATGATCCCTTTCCAGGAACGAGCGAATCATAGTCTTTACAACCCGATTCACTCGCTCGACTGGGTTCGCTTGGGGGTGATAAGGAGGAGTCGTAACATGTTTCCTCCCTGTGAGATCGACGAGCGCTCGGATCTCCTTGTTGACGAACTCCGTACCGTTATCCGTTATCAGTATCCGCGGAGTGCCCCATCGAGAAATGACGACGTCCTCGATGGAAGCCCGAATCTTACTCCCGGTGGCTTTTCGCAACGGTATCACCTCAATCCACTTGGTGAAGAGGTCTTGCACGACGAGGACATAGGCGAATCCCGCCTTGCTAGGCGTAATGGGACCCATTATGTCCGCAGCGATAACCGACCACGGTTGCTCGACGGCACGATGCCCCATGTGTCCAGCGGGCAACGCCTGCTCCACTTTGCACAGTTGACATCGCTCACGTTGCCTCACGTGACTCACGACGTCCCGGAGCATACCTGGCCAGTAGTATCGGATCGCTAGTTGCCGGTACGTTTTATCGATGCCCAAGTGGCCGGCTTGGGGGTTGTCGTGGCTTTCCGCGAGGATCGCTGCACGACTTCCCTTCGGGATCACCAATTTCCATGCATCGAGATCGTCAAATTCTAAGGACGCGAGATCAGTGCAACGATGGTAATAGAGTCTTCCTCCCTCGATTTTCCAGTCAGGAAATCGGTCGGGGACTCGTTTTACATCACGGTATCGGCGTCGGTACCACGCATCCATGGATCCGGGATCCGTCGATAGTCTCGTGAGGTTTTCGGTATCAGTAAGGGATTCGGGGGCTCGGGAGAGGGCATCGGGAACGTGATGCAACGCTCCCTTTCGATGAACGATATCGAAGGTGTATTCCAACAAATTTAAAGCACATCGGGCTAATCGCCCCGTGGGATTCTTCAAATTGTGGAGCCACCGAAGGCTACTGTGGTCAGTGATGACCGTAAATGAGTAGCCTTCCAAGTAGCAACGGAATTTTTTGATGGCCCAAATCACCGCGAGGCATTCTTGTTCCGTTACCGTGTACTTCTTCTCGGGATCCGTAAGTGCTCGACTGGCGTACGCGATTACGCGCTCTTCGCCGTCGATTACTTGCGTGATGACTGCTCCAAGACCAACAATGCTCGCGTCAGTCTGGACAGTGAACGGTATCGAAAAATCGGGGCATCCGAGCGTAGGAGCGGAGGTAAGATGTCCCTTCAACACCTCCATTGCTCGATCCTGATCGGGGGTCCACTCCCAGGGTTGACTTTTCTTTGTCAGTCGTGTCAGGGGCTCAGCGATCGAGGCGAAGACAGGGATGAAACGCCTGTACAACGAGGCCATTCCTAGGAAACGACGAAGTTGTTTCAGATTTTTCGGGATCGGGAACTCTAAAACGGGGGCAGTCTTATCGGGATCAACTTGTAAGCCCTCGTTGTTAACGAGAAAGCCCAAGTATTTAACCTGAGAGCGACAAAATTCGCTTTTCTCACGATTAATCGTAAGTCCAGCGTTCCGGATCTTTTCCAACACTTTTCCCAGCCACACTAGGTGTTCCTCGAATGTCCTTGAGACGATAATTATATCGTCCAAGTACACGAACACGTGGGGGTACATTTCTTCTCCGATAAGCTTATCGAGGAGGCGTTGGAAAGTTTCGGGGGCGTTCGTCAGTCCGTAGGGCATCCTACGAAACTGGAAGAGTCCTCTTCCCGGCGCGATAAAGGCTGATATCTCGCGGGAATCGGGCTCGAGCGGTATCTGAAAATACGCTTGGCTAAGGTCGAGGGTGGAGATGTAATTCGCCTGCCTTAGCTCGTCTAGAATCGCGGTCATATTCGGTATCGGGTATGCGTCTTTCTTCGTGAGGCTGTTAACCTTACGAAAGTCGATGCAGAAGCGGTACTTCCCGTTAGGTTTTTTCACCATGACTACGGGACTGGCCCAATCGCTTTTCGAGGGCCCGATGATCCCGTCAGCTAACATAGTGTCAACCTCGTCCCGCATAGCTTGCCTGATGACAGGAGTAACGTGGTACGGTTTTTGGCGTACGGGAGCGTTACTACCAACGTCGATGCGATGAGAGGTCAAGTTAGTGATACCGGGTTTGTCCGTAGAGGGGGGCAGGTGACGGTCAAGGAATGCTCGGAGTCTCCGGGCTTCCTTGCCTTCCGGGATCTGTAACCCACAGCATGGTAATACTCGCGGGGAACTGTTCTCGGGAATAAAACGGTATTGTTCTTCCGGCTTATCGCGATATATCCACGATTCATCGAAGAAATCAACGAGCATCCGGGCTTCCCGCAAGAACTCGAGTCCGAGGATGCAGTCGTCCACAAGTGAAGGGAGCTAATACGCATCGATCTCAGTTTCTCGTCCCTGCAGGAGTATCGGGATCCTACTCACGGTGTTAACGGTAACCGGTTGGCCATCGGCGAGGAATACTCGTCGCGGGGGGATCGAACGACGATCCGCCTGCATCGCGAGTAGCCTCGCGATCACCGGGCCTTCGATAAACGTTCGGGAGGCACCTGAGTCCACCAGAGCCCGTATCTGTGTTCCGTAGATTGTGATGTGAACAGTAAATGCCTTCAATGACTTTGCGCCGATGACTTGACATACATCGTTCTCGGTATCGGGAGTTAAGGTATCGGGGAGGTCAACAATCTCCAAGGGCGGTATCTCTAATACGCGGGGTTTTTCTCGACGTTCAGCCGACTCTCGGGATCTGACGAGGCGCTTAGTCGGCTGGGAGCGTCTCGGTTCGCGTTTCCCGGAGCACACTTCGAACAATTTTGTGAAGTGACGCCCGGATTACGGCAGCGATAGCAGAACATGCGTCGAGGGGCCGTACACTCTCGGTGACGGTGTCCGACGCCATCGCAGTTCCAACATACGGGTCCGCTGTTCTGGGGGGACGGGATCGGCAACTTCGGGGGAGCGGAAGTCGTACCGGGGGGGCTCGTAATAGCCCCACTCGGAGCTTGCGCGATTTTACCACGAGGGTTGGCTCGGAACGATCTCTTTTTCTCCAACTTTCGGTTCAGTTGGGCGGGTAGGAGGCTGCGTATGCTCTCGGGGAGAGCGGCAAGTTCCTCCTCGATCGAGAGATCGTCGTCACTCTCGGGATCCTCCTCGCCGGGATTCTCGGTGGCGGCAACTCGCAGGTATTGCGAGCGCGAGCGAGATTGGATGGCGGGGGGTTTATAGGCGAGGCCGGGGCACATCGATGCTTCGGGAGTCCTCGGAGGGGGTCGATTGCGATCGCTGAGCAAATTATGCTCGTGTCCCGTCGCCGCTCTCTCCAATGCATCTACCGTTAATGCGTCGGTATACGGGATCACAACCTTGTACTTAATTAGCAGGTGTCGATAAGTGTATCGAACCTGCTCGGTATCGGGGTATCGAGGGCATGTTCGTAGGAACAACGCTCTCATACACGCAATATACTCACTGACGCTCTCGTGAGTACCTTGACGGCGCGCGGAAATTTCCTCACGCAGCGCCATCTGGTAATCCGGATCGCAGTATCGGGATCGGAGAGCCACCTTTACGTCGCTCCAACTGGCGAACTCCGGGGCTCGCCCTCGGTACCAAGTGAGAGCGGCGCCTTCGAGGAGAAAGGGGATGGCTCGGACGATATCGTCTTCGCGCGTCGGTAGGAGGAACTGACATTCCTCGATACGAGAAATGAAATCCTCGACGTCTTGCTGGGGCCTCCCCGAGAACTTCGCCTGTCGTTTGAGGATTGTGTTAATCCAAATGCCGACCGGGGTTCGTCGGGGGGTGTAGCGAGAATCGGGATTGTCGTCGAACGTCGCATGATCGCCCGGTTGGGGGATGATGCGCTGACGGTTATTTACCACTGGCGGGATCGAGCTTCGCTGGGGGTTTAAGACCTCCAGCGAAGGGTGATTCTGGTGGGGGTTCGCGAATATTGGCGGGGGTAGCAGTGCGAACTCCCCCAGGGGGTTGGCGTGCTCCTTCCCGCCGTTGAGAGTGCGACTCGCCTCCACAAGGAGGTTGTACATGTCTCTGGCATCGGCGATAGCGGGATCGGGGGATGCGGTGCGACTGGTCGAGCCTTTCGGCCGCCCTCGGGGTTTCTTCGGTATCGTACCTGTGGGATTGGCGGAAATTCCCGGGTTCACCTGTACTCCCCGAGACGTGGTAGTCTGGGTTTCCGATGTCCGAGTTTCCGATGTCGGCGTTCCCTTACTTATAACAATCCCTGGGATTGGGGGTTCCTCCCCCCCGTCGGCCATGGCGACGACTTAGAGAGCCGAAAGTCGAGATCGGGAAACAATTTATTGTTTCTTACTTTCTCTTTTTTTTTTTTGTCGATATCGGAATAGGAGAAATGAATTGGACGAAAACGCGAAAAGGAAAGATAATAATGAAACGAGAGAAGAATTTTTGGGGGAAGAATGAGAGAGGAAGGAAAATTCAAGGGGGATGGAAAGTAAAACGGAGTGGTCAAAGAATTTAAATTCTCTGGCAGCAACTAAGTGAGAAAAAAAACTGATGCGTCGGTCGCACGTGGCACGCGGGTAGCGTGAGCACTTACGAGGCTCGAACGCGTACCACGAGGCGCTCTGCGTAACGCGAACGCTCGATACGCGGGATCGTGAGGTAGCGTGTACGCTATCGCTCTCTCTCTGTCTCTACTTCCCTCTCGAGACGACGAGTACGAGCCTCGAGTCGGACTCTCGGGTGAAAGGAAGCGAGAAAAGAGAGACGGAAAATCGAGGAATTGATCGAAGAAGAACGGGATCGAGAAGGATTTTGGGATTCGGATCGATGCGTATTTTGGCCGAAATTCGAGAAAGATAGTCGGTGCGTCAAAACAATCCGATCGAATACCAAAAAAAAATAAAGGGGGAAAAACAACGGCCACCGGAAGGGTTTATAATACTCCAAAAAATAAGAGGAGGAAAATAATCGAGAAGAAAAAAAAGTTTTTAAGCGTAAGAGAAATTTCGAAAAGGGGAACGTATGAAATTGAGGTTTCACAGAATTTTTAGAAAAATTTTCTTTCGTTGTTTTTTTTTTTTTTTCGTTTTCTGTCGGAACGCGGCGGAGTATAGGGAGTCGAAGCTACCGCGAGCCGGCGAGAACTTCGACAGCACGTGTTCGACGAGGTCGAGTGGTACTGGCTCCGGCTGTACTCGAGCGCGCGCGAGGCGTCGCCTCGCGTAACACGGTCGCTCGGTACACGAGACCGCGTGGCGATTCCCACCTTTCTCCCCCTTCGTTCACGCGCGGTATCGGCGCGTCGGAATAATCGAGATCAAAGGGACGATGAGTTACTCCCTTGGGCCCCCTTCTTTTCTGATTCGTCAATAATAATTTTTTTTTGTACGACGACCCCCGCAATTGCTTGTCGTCGTTCGATAATCTTTTTTTTTCTGATGGGGTGACGAATAAAAAGGGACAATGCACGCGATTTATCGCGGCTCGCGATGAGCGAGCTCTGTCGGATCTCGAGGGCAAAGGCAATTATTTTTGCGTTAAAAGTTCGGGGTACTTACTCGTCGATGAACGGAGTAATCCGAATTTTCCCAGCGTCCGGTATCGATGGGGCACGTGGCGTGGTACACTGCACACTTTTCGTACGCGAAATATTCGGTATCACCCACAAAACTGTTAGTCGGTATCGGTTGTACACACAAAAAAAAAGATTTTCTTCGGGATCGCACAGTGTATGTCAAAAAACAAAATATATATTCGTGATCGAAAATATCACCTGCGCTACCGAGAGTCGCGAAAGGTACGGATGAGAAGGCGAGTGAAAGGAAAGCAAAAGTCGAAAGAAAAAAAAAACGGAAGGGAAGAAAAAAAAATAAAAAAAAAGAGATTGAATGAATAGCTCCGAAAACGGAATAAAGCGTGGACCAAAAGGGAAGAGGGAAAAAAACGAATAGATAACAAAAATTAGGAGAGAATTTACCAAAGAAAAGAAGGAATTATTTGAATGAAAGAAAGAAGTGGATAAGGGTGATACAGAAAGGCACTTGCGCGCGTGATACTCGGCGGGTTCGATTCGCAAAGGCTAAATTTTTGCTTCCGCACTCGTCGAATTTCCACAAGGGACTGACTTTGTCTCCTGCGCTAATCGGTAGCTCGGCGACGTGGGAGGGGGGTCTCTCGAGGAGCGCGCGGTCACTGCCGGCCGGCACGCGGTCTCCTCGTACGCGATGTAAACAAAGTTCTCGCTCGGCAACGTGCGAGAGCCTTTGTCTAAGACATCGAACGAGATCAGGGAGAGGTGACGGAAAAAAATTATTTTTCACGTTACACAAAGGGACTCGGTATCGTTGAGGCTTCTATATGGCTCTCAACTATCTCGTTTCACGTTCTCGAATATTCGACTCGCGAAATAATTCTTGAGGAATATTCGGGATCGATGAGCGTCGTGTACCTCGGGATCGTAGAGGACTCGAGAGGACAAGTTGTTTGTCTCATCGAACAATAGATCGGGATCTCGAAGTCTCTATATAGCGAGTACCTATCTCGTTTACGAACTCGAACATTCACGCAAAAATTATTTTCGCGAATATTCGACTTCGGAGAAATTTTATTTCCTCGAGATTGTCGTATGCTATGCTTTTCCTATGCTATGCTTTTCCAGGTTTCTCGGTATCGGAGCGAAATAATTCTGAGGAATTATTTTTCCAGCTCCACCGTTTTTCCTTCGTGCGGGATCGATAATTTTTTTATATTCGGTATCGATCGTTTCTTGCGGGATCGAATGTATCGAACCTCACGAAATAATTTTTACGAATAGTTCGTCGGTTCGGTGTTAACCACGGTATCACGAGTGTTCAAATTTTTTTTTTGTAAGATTGTCCCGCCACTAAATCGCTCATGCGCATCGTCACAAAAATTTTTGCTGATTCTTTTTTCAAACTTCGATATAGTAAAAAAAAATGTAATGTAGGTTTTACGGGCACTATACTTTATGTTGCTCTCAAAACTTTATCAAAAAAAAACTCTCGAAACTCTAAATTCTTGAAAGATGTCAAATTAACCAAAATTACTCTAAAAGGTAGGAACACGTGAGGGGACTCAATAATAATTTTTTTCCTAAATTTCAGCGAACAAAACTCGAAACTAAACCCTAAATAAATAATTTACTTTATTTCGAGCCCCACGTTGGGCGCCAATTTGTGAGGGGATTTTTCCCTTCACACTTCGTCGTTCTCCGTCGGCCGAACTAACTCTAAATAACCAAAAAACGAAGGTTGGGCGCCAGCCATCCTTTTTCACCGGGGATGACGAACCGGTCAATAACGCAAACAAAACTCCCACTACTCAAAAACATACAAAATTTCCTAATCGCGAAAAAAAATCCGGAAATACGGCACAACTAAATACTAACGAAGGAGACGCGAGCGGTATACCAGGGTCGCTCATTATGCTAGGTTTTGGTAGAGAGGGTCCTTACGTGTTCCACTATTGATAAATTATTGCGATTACAGTGTAGTAAAGCATACAAGCGTTCAAGAAAATAGAAGTGAAAGAGAAACAAGAACTGAGAGACATTGGTCGATTTTCGCGTTGAAGTCAACGGAAAAGACGAGCCGAAATTAATTAATTTTGGTGCGTGACGCAACGGAGGCACATACGATTTCGCGGTTAGCGACGAGGCGAAGGCTGGACGATTATCGGCGACAGATGGCTATGCCGTACTTACCGAAAGCGATAACGACGAAAAACCACTCACTCACCGTTCGTAGCTTTCGCTACCGAGATCGGAGCGAGTTGTTCACCGCGCTCACGTAGTGAGGGGTTCGACTCGAGCTCGAAACTTTTATATTGCGGTATCTCGCAATTCTCGCGGAGTTTCTTCTCGTGACGAGAGAACTCAACGCGCTAATTTTTCCCAACGGAATAAATACGATGAAAAATCGAACTCAATCGAAAGAACGAGAATTCAAGATTTTTATCGAACGGGATCGGAAAACAGTAGCAGAATAATCCAAAATAATAAAAAAAAACACTGCTCACTTATTCACCTAATTAGCACATCGGAGGCACGTCTCCACGAGGCACTCACGGTAAAGGTTACCGGAGACTTCCTCGGAGATCCTGTCTCGATGACGGCTCGTACCAGAAGACTTACTCGTTTCAAAATTTCGGGATCCTCACACCAAATCTTAATTCTTCGCTCCACATTTCCACGCTCCACATTCTCCACTCCTTTTCCCACCCACTGGGATCCGTATCGGGCCGGTGTCTTGCCCGATATTTTCCCGCCCACCGTACCCTCGTTCTTAGCGTTGGAAGGGATATCCCCGCGGTCACACACACAGACGCGAGCTCGGGTCCCCTACTCTAAGTGGATCTGGCAATCCCTCCCGACGGGGTGATCCAAGTCCCGCCGAAAGGGCCTTCCATACGCGACTTTCGCAAAAACGTACTCAAAAAAAAAACTCCGACCTTTGCTCGCCCCTCTATCAGCTGTGCGCCGGATTCTCAGCCGGACTTGCTGATCCGCGGGGAGTCTCAAAGAATTGAGGGCGATCGGGTGGCGGGTAGCTGGGCATGCCAGCTCCTTTCCACGACACCCTTTCGAACCATCCTCCTCCAACTAACGAATTGTCGTCCCCTTCCCATTCATGCACACGTTCTCTTCTCAAACTAAACCCAAAACTCGAATTTGAACTCAAACTCCAACCGTACGTTTATTCACTCTCGCAAAACTCACTCAATAGTCTCGGCTTCGAAGTTCGATTCTCTACTACGCGACATATTCATGCGGTATCAAGTATTTTCTATATTTCCGGATTTAAGTGATCGACTTCGTCTCTCGATAATACTTAACTCGAGTCGATATCTCTCAACAAAAATCACAACGGGATCGATACTTTATTCTTCCAATAAATCGTACGCAATGTCGAATAAATCATAAATCGTAACATCATTTTCGTTGTTTTCGGTAATTCGATTTCTTGTTGTTTCTTTATTTCGGGATCAACGGGTTTTTCGTCTACTTCTCGCGGTTTTTGTTATCGTTGCATTTACTTTTCGTGGCTACCACTCGCCTTGTCACTAACCTGGCTGCGCGGCGCGCGTGTGACGCTGATGATGAAAGAAACGGCGTCGCAAAACACATCTCTAAGGATAAACATAGAGCCAAGGGAAATGAGTCGTAATCCATTAGAATTAGACAAATTCTCAGCTTCACCCCGCGCCGCGGAGGCGATTATTAGGCTTCTCCTAATAATCGTCTTAAGAGGGGGAGGTGTTACGTCCAGCGTAACGCTCTATTTTTTTTCCTCTTGCCACCACTAATAAAAGTCGCCACTCAAACTTTAAGAAAATGGGAAAGGAAGAAAATCGGGTTAAAACCCCGCTCTACCGATATTTATTTTACCTACTGCTAGATCAAAATTAAATTAGCCTAAATTCTAACAAACATTGGGTCCTACCTTACCGAGCCGACACCGACCGATCTAGATAAAGCAGATCCGGGCCCCACAAGCAGAGGCCGAGAAAGGCGGTCTCTGACCCCTCCTCCGAGCACTCTCCTACAGTTCCAAAAAGAAACTAAAAGAAAGTGGGCCCACTAATGGTTACCGTAGGGATCTGCTATTATCCATATCGACTACTGTCGCGTGGATCCTCAACTCAATGAATCTACTTTACCGTAGCTAAAACATTTTGAGAGGGATCTACGGTCAGCCGGTCAGAACTTTCGGTTCCTAGAGATACAGGCGGGTCGACAAATTATCTTCGTTAAAGGTGACAATTTTAAAGATGATGTTCTTGTTGAGCCAAACTCCACCAGTTAAAATAAAAGAGAGGGGGCTTTCGATTGTGATCTCAGCAAAGGGAAAAAGGATTATTCTTTAATAAAAACACAAACCCCGACTATTAGTAACAAACATTTAAAAGAATAATAGTTGCTGTTTTTCTACAATCAAAATAAATAACGGCAAATAGAGAAGTGAGGCTGAGAATGGATTTCGTTAAAAAAGATAATAAAAGATACAATAAATATACAGGATTTGCTCTCTTGAACGCCTGTGTTTATTCTTACAGTGTTCATGAAACACGCATCGTTAATTAATAATAAGGAGAGCAATGCCACCGTAAAAGCAAAAAGGGCCTTGCTTCATTGAAACTGTACGAAATAATCTCCGCTCAACAGCCTCTGGTGCAGAGAACCGAGTAACGAAAAGGGGCCCTCTTTGTTTCAGGTAGAAGAACGGGCCATGCGCTCTCCAACCATAATTGTCATATTTCACATTCGATATTAGACCAGTATAGTTTAACCCTTGAGAAATTCTTGGCAGTAATTAATTTAGATGCCATTTGTCTAAACAAAATAATTACAAGCATAAACTGTAAGGAATTTGCCGAGGAAGTTCTTTCCTGCGACACGCCACTAGGCGTGTTAAATGTTTTTATTTTCACATTTATACTCGGATAAACCAGAGCAAACGAGTGCAGCTAGTCAAAAGTTGAATAATGAGTTCACGTTAAAACACGGCTCATGGCAAAATTCATTTTTTTCAAAAGGTTAAATGAGACTCGGGAAGAAAATCACTTTAAGAAGACACCATTTTTTTTACTCTTACATAACACATAAAACTCGGTAGACATAGGAGAGCGTATTTCCATTTGACGATACCGGTTTTCTTTGTCTAGACACCGATGAGATTCGTTTAATAGTCGTATTGGAACACAACTCCTGTGATTTCTTGCATATAAAGTATTTACCTATAAAGCGGCAATGAGACACCAAAAGGCTCTCTGGTAATGACTTCCAGGAAACCGGAAACAAGAAGAGAGGGGACCGATGCCTACGTGATCTCGTCCGCGCCCTTTTTCTTTTCGATACCCCACCCCGTTACCTACGGCGCGGGCCTGATAAACGAAATTATGCCTGAAAGAAGGACTTAAGATCACGGGCCAATCACAGAAGAGATCCGAAGCATCACCTCATCTTCTCGTTACTGTACCAAAATTCTATACGGAATAGATATAAAAAGACACTCCTATAACAAAATCCCCTCTATATGTCACCAAGAAAATGGTATAAAAACCCCGGAAATTGTGCGCTCGGGACCATATACCCTATAACCAGATACCAGTTACTTAGATACTCTCCGTAATACCATTTAAAATCACCGACGTTAGGAATATTCATTTCAAAGTATCATTTTAAAGAAACCGATTTAGACTATATAAAACGACGAGAAAAACTACCGAGGTTAATTTTGAAGTTTCGATCAAAATCGAGACCTTCGTACAGTACAATTTTCATTGAACTTTTTACCAATTGTATCACCCAGATAATTTTTTTCGGGATTAAAAACCAGTGTTAATTTTCCTCGTATTTTCGTGAAACATTTTATTCACCTTTTCTACTCATTTATGAACTCAAACCACGAGAACAAAGTCAACGAGCACCTGCAACTCATCGTTTACAACCGTAAGTACATTTCTATCAAATTATTAATCACGCATGATCTTATTTCCGTTCTCGCGACCCAGTAATTTATAAAGTTTCTTCGAGATTTTCCTTTTACTGTACCCCGCGTTCCGACACCTGGCCAGAAGCCGGCAGGTAGCCGCCGTCCCACTGAAGATTTCCGCTCTATCTCCCTCTTTGTCACAAAGACGCGGAAACCACTACCAATTAGTTGACACCCTAAGACACAGATACGACAAGCATTCTTAAGGGCTCCGTCCCAAGCAATTTTCCGCAAGGTTAGGCTTTAAAAAGGAGCAACGTTGTTCTCTTTATCGACACCGGGTGTGGTAAAGGTCGGTTCAACACCCACCTGACCAGCGCGTGCGATAGTAACAAGAGGCAACTGTTACAACGCAAACTAGGACAATTAAAAGAACGCTAGTTTGGACGTAACAGTATATACATGTACCTTAATTGTTATTGTGATTATTATTATTATTATTATTATTATTTTTTTTTTTTACAAGGAGTTGTGGAATCCTAGTTACGGATTCACACCAGCCAAGCTGTTGGTTATGTGGGACTCCCGATTGGCCTACCCACTAAACAGCCCTCTCCTTTCCGTCCTCCCCCGACCAGGAACTATGTTAATATTACTTCTGATCGGGGGGTCTGTCTGTGTTTGTCTTGTCATGTTGTGCGTGCGTTCTGTTTCTGTTTTCTTTGTCGCGTCTGGTCTGTCATGTCAGGCAGCCGTCCGCGTTTTTACGTCTCAGTATTGTCTCTATGTATGTGGCGATGTTTTGCCATTGGTCGTTTCCGTGGAGCATCACCTCGACGATGTTGTCCGGGGTGATGCTTCCGACCGCCGTTTCTGTTTCTTGTCGCAGTCTTGTCCAACGGTCACATCTGAAGAAGGTGTGTTCCGCGTCGTCTCGTTCGTGTCCACAGTATGTACAGTACTCTGTTCATTTTATGTAGGTACCGTCGAAAGTAACCGTGTCCCGTCAGGAATTGAGTGACGTAAAAGTTTACGTCTCCAAAATCCCGACGGAGCCACAGTCTCAGGTCCTTTATCAGTCGTCTCGTCCAGTTTCCTGTCGTTTCTTCTGTCCATCGTTGTTGCCACATCTGTAGCGTCCTGTCTCTTTCTGTCGATGCCGCGTCCTGTCGTCTCGTATCTGCGCTCTTACCATAGATCCTCCTGCGCTCGAAAGCGAGGAGGTCTATGGGAATCACGCTCGCTATCACCAGAACAGCCTGTGCACAGACGGTCCGGTAGGAGCAAGCGATCCTCAGCGCGCTCTGTCTTTGTACAGCCATCATTGCGTGGCAGTATTTTTTTGTCTTCAGGGAGTCTGCCCAGATCTCCGCGCCGTACAGCAAAATCGAGTGGGCCGTTGACATTAATAGTCTCCGTTTCCCCGGTCTCGGTACGTTCGTATTTGCCATCAGGCGGCTTAAGGATGCTATCCTTTCGGCCGCTTTCTGAGCTGTCCTTTGTATGTGAGGCCAGAAGGTGTCATCTTTGTATCTAGGGTCACCCCCAGATACTTGACGTCCCCTCTGGTCTCGTTGTCGTCCGTCCCGACCTTCATCGGTAGTATCGTCTGTATGCATTTCCTCGTGAGGAAAAGCAGTTCTGTCTTCTCCGTCGCTAGTTGTAGTCCGTGGTCAGTCATCCATCGTCCGACCCGTCTCATCGTCTGGTTCAGTTTGTACTGCGCCAGTTCTGGAGAGCGCTCGACGATCACCGCCGCTACGTCATCGGCGTATGCGACGAGGAGTACGCCGAGCGGAAGCTCCAGTCTGAGCAGGCTGTCGTAGAGTCCGTTCCAGAAGTCCGGTCCAAGTATGGATCCTTGGGCCACCCCCGCGGTAATTTGTCTCGTCATCTGTCCCTCTGTTGTTTTGTATGTAATTCGTCGGTTTCGCAGGTAATCCTCCACTACCCGGAGCAGGTACGTCGGAATCCTGTAGCCGCCTCTGAGCGCCCCCAGGATGTCGACCCACCTGGCCGAGTTGAAGGCGTTCCTGACGTCCAGTGTCGCCAGTAGCACGATGGGCCGCGCTGCGTGGCAGTGCTGTCTGTGTCTCGGAAGGACTCGACCACCCTCTGGATTGCTCCGATGGTTGATCGACCCTTCCTGAAGCCGAACTGCTGGTCTGAGAGGCCTCCACCGTTCTGTATCGCGTTCGTCAGTCTTGGTCTGAGTAGCCGTTCGTACAGTTTCCCTGTCGTGTCTAGTAAGCTCAGCGGCCAGTAGGCCGACGGCGCACTGGGGTCACCCTTCCCCTTTGGGATGAGGACCAACTTCGCCGTCTTCCAGCGGTCGCTGAAGGTCCCTGTCATCAAGCACGTATTATACAGGTCGAGAAGTATCTCCGGCCTCTGGCTAGCCATCAGCCGGATGATCTCTCCCGGTACTCCGTCGGGTCCTGGCGCTTTACCCGTCTTCACGGCGTTGGCTGCTCTGGTGAGCTCCTCCGCCGTGAAGACGGGGACCGCCGAAGTTTCATTGTCGTTCGTTACGTCCGTGCGTATCGGGTGTGTCGGGAACAGTCCGTCGACGATCCGTCGTGTGGTTTCCGCGTCTTTGAGTTCCGGCGGAGCCCGGGCCCACAGTTTACCGTTTACGATCTTGTAACCGGTTCCCCACGGGTCGCGGTCCACCTCCTCGCAGAGCTTCTTCCAGCATCGTGCCTTGCTGTCTCTAATAGCGTTCGTCAGTCTTTTTCGTTCCGTCCTATATGCCTCTTGAAGGGATTCCCTTTCAGGTCTCGCGCCGGCCCTGGTGACCCGTCTTCGGTTGGCGAGGCACCTTTTCCGCAGTTCGGCTATCTCGTCCGTCCACCAGTACTGTGGTTGTCTGTTTTGTCTGTTCTGTCGTTTTGGCATTGTGCTGTTGCACAGCCGCTCCATCAGCTTAGCTGTCTCGTCTGCCAGTCTTTCCGCCCTTTGCCGACCGGTCAGCTCCGGGGGAACGTTTGTGCTCGGAGCCGGCGCTGCCGCCAGTTCCTCCGCAAACTTTTGTACGTCGAGTTTGTTCGTATTCCACCGCGGGGGTTGTCGAACTCTCGTTCGCGTTGTCGTCGTCTGTATTGCCACTTCAAAAGCAATGTATTGATGATCGCTGGCCGTGTAGTCCTCGATCACCCGCCATCCCCTTGTTACGTCCTGACGTAACGCCCTCTATTTTCTTTTATTAATAGTAATTTTCGCAACTTGTATTTCTGCTTATTTTTTCATATAATTTGCAAACCTGTTACTTCCAAAATAATTCCTACATTTCACAAAATTCAAACATTATTCATTATCATTAAACTCATAAAAGGAGTGATATTTCTTATCGATCGCTGAACGATATTCCAGGAATGGATCTCCTCTGGAAAATATTTCCAATGAGATCTCAAATACTCGTCGTGTGAATTAAAACTTACATGGGTAAAAGATGGAAATAGAATTATTTACCACACGAGATAGATGCGGACAGAGGTTTGAATCCCCCTCGACACACGCACTACCCTCGGTAAAACAGCGAACTCCGCTGCCGACGTCGATACGATCGACCGCAGCATCGACCCAAGGAGCATAGATCCAAGCTTTTACCCTGCGGCTAGACCGTTGGAGTTTTCGTAGCCGAATAACCTAACGGGCTTCCATCGTAAAAAAGGGAATCTACATTACCTTATGTATGGAAGTTAACCCTGCCCATCGACATATTTTCGGTATTTTAACACCGAACAACGTCGCGTAATATTCCTGAATATGTGGGTCACGCGATTGAGAGTCAGAACATCCCTCGTACCATTTAATCATTCATCATCATAAAGAAATAATTTCTCCATCAACAATTCTAAAATACGTTTCATACTCCCACACGCTTTCTAACATTTAACGAAAAACGATAAAAACGATCGGTGAAATTTCGGCAGCTACTTAATATAAAAACTATAGTATGAATTGAATCAAAGACAATAAAATTGTCCAGGATATTAGGGAAATTAATCAATACGATTTATCGACAAACGCGATTAATATATAAATTCGAAATCAACAATATTCAAAATCATAGGAATAATATTCGGTATAGCTTAGTCATAAAATACAGTCAATACACCAAAAATAAATTATAACTGAACAGAGACCAGATCGTAAATTTGTGCGAAGCCATAGAATTTGATACGAATAAAGGGGCCACTAACTTCGTAAAGTGCGCTCTAGTTGCAGCTAATATAATATACGACTGTTGAAGAAAAATAAAAAAATTGCCCGAAATTCAAAAGATAACAAACTAGTAAGATCGAAAAATCACGTTGCCAGGCTAAACATTTAAGGAAAGATGGTCGTAAAATTTTACGACCCACCGAAACTGAATTGCGGTAGGACGTAGAATGGATGACAAGTGTGCCTCAACGGTGACACATAAGGGGCGAGCGGTTCGACCCCCCCCGAAAGAGAAGATGCAGTCCATTTTAAAATACTAATGCACCGCGCGCAAAGAAATGACTCCCTACGATAGGGAGAATAAAAACATAACATTTTAATTACATCAAAATTTCAAGGAAGATTTTCTCTATAAAATATCATTATTATTTTTCCGATTATGCTTACCGTTAAAGCGGAAATTAAGAACAAAAATTTATTCCATGGATTGCGTTTTCTCGATTTATGATAGGAAAATTATGAACCGTTAATTATATCAAATTAATCAGGAATATTCCACTAATCTAACGCCGTTATTATTTTTCCAAAATTATATGCCGTTTGTGGGAAATTTATAAAACAAGTAGCAACAAAATATTTGGAGCGGATAACGTACACCGCGTAAAGGAATTCGGTTTCCCCTCGATTTATAATGCAAAATATCAAACCGCGGTTTATACCAAAATGTTCGGGAATAATCCACCTTTAACACGGAATTATTACTTTTCCGATATCACTTAACGTATGATCAGGACACGCCGCGAAAGACGGAAATTAAGCTAGAAAAGGCAGGCGTAAAGATAAAGGGGCCCGTGCAAAGGAACGAGTTGCGTAAGCCAAGTCGCATAATCTCAAGGCTAGTTCACGACGATAGGGGAAGATCATCAGGTACACCGAAAGAGGGGAATTTTACAGCTCGCCCGGGCAAACAGAACATTAGTTCCGGAATAATCCATATAAGGAAATAGGATGATCGGACGGCACTGTTACCAGGCACTTGCAATAGCTGGTGCACAGCTCCCAAAAAGGGGGGCAAAGCCCCAAGAAATCGGCCCGGGGGGGAGGTATATGCTACCATATACCTCGAAATATTATGAAACGTTTTGCCAAATAATAAAATAATTTGTACAAGAGCCGAGATATGTTTTCAACTTTCAGGCATATAATATTTTGACACCCAATACTTGAATTATTATAATATTATAAAATGATTGCTGATAAAATGATACACATTTCTCGACTCTTATTATCAGTTTACGGATACGTATACGTATAAGAGAAGTTTACGAACAGTAACAATATATCTTCTCCTATACGTTAACAATATCGTATATTAATTATATTAAATATTTAGTTATGAATCATTAATATTAAGTTTTACAAATAAGTCAGGCAAATAATTAGGCATAAGAAACTGAAATTCAATGGAAAATGGATAAATCCACAATTATTTAACAATAAGAGAAATCAGCAAATCCAAGAAATTCGAACAGGCCGAGAGGAGAGTAACGAGGAGCGAGATTACTCATCAGGGGAGTACGCTCCAGGCAAAGATTAGGGAGGGACTTCCTTCCCCCTCTGGATTCATTTCCTAGCATATAAGAAGCCGCGGAAAAGGGCGCGAGCAGTACAGAGCAGACCAGAAGTAGATTTTTAGTAGTCCGGCCCGTAAGCAACTAGACCAAGTAGAGAGAGACGGAGGCGCGTAAGAGCGAGCGCGGGATCGGTAAATCCAACAAGTAGGCTGGTACTCCGGCTAGACGACGAGAGAGATAGAGTCAGAGACCGCGTTGTTCGTTATTCACCATACTAGAGAAAGATCGCGAGTCCGTTGTGCGACCACAAAGAAATAGAGGAACTCTCCTATTGGAGAATTTTGTCGATAACCCTTTCCATCTCCAAAAATTGTATTAATTTTTTCATGCAATCAGAGTTTTCTTGGGTTAATTCAGTTCACCGAATTACCATTCTCAAGTCATCTCGTGGAACGAAACCATCCTTCGTTTCACCATCGAATTTTCTTTTACTCGATAGTTAAAAGACAATTTTGTACAAATTTTTATTCCAACGAATCATTTGTACTCTCCGAAAATCACATTCTTGTACCTTCGAATTTGCCTGAATTATTATTCTTTGAATAAATCTCGAATATCACGGCATATCGCGTGAAATTTGTGTTCAACCAATCCACTACATCGCAAGCAGCATCATCTCGACAAATAACGTAAGTACAATTTAATTCTATTTCCTTGATAAATCTATAAGTGAAAAGTGTGCAATATCCTCTATTATTCAAACTCCTCGTTAATTCGCCCAGCCGTCGCCAGACATCACCAACACTACTCACCGAATATAATTCAATTATAAAATCATTTCTATAACGCAGTAAAATAAATTCAGCTAATTCAAATCATTTCTATATCGCGGTGAAACAAAATCCGTTTAAATCAAATTATCAACGATCGTTACTTTAATTACGCAACGGATAAAGAAATTTTATAATACCTCTAAGACAAGTCAACGAATAGTATTCCAAGCCCTATCCTTAGTAAATTTCCTCATGGTTAGACTAAAAAATGGGCAGTTGCGCCGATAATTGATGCCAGGAGTGGTAAAGGAGTGAGAAATCTCTCTTGACCAGCGTGTATTCAATCGTACTTGATGCAACCTCGCGTTAAAATTCAGGTGAAAGAGAAACACCCGCATTTTTGACGTGATAAATTTTTGGGGGCTCGTCCGGGATCAATGGAATGCTTGCTTGTTAAATTGAATTTCATAACAATCTACGGATAAAATATTAAGCAATTTTTCTGAAACAACAGCACACATACACGCACACTCGCATACAAAAAAAAAAAAAAAAAAAAAAATGTGGAAAATAAGAAACGATTGTTATTGCAAATGAGAATTAATTCTATAGAGAGAATTCATACAATTATTTTCTTGTATTATCGAATTGCTGCGCTAGTACGAACCGTAACCCCTTATAACCTTGACTGGAAACTGGGATTTACGCGGCTCGCCACGTAAACTCACTCAAAAAACCCTTTCCTTACGTCGCCGCGCAGTTCGCTGCAACGCCACATTTTCCTATCTAAACCCCGGTTCGTGCAGCGTTGACTTTACCTTGCAGCAGATAAGCTCAAGGGGCGATATTTATTAATAATTTATATAAATATGAACAAATTACATTTTTTAAAATCATTGTACCATTGCGTTAATGTGAGCCGTAACCTTCAATAACCTTGACTGGAAACTGGGATCTGCGCGGTTCGCCACGCAATCTCACTCAAAAAACCCTTTCCTTATGTCGCCGCGCAGTTCACTGCAAAGCCACGCTCCTACCTGAACCCCAGTTTGTATAACGATAGTTTGGAATTCAGTTATAAAAAAAAAAAAAAAAAAAAATATTCCAATTCGCGTCGCTTAAATTTTGTTTGTTACCATCCTATGATAGTCGTTTCTTATGGATACACAAGGTTTGCAAGCAAGAAATAATAATTTACAAAGACTACACGAACAACTCGTAACTCTAGGAGAAGCTCGACGAAGCGAACAGGCTTCAGAGAACAATAAAGAAAATATTGCACCCCAAATCATTTACATATTGAAACCAATCGAATACACTACAACGCCTGTAGACACTGAAAACATTAATTGGTACGATCCGCGACGGGAATTTTACGAAAACCAGAATAATCTCAGAGTAGAAAGAGAACAAAGACATTAATTCTCTCAGTACAAAAATAATAACAGGATAATCGAATAAATAACGCACATATAAAGAAAAAAAAAAGGAGAACAGAAATAAAATGAAAATAATAATTACCCAGTTACATAAATTATATTAACGGGAAAGGGGTCATCAAACATTATTTCGTAAAAAAAAAAAAAAAACCCTTTGCAAAAAAAAAAATATATATATATAAAAAAAAAGAGGAAACATTTTTCTCAAATTCGATGCCTAAAACAGTTAGTTCGCGCAAACAAATTAAAACACCAGTTGAAACGAGAATTATAAAAACCCAACGACTCCAGGGAAACGAGGAAAACATTTTAGCCGCGAGGAATTTCTCGAGAGCCAAAGACCCTGCCATAAAATATAATACGGAGACGCACAACTGCTCCTGTGGTCCTTCCACGGTAAAGACTTTAAACTCTGAATCCCTACGCGGACTATACAACCAAGTAAAGAGGAAATATACACCTTCAGGAGAAACTGGCGAAAGGACAGGGAAATTAATTCAAATCATCGAACTCAACGACGAATATCAACTTGAAATTTTTGAAATCCAAATACACCAAAGAATGCACTAATAAAAAAAAAAGGGGGGAAAGGAGAGTAGACGAATACATAATACGAGGGAATAAAAATTGTAATGTTACATTACTGGATCGTATTAATTTTCATAATCTTATTGAGCCGGTACAATAATAAAGGAACTAAGAAATACGTATATAAGAAAAACGGTAATAAATCCAAGAAAGACAAACACATTTATCCCAGGAGTCGCAAACCACTCGTACACCGTCACTAAATTTGTCCTGTACTGGCAGTTAATGCTTTTGAGATCAATATCCCATAGGGTCATAACGGAATAAATATAAAAAAAAAATATATAAAAAATCGACAAGGAAAACGTAAATTCCGTTACTTTCAATATCCCCAGAAAAATAGATTTTTGTAAAAACAAAGGAAGATAGAGGAATAAAAGCATATATAATGTGACGGATTTTCCTTGATCTCGAGAACGCAACACTAATTTTACATAAAACTCAAAACTCAAAAAGATGAGCGAGATCGAAACTCAAAAAAAAACACGAACTCGAAAACTCACGTCACCTTCGGCCGTCCACCTTCGCGGATGCATCGGCGTCCCGGTGGGCGCCAGTTAATTTTGTTTCACCGGTATTAACAACCGGACTAAACTGGAGGCCGGTGGAACGGCAACCTCCGCAGGGTTAATTTTTGTTTCGCCGGAATTACCAAACCGGGCTGATCTGGAGGTCGGTGGAACGGCGACCTCCGTAAGGACGAAACGAACGACACAACAAAACGGAAACTAAAACGGAACGAGAACTAACGTCGATGCATTCGCGGGAGCGAACGGTTGCGGAAATGCACGGTTGCTCAGGATGCGGGTTGTGGTAGAAGGGTCGCGATCCGAGGTCAATAGAATAGCTCACTGGAAACGGAGATCAGAATCTCAACGTTATCGAAATCGGGAACGACAATTAATAATTTTGGCTGAGAAGCCACGAGATCGCACGCCCGCAAGTCGCGAGTACTCAGCTGATCGAGAGATCGAAGCGAGACAAGGGACCACGAGCGCGACACGGGAACGATAACTTCGATAAATAAAAAAAACTCACCGAAGCGCGTAATTTATCCAAAAAGGACCGGGAACTGCATCTGACGATGCCACGAGAACTCACACACATGCACTCCAACTCGAGAGCGTTAATTGTAACGCATCGATCGAATTATCGACTCGGAAAGAATTCCTTTCGGAATCCTACCGAGGATAGCACACGCGAAACACACGAATCGACGAACGAACGCGCGAACACGAGAGCGAGAGCGATAGCGGGATCCACGGTAACGCGAGCGAGACACAGCTATCACACGATGCCTCGATGGCTCGAGCGCGAGAACAATAGGCCGAAGCCTACGGTAGCGGGAGCGCGAGAGAGACCCGAGTTGCCTCGAGGGCAGCTCTCCGTCGACTGTATTTTCCTACGAAAATTCGTAATGAATTATCGTTCTTATTTGCGGGATCTGGATCGATAACTACTGCCCTCTCAACCATCTCATGACTTTATCGAATCGAGAGCCGATATTATAACGCGGTAACTTGAACGAATCTTCGCAATCGCTTCCCTTAGTCAATGCGTGAGATACAAGGCTCTACTCAACTATAACGCAGCGCAAGGGGTTCCACCACCCTTGCCTGGACCAAACGATACCTCCGCCTGATCTCAACGCATTGCACTTTTCTATAGGGTGCCGGGTTTGCACCGGACTTTAACGTAGTTGCAAGACACTTCGTCGAGTCTCTCCTTCACTTGGGCCTTTTATTTGCTAACTTTGTCCCACCAAGTGAATTCGAGAATCTCGACCAAAACTGAACTAAAACTGGAATAAAACTAAATCTGAGAGCAATACTGAACTAAATATGAAACTTGAATTTAAACTGAAATAATGAACGTTATTGAACGAATTCGTAATAATTATAAAAAACATAGAAGGTAAACTGCAAAAATCTCGATCGATATCTTAGCGAGAGCTTGACGGTATCTTAAGTCGCTGGGAGAGGCAGTAACGCGAAACTTCAGCATTAAAAATCGGTATTTTTATGCGAGTTACGGTTATTTTGGTTTTTGTGACGCTGATTCAAAAAAATCACGTCACAACTCCTCACCCCTAGGGAGGGTTTCGAACTAGAGTTCGAAACAGTAGTGGATGCGAAGTGTGCGAGAATGAACTCAAGCACCCTTTCCTGAATTCCATCCAAGGGGGTTACGAGAACTTTCCGAGATCTTTACCCTGCGTAGCAGGTAACGGGAACAACTAACTTCCTTCGCGGGGATCAGCGAGAACTCGCGATCACCTTCGCGGAAAAGCAGCACGAGAGGGTTGTGCCTCTCGGTACGGGAACTATTATCGGATCACGGCCCGTATTTCGGTCGCCGCGATCTTTTCTCTCACTCACTGTTACTTGTCGGGAGCTTTTTTCATTTGTGAGTAAGACGGGAACCTCGCGAGAGACTATGCCTCAACCGCGGTACGGGAAGGTAATTGCGTCAAAAAAATAAAAAAAAATAATGATTTCAAGGACGACATAAGTCGTCAATGAAATGTGTGCGTTATCATTCCCTCCCTGCTCGTTGTTTCCGGCGGGGGACGATCGCGCAGCGGGATTCGATTCCCTGAAACTCGGAGGTAATTCCTGCAACGAGATCCAAGGCCTTTCGATCTTTTAACGAGAACTATGGCAGATGCCATAGGCGAGAACCTGGACGTTTCCGTCCATTTATCGAGATCCGAGCCCGAAGGCTCATAACGGGAACTGCGACCGAAGTCGTGCACGAGACTTGACCTCCAACTGCTCGATCGCTGAGGCCAAGGGCCTACAAGGCGAGAACGGTGGGATCAGGACCTCCTAGGGGTCCTATACGGGAGCTACAGCCGAAATCAACCCTTTTTGGCGAGTCGGGAATCCGTCGTATCCCGACACGATCGCCTGGTTGAAGTTACTCCGATCGTGACGAAGAATTTACTTCGGGAGTCTCAGGAAAATAGGAGTGGAGAGAATTCTCTCCAACAATCCATCCGAGAACGGCCGTAAGATCGGAGTGGAAAAGGATCCCACTTCACGATCAATCCGAGAACCAACCTGAATTGAGCGGGGATGAGTCCCCTCAAAAGTCAATTCGAGTTCGGGAACCGAGCGTCGAAAATAAATTCGAGTTCGGTAGCGAGAACTAGTTCGAACGTCGAAAATAATTCGAGTTCGATAGCGAGATTTATTTCGAACGTCGAAAATAATTCGAGTTCGAAATCGGGAATAAATTCTGAACTTCGAAATTTAATTCGAGTTCGAGAAACGAGAATAAATTCCGAACATCGAAAATTAATTCGAGTTCGAAAACGAGAAGAAACTTCGAACGTCGAAAATTAATTCGAGTTCGGAAAACGAGAATAAATTTCGAACGTCGAAAATTAATTCGAGTTCGAAAAGACGAGAATAAATTCCGAACTTCGAAAATTAATTCGAGTTCGGAGACGAGACTAAATCCCGAACGTCGAAAATTAATTCGAGTTCGAAAACGAGAACAAATCCCGAACTGCGCAAGTTAATTCGCGTTCGGAAAACGAGAACGGGTTCGAACCGCAACATTTTCTTTGCGTTCGAAGCGCAATAAATTCCGAACTCCGAAAATTAATTCGGGTTCGAGAAACGGGAATAAATCCCGAACGGCGAATATCAATCCGCGTTCAGAGATACGGGATCAAATTGCGAACTTCGAAAATTCGTTCGAGTTCAGCAAAACGAGAGCAACCTCGAACAGCAAAACTTAATTCGCGTTCGAGAGCGATAATACGTCCCGAACATCAAATATTAATTCGAGTTCAGGGAACGAACACAAATTCGAACATCGAATGTGAATTCGAGTTTGGAAAATGCGAGGGTAAATCCAAACGGTGAAAATTACCCCGCGTTCGCAAAACGAAAATAACTTCTGAACATCGAAAATGAATTCGAGTCCAGGAAGGCGGGAGCGAAGTCGAACAGCGAAAAGTGATCCGCGTTCGAAAAGCGAGAGCGAGGGTTCGAACGACGAAATTTAATTCACGTTCGAAGGCGAGAACGAAATGTCGAGCTACGAAATTGAATCCGCATTCGACATATGAAGTAATTCTCAAACAGCGAAATTTGATTCGCGTTCGAGAAACGAGAACGAAGGTTCGAACGACGAAATTTAATTCGTGTTCGAAAGCGAGAACGAAATTCCGAACTGCGAAATTGATCCGCGTTCGGAAATATCGTGATTCTCGAACAGCGAAATTTGATTCGCGTTCGAAAAGCGAGAGCGAGTCTGCGAACAACGAAATTTAATTCGTGTTCGAAGGCGAGAACAAAATTTCGAACTGCGAAATTTAATTCGCGTTCGAGGAACAAAATAATTCTCGAACAACGAGAATTAATTCGCGTTCAAGGAGCGAGAACGGATATTCGAACAGCAAAGTTTAATTCGTGTTCGAAAGCGAGAGCAAAATTTCGAACTGCGAAAATTAATCCGCGTTCAAAAATTGAACTAATTCTCGGATAGCGAAAGTTAATTCGCGTTTGAGAAGCGAGAACGAATTCTCGAACTGCGAAAATTAATTCGCGTTCGAGAAGCGAGAGCAAATCTTCGAACTGCAAAAATTAATTCGCGATCGAGAAGCGAGAGCGAATTCTCGAACTGCAAAAATTAATTCGCGTTCGAGAAGCGAGAGCGAATTCTCGAACTGCAAAAATTAATTCGCGATCGAGAAGCGAGAGCAAATCTTCGAACGGCGAATATTAATTCGCGTTCGAAAAGCGGGAATATATTTTTTTTTTTTTTTTTTTTGTTTTTCGAACAGCGTTGTTCCATGCGCGTTCGAAAAGCGTAAATAATTCTTCGAACAGCGAAGTTTAATTCGCGTTCGAGAAGCGAGAGCAAATCTTCGAACGGCGAAAATTAATTCGCGTTCGAAAAGCGGGAATATTTTTTTTTTTGTTTTTCGAACAGCGTTGTTCCATGCGCGTTCGAAAAGCGAAAATAATTCTTCGAACAGCGAAATTTAATTCGCGTTCGAAAAGCGGGAATATTTTTTCGAACAGCGAAATTTAATTCGCGTTCGAAAACGAGAGCAAGAATTTCATCGAGATCGAAAATCGAGAACTATCCCGGGAGTGAGGATCTCATCGAAATCGAAATTTAATTCGAACTCGAGAAATATTCCGAGAATGAAAATCTCATCGAAATCGAAAATTAATTCGAAATCGAGAAATATTCCGAGAGTGAAAATCTCATCGAAATCGAAAATTAATTCGAAATCGAGAAATATTCCGAGAGCGAAAATCTCATCGAAATCGAAAATTAATTCGAATTCGAGAAATATTGCGGGAGCGAAAATATCATCGAACTCGAAAATTAATCCAAAATCGAGAAATATTCCGAGAGCGGAAATCTCATCGAAATCGAAAATTAATTCGAATTCGAGAAATATTGCGGGAGCGAAAATCTCATCGAAATCGAAAATTACTTCGAAATCGAGAAATATTGCGGGAGCGAAAATCTCATCGAAATCGAAAATTAATTCGAAATCGAGAAATATTGCGAGAGCAAGAATTACCTCGGCATCGAAAATTAATTCGAATGCGCAAAGTAATTCGCACGAGAACGAGCTGTCACGAGCCTGTGCGAAGAGTCTTCGTAATCGAGAGCATCTCCGAAGAACGGGAGCTCTCGACTGTTCACGGCAAGTGTCCCCGACGAAGTGATCGAGGAATCTCCGAGATCGGCGATCGAGAGCGAAGAGCGAGGAGCGGAGTCCTCGAAACTCAAAAAAAATTGTTTGTCACAATTTCGAGTATCTTCCGATCGCCGCCGGGACTCGGCTAACGGTATCTCCCCCCACCCCAGCGCGTGCGACGCGCGAGCTCGGGAGTGAGAAAAATTCATCATTTTCGAAAATTCGAAAAATGACGAAAATTGCCGAAAATATGCCTTCATGGCATATCGGGAGCCTGATGTATCACCGAAAAATTTTTAACAAATTTTTCAGACATCCGAGAGCTGACAAACGACACACAAAACATTTAAGAAAAAAATGTTCAATGTGCATAACTGTCATCGAGAACGAGTGGGTTCGTGCGAACATCCACGGCGAGAAAGCGTTAAATTAATAACGCGAGAGCGAGAAAAATATTTTACTTTATTGCCTCCAGATCGAAATCGAAGCAATAAAATCGAGAGCAAAATCGAGATTAACGGGAACGGCTATTCTATTGGCGTGGCCCCACGTTGGGCGCCATTTGTGACGGATTTTCCTTGATCTCGAGAACGCAACACTAATTTTACATAAAACTCAAAACTCAAAAAGATGAGCGAGATCGAAACTCAAAAAAAAACACGAACTCGAAAACTCACGTCACCTTCGGCCGTCCACCTTCGCGGATGCATCGGCGTCCCGGTGGGCGCCAGTTAATTTTGTTTCACCGGTATTAACAACCGGACTAAACTGGAGGCCGGTGGAACGGCAACCTCCGCAGGGTTAATTTTTGTTTCGCCGGAATTACCAAACCGGGCTGATCTGGAGGTCGGTGGAACGGCGACCTCCGTAAGGACGAAACGAACGACACAACAAAACGGAAACTAAAACGGAACGAGAACTAACGTCGATGCATTCGCGGGAGCGAACGGTTGCGGAAATGCACGGTTGCTCAGGATGCGGGTTGTGGTAGAAGGGTCGCGATCCGAGGTCAATAGAATAGCTCACTGGAAACGGAGATCAGAATCTCAACGTTATCGAAATCGGGAACGACAATTAATAATTTTGGCTGAGAAGCCACGAGATCGCACGCCCGCAAGTCGCGAGTACTCAGCTGATCGAGAGATCGAAGCGAGACAAGGGACCACGAGCGCGACACGGGAACGATAACTTCGATAAATAAAAAAAACTCACCGAAGCGCGTAATTTATCCAAAAAGGACCGGGAACTGCATCTGACGATGCCACGAGAACTCACACACATGCACTCCAACTCGAGAGCGTTAATTGTAACGCATCGATCGAATTATCGACTCGGAAAGAATTCCTTTCGGAATCCTACCGAGGATAGCACACGCGAAACACACGAATCGACGAACGAACGCGCGAACACGAGAGCGAGAGCGATAGCGGGATCCACGGTAACGCGAGCGAGACACAGCTATCACACGATGCCTCGATGGCTCGAGCGCGAGAACAATAGGCCGAAGCCTACGGTAGCGGGAGCGCGAGAGAGACCCGAGTTGCCTCGAGGGCAGCTCTCCGTCGACTGTATTTTCCTACGAAAATTCGTAATGAATTATCGTTCTTATTTGCGGGATCTGGATCGATAACTACTGCCCTCTCAACCATCTCATGACTTTATCGAATCGAGAGCCGATATTATAACGCGGTAACTTGAACGAATCTTCGCAATCGCTTCCCTTAGTCAATGCGTGAGATACAAGGCTCTACTCAACTATAACGCAGCGCAAGGGGTTCCACCACCCTTGCCTGGACCAAACGATACCTCCGCCTGATCTCAACGCATTGCACTTTTCTATAGGGTGCCGGGTTTGCACCGGACTTTAACGTAGTTGCAAGACACTTCGTCGAGTCTCTCCTTCACTTGGGCCTTTTATTTGCTAACTTTGTCCCACCAAGTGAATTCGAGAATCTCGACCAAAACTGAACTAAAACTGGAATAAAACTAAATCTGAGAGCAATACTGAACTAAATATGAAACTTGAATTTAAACTGAAATAATGAACGTTATTGAACGAATTCGTAATAATTATAAAAAACATAGAAGGTAAACTGCAAAAATCTCGATCGATATCTTAGCGAGAGCTTGACGGTATCTTAAGTCGCTGGGAGAGGCAGTAACGCGAAACTTCAGCATTAAAAATCGGTATTTTTATGCGAGTTACGGTTATTTTGGTTTTTGTGACGCTGATTCAAAAAAATCACGTCACAATAATTACGGTAATAAAAACAAGGAACGGGCTAAGAAGCGGCGAATTCAAAATAATGAAAATAGTCGCGAAATAAATGCCGGCGACTCGGTCTCAATTAAAAATCAAAGGCGACGACGTTCTCAGAGAATACCCAGACGAACGAAAGAAAAGGACAAAGCCGAAAGCAGAAATTAAGAAAGTGAGTGAGCCACAGGAAATTAGCGAACCCCGTACTGAATCAATTGAGGGTTTAAATCTCGAAAAACGATATCCCCTCGTGCATTACCACTCGTGTCCTGCGTTAATAAAATTCGATGTAGCAAAGTTAGAGTCCAACTGGGAGTATAGTAAGGAAGCAAAAATCCATTACGGGTCGTCCCCCGCGTTGATAAGTTCCGAGATAACGAAATCACCTTCTCCCATAACATTCGATACCGACCCTAATATCGAGGCAAAGATCCGCGAACTCGAGGAAAAATTTAACGTAAAGATCACCAAAGTACAAGCGATTTCGAACAAAGAAATCAAGGAATTACAGGATAAAGCGGAACATATTTTTACCGAACTCGAAACAATAGAAGCAAATATCCTTCGTGCTGCCGACGAAGTAGCTCAGCTAACGGAGGCGGAGGAAAAAACAGGTGAATTTCCTGTCATAGTCAAAATCGCTGCAACAACCGAACAAATTCCGACACCTGTAGGAAAATCTCCCATAACCTCTCCTGTAAAGGTTCCTTTGAAAACCCCTGTTGATTTTCCAGCAATATCCCCTCGCAAAAAGATCATATTTTCACCTAAATATACGCCAAAAACTTCCCCCGGTGGGATCTCAAATACAGGAACTATTATTATCTCGCCGAAAGTAAGTCCGAAAAATTCGCCGGTATGAATTTTAAACGCAGAAACCGTAACGCCGTCGAAGAAAAGCCCATCGGCAATCCTCGAACAAATCAATCAGGTAGAGAAAGACACTGACCCGCCGGAAGAATTTAAAGAAACCCTCGAAGAGTGCGCAGAGAATAAAGAAACAATAAAAATTACCAAGACACCTATAGGATCTCCGCACGGTTCCAACAAATCAGACGTTTCTAGTATCGAGTCTGAAATATATTCTTCACCGCAGGGAACGATTTTTGATCAGCCCGCGGAAAACAATCGCTCTTTGAGACGCAAATTATTCGGAACTTTAAGAACGACACGGGGAAAACGCATTAAAAACATTAACTTAGAAGAGAGTAAAGCGATAACACGCAAAATTGTAAAAATTACTTCGTCAGGATTAAACAGGAAAAAAGGCATATTAAGTCTCTTCAAGACAAAGGAGGAAAATTTTGATAAAAAGGTTCTAATCAACGGTGCGAGAGATAGTGATGAAAATTCGGCTACAACCAAAATTGTTAATTTAACCCCGATAAAAAACGTCGAAGAAAATACACCGGGTAAAGATAGTAAAAAGCCTCTCGACAATAAGGCTATTTCTACAACCATGGTCAACCACAGTCAAGTCGTATCCCTTCGAGACGCGCTCGCGGTAATACCAGAGTACGATGGGAAAACCACGTCACTCAGCGCGTTTATACAAGGATGTGAGGAGGCAGCCGAAATGTTAGAACCCGAGAACGAGAAAAATCTAGTAAAAGCGCTCAGAGTAAAAATTAAAGGCGAACCTCGACGAACAATTCATCTAAACACCTTCGAAACGGTTGAAGAATTAACAGACTTTTTGAAAAGCATTTACTCTCCCGCTCGCAATATTTATCAATTACAAGGAGAACTAGGAGCCATTTATCAGAAACCAAACGAAACGGTGATTACTTTTTCAAATCGACTGCGCGATATTGGTTACCAAATATTAGACGCGTATGAATTCGGGAAAAACAGCGCTGCTGACGAGATTTTTAAGAAAAATACTACCGAGAGCCTTCCGCCGTGTTTTATAAACGGATTAAAACCCGAAATCGAACAAAGAATGAAACCATGCGACACGATCGACGAAGCCGTTAAAATGGCAGTAAAAATAGAGAGAGAATTAGCCGGGCGTGCAGCGCTCCGAGGTGAAAGCGTTAACCCGCCCGAAACAAAGGGAAATAAATCCGACAACAAGCGTAACGTTCATGTAGTAACCGGAGATCAAGTAAACTGTCAACTTTGCAAAAAGACGGGACATACTGCTGCGACATGTGCTTTAAATAAAACTGCTAACACACAGTCGCAAGAATCAAAGGAAAACGAAGTCAAAGAGAAAAACGTCCCTGTGTGTCAAGCATGCAGTAAAATCGGTCACACCGCGGAGAAGTGTTTCAAACTTTTTCCCCCTAGAAATAACAGCAATCAGGCAAATCAAATCACCGCGCCAATGATAACTTTATGCCAAGTGTGCGATAAACGCGGCCATACGGCCGATCGATGCTATAAAATTTTTCCGCCGGAAAGGAAAAATCAAGGGCAATCCTCCGCAGTGTGTCAACTATGTAAGAAGACAGAACACATAGCTGCGAGCTGTCCTCAACTGCCGCCGTCAGGTCAAGCGCCAGTCGGCGGGCGAGACGCACAAGTGCCCCAGGGCCTTAGATACGGGCCGCAACCCTCCATAAATTGTCAGATTTGTAAGAAAGACGGCCACGGGGCCTATATATGCCCATATCGAAGTAATAATTCGCAGCCTCCAAATCAAAACCAGTCCGCACCGCAAAAATCATACGCAGAAACGACTAACGATTTTGTATGTCATTATTGTAAAGCACCGGGTCATTTCATTAGAGAGTGTCCCAAGAGAGTAGCAAACGAGGCTAAATCGCAGAATGCGTCGGGAAACGCGAGTGATCTCCCGAGCTCGGGTGCGATGAGAGAGGCCACGACAAGTTCGCACTCCGTTCGAGTCATCAGAGCAGTAGAATTCGCGAACCCAGAATTTTAGAAATCTTTACGATAAAATTGCATAACGAGAGTTCCGTTCCCTCTGTCTTACTACATAGCGAAGGAATTAAATCTCCTATAACCCTCATGGTTGACACTGGGTCCGGTCCTAATATCATAAAAGAACGTTGCTTGTACCTCGAGACCCTTGTGAACCGGCAGGAAATTTTACAACTCAACGGTATTACGGAATCATCGATCTATACTCGAGGTCATGTTAAAGTTCAGGCATTCGGGCGGTATGCTACTTTCCACGTGGTGGGAGACAATTTTCCTATCACGGAGGAAGGAATACTGGGTTCGGAATATCTCGACGGCAATCGCGTCAAAATAGATTACGAAAAACGGCAATTAAAAATGCAAGACACGAAAATACCGTTCTCGGCACAGGAAAGAATGATTATTCCGGCCAATACAAAGAAACTATGTTTCATACGCATTAAAAATTTAGATATCAGAGAAGGATATTTACCACCTCTCGACGCTGGCGAAGGACTAACGCTCGAGAGTGGGTTCGTGGAGAATAATAATGGAAAGGCTTACATTTTTATTACCAACAGTAACAGCTACAATGTAGAAGTAGAAGTACCAGTAATGGCGCTTAGACCCGCTCAAATGCCAGGAAACCCTAGATATCAAAAGGAAAAATTAATACCATGCAATGCCTCAAGGATAACGATTGAAAACAAGACAAGAGAAAATGAAAATTCAGAGAATCCGGTCGGAAATTTTGATAAAGATCGTACGAATAGCGATGCTGGACCCGCCGCAGGGCCAGACGTTATCGACAATAATAATTCAGAAAATTCAGTTAAAGTTGTGCAAGATTCGTGTTTGATAATCGACTCGCAACCCATTGAAGGGCCGAGCGTTATCAACGATTCGGTTTCAAGTTATCGTACGACGAGCGACGCTGTGCCCTGTGAGAGGCCAGGCGCTCTAGACGATGCAGTTTCGAGTTACCGTATGACGAGCGACTCGGCGCCCTGTGAGAGGCCCGGCGCTCTATACGATTCCGTTTCAAGTTATTGTTCGGTAAGCAACTCTGTGCCCCGTAAAAGGCCAGGCGTTATAAACAAACTCATTTCGGAAAATCTTGGTAAAGTTATTCATAACTCATGTTCGAGTAACGATCGTATACCCACGAAAGGGGCGAACGTTCTTGACAATTCAGTGTCGGTAAATTCGGTATGTAATTTGAGTTCGGTGAGCGAGTATTCGCCCAGTAAAAAGCCGAACGCATTCGATGAATCTTGTTTGATAATTTCAGTCGAAAAGGTTAAAAATTCAGAGGGAAATTTGTCCCTAGTTGAAATAAATACGGGAAAATTTTATAATGATATAGAGGAAACAAAATCGTGTATTACGGAAATATTTGAGGAAAATTCAAGCGTTACCAAGGAACAAAACATTCAAGAGTCATTGCAAGGAAATCCGGTAGGAAAGGAAATAAGTATTACAGAAAAACACGTGAATAATGAGAAGAATAAACAGACGTATGAAATTAAAGACATCGCGTTAGTAAGGATGCTCGGAACTATTCCCATCTCTCGCGAAATTTATCCTTTATTTCGGAAAGAACATTGTCATGTAATTAACGAGGCAGCTACAACCCCTCGGTTCGAGAAAATAAAAGAATTATTAAGGTTCGACGGTTTAAACGACAAAGAAAGAAAAAGTATAGAAAGCCTTTTGAGAGAAAGCGCTTTTCTATACCATTTACCCGGCGAAAGTTTGAGCTGTACAACGCTTCTGCAGCATCGGATACCCACTACGGATGATCTACCTATCAATACAAGAGGGTATCGATGGCCAGAGTGCACGCGAAAAGAAATCGAAAGACAGGTCGAGGATATGTTAAAAAATGGGATTATAGTACCCTCTACCTCTCCGTATAATTGTCCCGTATGGGTCGTTCCGAAAAAACTTGACTCCAAAGGAAATAAGAAATGGCGACTAGTATTTGATTATCGCGCGCTCAATGAAAAAACAATTGCCGATGCGTATCCTATACCCAATATCACTGAAATACTTGATCAATTGGGAGGACCGCAATACTTCTCAGTCTTCGACTCGGCCTCTGGCTTTCATCAAATCGAGGTATACGCCGCAGACCGACATAAAACCGCCTTCACAACACCGCTCGGCCACTTCGAATTCGTTCGCATGCCCTTCGGTTTACGAAACGCCCCTCCGACGTTTCAACGCACGATGGATTTAACGCTGGGAAGTATCTTAGGAAAGGGGGTATTTGTTTACCTCGACGACATCGTTATATATGCAAGAAGCCTTGAGGAACACGAAAACACTTACAGAGAATTGATGAAGCGATTGGAAATTGCTAATTTGAAACTTCAACCTGATAAATGCGAATTCTTAAAAAGGGAAGTAGCGTATTTAGGCCACGTGATAGGAAAGGACGGAGTGAGGCCCGATCCAAGGAAACTCGAAGCCGTACGCGAATTCTCACAACCGAAGAACGTTAAAAATATTCGCCAATTTCTTGGATTAACGGGTTACTACCGGAGATTCATAGAAAGTTACGCAAAAATATCTAAACCACTCACGGGACTTCTTCGAAAAGAAATACCCTTCGAATGGCATCCAGAACAAAATGAAGCTTTCGAAATATTGAAAGAAAAGTTATGCACGGCACCGGTTTTGCGATATCCGGATTTTTCAAAACCATTTATCTTGACAACAGATGCATCCGGAGTTGCTATTGGCTCCATATTATCACAAGGAGTAATTAATCACGATCATCCTTCTCGAGGATTAAGTAAGACCGAAGAAAGATACGATACGTACGAAAAAGAAGCATTGGCTATTGTATATTCGATACTTCATTTTCGGCCCTACCTGTACGGACGACAGTTTACGGTGGTAACGGATCATAAACCTTTATTGTGGTTCCGTCGCGCTACCGATGGAAATGCTAAAATACTACGTTGGCGTTTAAAACTCGCCGAATACGAATACGATGTTGTGTATAAAGCTGGAAAGACAAATGTTAACGCGGATGCATTGTCAAGGAATCCAGTACAGGAACCTGACGGGAGCGACGGCATTTTCATAATTCGCGTCAACAAGGATACGGAAACGAGAACGAAAAAGAGAAGACGATTGACGGAAGAAGATATCAGTGAATTACTCGAACACGATACGGACGACGAAGAAGCTGACTTAGTAGAGAGCGAAGAAGAGGAAGATAACTATGCATTGGTATATGATGAATTCGAGGAATGCGATTGGGATCGCGAAGTACCCAATGAAACGTTCGCCGCAGCCGAAGAAAATACGGACGGTAATTACCCTCGTGATTTCGAGTAAACGTTTGACGCCCCGATGAACGAAACCGTGCCAGAGGAAAGGCCACCGGCAGCACCAGACGAAAACACCAACGAAACTATGAATGAGCCGTACCATAAATCCCCCGCCGAACGATACTACCCGGAGGACAATGACGAGGCATGGCACGTGCCTGCCGCCGATCCCTATGGGCCTAGCACATCACGAGACTATATACCGCCTATTATACAAGACGCCGCTAGCGAAGAAACTGAAGAAGACGAAACTGTACGCCATAAACGGAAAAACCACAAGCCGGTACCTATTGAGGAAAGTGAATCCGAAAATTCGAGCGAAGAAGACGAATATGCCAATGTAGTGAGCGATGAAGAAGGAAACGTCGGTACGGCCGAAGTAATACAGTCAAATAATAATCCGCGAGTAAATAACCACGACGTAATTAATGATCGCGGTACTGCAGGGAATGTTAAACAATCTCAAGATCTATTTCACACTCGGAAGGATAGCCTTGCATACTTCGTAACCATCGCCGGCGAACCATTAGACGATGGGAGTAAGAAATTACAGGAGAAAAACGAATTACCCAAAATGAGAAACTTGAGGCTGAAACGGCCTCAATCCTTCGTGAAACGAGGTAATAAATTTAATATTGCCCTTCCGATTTCCGTCGACCAAACCGAGGGTCCCACGCAAATACTCGAAAACATTATAGAAGCTTTACACAACTGTGAATACCTGGCGGGAAGATTAGGGATCCAGTCAATAAGTATCGCTAAATCCGAAACAATTTGCAACGTCCCTTGGGATAGAATACACTCTGAAATACAGCGAATATTTGAAGAAAGCGATTTTAAGATTATTATTTGCAATGGAATAGTTAGAGAACCCGCTGAAGATCAACATGACGAAATAATTCGAGAAATGCACTGTTCACCGATCGGAGGACACCGCGGAGTAAGCAAAACTTATAACAGAATCCGTCACGAATACTATTGGAAAAATCTAAATGCAGACATTCAACAATTTATTCAGCGATGTCTCCAGTGCCAATTAAAAAAATTAGTCAGAGTTAAAACAAAACAACCACTCGTGATTACCGTTACGCCCAGCACTGCATTCGACAAAATCGCGATGGATATAGTAGGACCGATAGCAAAAACCAAAAGAGATAACGAATATATACTCACTATCCAAGATCAATTGACAAAATTTTCCATGGGTATAGCACTTCCCAATGCTAGGGCCATAACCATCGCGGAGGCATTCGTGAAGCATATATCTGTCAATTTGCTGCGCCAAGAGCGGTATTAACCGATCAAGGTGCGAATTTTCTGAGCAAATTTATGCAACAAATTGCTAAATTATTTAGAATTCGGAAAATTAGAACGACTGCTTTCCACCCACAGTCAAACGGTTCCTTAGAGAGATCTCACCACGTCTTTGGAGAATATTTAAAACAATATACAACGCGAGAAAAAAACTGGGACGAATGGGTCGAATTGGCAATTTTTAATTATAATACGATCGTACACGAAGGGACTAAGCACACACCTTACGAAATGGTGTTTGGAAAAATAGCTAGAACTCCCTCGAGCATGCCGTTAGCTGCAAGAGAAAGACTCGCTACCTATGATGATTATTTAATTCAGTTAGTAACGCAGATACATTCGATTCAACAGATCGGTCGTGAAAATTTAATTTTAGCGAAAGAAAAAGCTAAAGAATACCACGATCGGAAAATAAATACAATAAATTTCAAGGTGGGCGAACCGGTATTTCTGCTTAAAGGGCCGAAACCCGGAAAACTTGGAGACCATTACGTCGGACCATACGAAGTATTGGAACTACTGGAAAAAGGAAACGTGCGGATAAAAATAAAAAAGGGTTCACGAGTCGTGCATCCAAATCGACTACGAAAATCCCGCATTCCGGCGTCGTAAGACCGAAAGAAGAAAGGAAAAGCCTTCAGACGTACAAGAAGAAAAACATTAAACAGCGTCCAATAAACACCATATATAAAAAAAAAGTCGCGTAGAAATAATATTACGTATTAAACATATCCATACTAATAAGTTTATATAAAAAAAAACCCTTTATACAAGGAATATACTCAGATAGTTATACGAACAATTAATCGACACAAAAACTCGGAAAATGTCGACCGTTGGACAGCCACCGCAACTCGATTATCGTTTCGAGAGCGTTCGGCTGCAAAGTTATCCCGGTCCGCCCCTGTTTACATTAGATGCGGCAAAATTTGCCGCCGCGGGATTTTAGTACCGTGGGCCAAGGGATCACGTTTGTTGCTTCGAGTGTAAACTTTCAATAAATCTATGGACAAACGATGACGATCCCATGCGAGAACATAGGAGATACCAAGAGTCGTGCCGATTCGTGAGGAATCTGCCGTGCTGCAACGTGCCGATTGGAGCGGACCCCGCGACGATTCCACCCCCTCGGCCGGAACGGAAAAGGGGACAAACCAGCGCAACGGGAAAAAGACACTCTTGCATCGATTGCGATAGAATAAGCGGTAACGTATCTCCGAAACCAGGGAAATCTTCCGCGAGCTTTCGGAGTTGGCAAAAGGCCGAATATCCGCATCTTCTTGATTTCGATGAACGCATGAAAACATTTAAAGACTGGCCGAAATGGGCACCACAGACGGCCGAGGACCACGCCAACGCTGGATTCTTCCGCGAGGGAAGTGGCGATTATGTAATTTGCCATTACTGTGGAGGCGGGCTGAAGGATTGGGAGCCTACGGACGTACCGTGGGAACAACATGCACTATGGTTCCCAAAGTGTGAATATTTGCTCTCGATGATAGGGCAAGAGTACGTAAAACAAGTAAACGCACCTAAGATACCTACCGTTGAAACCACTTTGCTGGCACCACCACCCCAGTACGCGCACACGGACGACGAAACGGCTAATCGCACGTGGGCCCCGCCGGGGACGGGTAAACACGGCGCAAGTAGTCAACTGACCCCTTGCGACAACGACGACGAAATAGAAAAGACGGATAAAGAAACCCCGAAAACAAAGAAATCATCAATGACACTTCGCAACTGGAAGGAGCCAGGATATCCAGAGTATACCGATTATATCGCGCGTCTCAAGACTTTCAGGGGTTGGCCGAGTGATTCACCACAGACGAACGAAAGTCTCGCTCGAGCGGGATTCTTCCGAAAAGGACCCGGCGACTTAGTAGTTTGCCACCATTGTACGGGTGCTGTAAAGGATTGGCAGCTCATCGATGTACCATGGGAACGACACGCACGACTATATCCGGAGTGCAGGTACCTGCTCTCGCAAAAAGGTGCGAACTTTTTGAAAAGGATAAACGAAATTGCAGTACCGGCCCCAACTCTCGATGACTCTCGGATAGTAGAGCAACCTGAGTACATAAAAAAGGACCCCGTCGTTCGCCTCCGCCGTTTGGAAAATCATACGGAAGCAATTAATGAATATCTCGCTAGTGAGACTACTCACAAGATCGGCGACTCCGAGTTCGAGTCATTGGACAGAGCCGGCTACACTGTATACACTCTCGACGAGGCAATAGACTGTCTACCCAAAGAGTCCGGTGCGGCAACCTCTTCAAAGAAGGAAACTAAATCAAAGAAAACGGAGGAGTTCGATAGTAAATCAAACGACTCAACAACTACACTTCCACCATCTGATCTCCCACTTTATAACGATCTAGAAATCAATCAATACGTTATCAGTAATCTGTGTGAAGGTTGCAGGGCCGCAGGAATTGAAACTATAATTATACCCTGTCGACACGCAGTTTACTGCGAGAAATGCGCTAAAGAACGAGACGAGTGCGTAATTTGCGGAGCGTTAATATTCCGCTACACTAAGATCGTTGTAGTACACGACTACCATTGTAAGGACAGGGGAATCGCAATCGTCCCCAGTAACGTGACTATACTCGGGAGCACCCGCCCACAGAGAAGGAAGTAATAAAAAAAAATATATATATACAATAAAAAGAGAGAAAAGAACAACCCATTCGAAAAATAATCATGGAGGAGTAGAACGTAAACCCTGAATAAAATGGGAGGGGAGCACATAATAGGCAGCTTTACGTAAAAGTATTAAAAAAAGATACAAATAGAAAAAAAAAAAATAAAAAAAAAAAATAATAATAATAATAATAATAATAAAAAAATAATACAACATTTTTAAATTAGAAAAAAAAAGAGATATATTTCCTTTTAATAATAATAATGATAAAAAAAATATTATTAAATAATAATAAATAAATACATAAAAACGTTTCTTCCCACTTACATACTGAGTAGGAAATAACCGCGCTATCGATAGGAGCTGTGTATTTGATAAATTAAGACGAAACTCATTCAATAAATCATTTCATGAATTAAACTTAGCAATACAAATAAAAAAAAAAAAAACACAAAAACTGTATGAACGAATAACAACGCCTTCACAATATGTATATGCGGTAAAATTCATAAGTAACGTTTCAAAAACAGGAACGTGTGGAACAATGGCTGTCCATCACTGCTACTGTACGGAGTTCAGTTGGTGTCGACCACTTATGAACGACACCCACGAGGACACACTCTGGATATGTCTTAATCGAATAAGACCCCGGGTCATTGTCCCCGGAACAGAAGCATTGTTCTGTTACTGGAAAATCGCTTTCTATTTGGAGATTCCGAAAAGAAGAGTAGATTTATATGTACCACCCGAGTGGCGAACGATCCAACCAGCGGTGTTGGACGAATGGGTCGGTAAATTACGCGATAATCCATACGAAGACATAGTTCTTGGAGCTACTCTGTACAAATGGTTACTCGATGCACTCGTGCCGCTGGGACAAAGATTATCGGACATCCCGATGGCTGGGCACAATGGATGGCCAGAATCTCGGGAGGAAACTCCTTTTTGGGGCGAACCTAGGCTTCAATACTCCGACGGAACAGACCTACCCGTAAGAATAAACCGACCGGTACCACACGACATCGTAAATGGAATGGAAAAAATATTTTGTTATTGGAAAATCGAATTGCCCGACAACCACGGACGCAAGTTCGAGCTGTGGGTACCCCCCGAGTGGAGAAGGCTCAATAAAGAGGGACGAGCGCGTTACACCTCGCTGTTATGTGAGAATATGTATCAACCCATCACCCTCGGAGGAGTGAGATACACATGGAGAGGCGATTCTCTTCTTCCAGAGGGACAATTAATGGAAACAATGGAAAGCCAGGGGTACGGACTGTTCAATTACCACCCGCCAGAGGATACCGATGAAGACGAGGACGAGAATACAATAGTACCAACGACACCGTACGAAACGGCCCCGGGCTCCGGAGACGAGGAAGACGGAGCTAGCGATAATAACACCGCACAAAACAAACCCCAACAAACAAGCGAGAAAGAAGTTTACGAAGAATTATGCAGGTAACTCAGGTAATTCACTCACACCGAAGAGGAAGATGAAACCCTCGAACACAGAAATCTATTAGAAACTTTGGTAAAAAAAAAAAAAAAAAAAAAGACCCCTATATACAACCGAAAGAACCTCACATTTTAAACAACTAAACGGTTAAAATATACATGAATAAGGAAAAGAAGGAACCAAAACATAGGAAAATACAAGTAAGAGAATTAAATAGAGATACGATAAATAAATTTAAGTACATGAAATACGCATACTCATAATGAATACATAGAATTAGGGAAAAATATTTTATAAACTATATGTAGGAAAAATATCGCATTATTGATAACGTTAATAAAAAAAAAAAGGATTTGTTACATAAAACGAATAAATCGGTGTAGGGACGGGAATAATTATACTACCTATATGAAAGAAAGGATAGGAATAAGAAAAGAGATGGGAACTCAGGGAAATATAAAAGAAAAGGGGGATAACGAGTAGAATATAGGGACGATAAAGGAAAGTAGAGGAAATAGGAAAAATAACGTTTTATATACGGTAGGGAAATTTTATATAATAATGCATAGGAATTTAAGGGGGATCTAACACGCTTTGGAAATAATTAAATTGAATAAGCCAATTAAGAAAGAAAAAAAAAAAACATAACGAAAAAAATATATATATATAACTATACGTATCGGAATAAATAAAACATAGGTAATAACAATAATGACAATAACCATCAGAATAAGGAAAAACATATCTACAACAAGGGATAATAAAACCTACATATAAAAAAAAAGAGAGAAAATATCATGAAATCTTCATACAATTATGATGATCAATGATAAAAAAAAGGAAAGAAGGAATTTTTTTTTTATAATAATAATAAATAAAGGAAAACTTAACAAGGAAATATATATATATATATATGGAGTTCGTAACAAACTCAATTTGAAATTAAAAAAAAAAAAAAAATAAATATAATGCTGAAGTAGGAAAATATCAGGAGTTCAGAAGGAACTCAACAAAAAAAATATATTAGGCATAATAAAAAAAAAAAAAAAATCGGAATTCTTGGAGGAATTCCAACGAAAATACAAAAAAAATATATATAAAAAGGGAAGAGAAAATTTAAACAAATCGTTGGGAGTCTTGAGGACTCAACCGACGATAAAGGAATGCTAATAATAATAATAATAAAAAAAATATATGAATAAAAAAAAAAAAAGAAGAACGAGGGATTTAAATATTTGTCGGGAGTCGCGGAGGACTCTACCGATAAGAGGAAGATTGATAATAAATAAAAACTAAAAAACAACAACAAATATGAAATTGAAATATTTGTCGGGAGGCGCAGAGGACTCGACCGACAAAAATAATAAAAAAAAAAAGAACTAAAAATTAAACAAAATTGTTGGGAGTCTTGAGGACTCAACCAAGAATAAAACAAAAAATGTGAAAATTTAAATATTTGTCGGGAGTCGCGAAGGACTCGACCGAAAAAGAAAGAGAAAGAAAAAGAAATAGGGTATCGGGAGTCGCGGAAGACTCGACCGCAAGGGAAAGAGAAAGAGAGAGAAACTAACTATTGGGAGTCCTGAAGACTCGACCGAACTAAAGAAAGAGCGCCTGAAGGAAAAAAGAGAACACATACTGACCCGTGACCCATGATGACCCATGACGAGAAGAACGAAGGACTGTCGACGGAACGACAGCCCTAGGGAACGATCGAAAAAAAAAAACAACAAGAACCGTTGACAGAACAACGGATGCGATGTAGCCGCAAATAAATAAAAAAAATTATAATAATAAATAATGAAACCGAGGTAAAACCTCCGCATAAAAAAAAAAGAGAAAGAGGAAAAGGAAAAACTAAGAAAAAATAATAAAATAATAAAATAATAATAATAATAATAAGAATAAAAAAAAAGGGGAAATATAAATATAATAATAAAGAAAAATAAATAAATAAACGTAAAATTGTATTTTTAAGCCTTTTCCAGGCATTTATTAATAAAAAAAAAGCCCCTCCCCAGAATAAAGGAAAATATAATAATAATTATAAAAATACTTATAAATAAAAAAAAACAGGGGGAACACAAAATTGTATTTTTACGCCTTTTTAGGCATTTATTGAATAAAAATAAAATAAATAAAAAAAAAAAAAATTTTCCTTAGCATAATAATAAAAACTATAACTACAATTTAAAATCTATACTTAAAAATAATAATGAAAAAAAAAATATAATAATATGAAAAAATATACATATAACCTTAAACTCTAACTATAACTAAAATCTATTAAAGAAATAAAAATAATGAAAAAAAAAACAACACACTCTTACAAAAATCTATACTAAATCTAAGGCTAAAATCTAATCCCCCCCCCCCCCCCCCCCCTCCGGAACCCTAATAGGGCCGGTACCGAGAACTGAAACAAAAAAAAAACAAACATTAGTCCAGGAAAAAAATAAATATACATATGAAAAAAATAGTAACAATAAATACCCGCGAATATGAGAGTCCGGGCGAACGGGGCCACCGTCACCCTCCGACGGCTCATCCTCCCCTGGATCGGTCGAGTGACCCGACCCCCCATCGTCCTCCTCGACCTCCATTTCATCGAGCCCCCGAGGCTCTGCCGAAGGGAGCGCGACGTACTCTTCCGGATCGAACCCCTCTAGAGGATCATCATGATGAGAGAAATCTCCCTCGTCGAGATCCTCCAGGCCGGGATGGAGATCCGGGAACCGCCCCCGGTTAACAGGCGGATAAACCCCCTAGATCCATAACTCCTCCAGATAACTGGGACCCGAATCCTCGGCATCCCAGTCTTCGTCCGAACCGAAGAAGTCGGACGGAGATATCCGCAATTCCGTGATCTGAAAAAAGAAAAGAACAAGATATAAAAAAAAAATAAAAAAATAAAAAAATAAATGAAATAAACGCGACACTTACCCTCCGATTAAAATCCTCCTGCGATCCGCCTCGAATCAAGGCACAATACGCCGCCATATAGGCCGCGTTCAACTGCTCGACGGAGAAAAAAAAGGACGACATGGCAATGCAATAAGGTTCGAGTTCGAAGACTTGAATGATTTTCTTCTTCCATGACTCCGGTTTAAATATACAAATCCCCACTCTCAAGGTTCACGAAAACTCGGCGCGATAATCCTCGTACCACTTGTCGAGTTCCCTCCGCAAGGGAAGGAAATTTTCCTATTGGTCACGCCATAAAAAACCCCCGTCTTCTCGCGTTCACAAAATACAGAGTAGAAACAAATATCAAAAAAAAATATATGAATTATTGAATACTCGGTACCTCACGAATGATAATATTACAGACAATGAAGCTCGGAATTCTACTCGCATGGAGTTCACTGATCTACTTAAATTCACAAATCTCGGTGACTCATTGATTGATTGGGTACGATTGCGCCGGTGTTAGGTCAAACATCACCAGCGTATCATTACTAGGAGTGGGAGAATGCAACATCCCCCAGCAAGAAGTTAATGTCACTCGCACCTATATTCAACTTATACAAATCAATGAATATTCATCTATAAAAGTAAGGCAATGTAAAGTGGAAATTTATCGAACGATCAAAAGATGTGGAATGCATTCCCATACGATGGATGTAACCAAAGAAGAATACGGATATATAGATAGCGTCAACCGAGAATCTTGCCTCGACATGTATCGATACGGTAACGTTAAGATAGGACAAACCACAGTCACGGGGATTACGACAAACGGAACAATTACGCGACCAATACATATAGCAGGGTCAATTAATAACGACGGGTCTTGCGAAGGAGGTACTTATTCCGATCCTTACGGTACATGGGATAAAGTAATAGTACATGGAAGTGTGAAAATATCATTGAGAGATTACAACGCTCGGGTAAACGTAGATACTAACAAAATACATTTACGATCCGGAACGAATTGCGAGTTGAGCGAGGGCCGTTGTGTCGACTTCGACGGCGGCGATACGTTTTGGGACCCGTTGCCCGAAGACAGTTGTAAAACCGGCAGGTACGGACTCTTGTACGAAGGGATTGCCGATAGAATTGCGGATTACGACGTTGGCAACGAACAAACAGTGTACACTCTCACTGAAGGAGATGTAACATTCGGACTTTCAAGCAAAAACACAATTAAAGTCTGCGGGTACATTTTAACTAAGACCGAGCATCCTAAGCTGCTTATTGTAGAGACTACACGAGGAAACCCCTTCATTGCAAAAAGACCCATCGAGGTAACTAATTTGGATATTTTCACATACATGAATTCCAAATTCGTATTTGTAGAAAAACATATCCGTACGCAAATTAAAGACATGTATCGCGATATATTAATGCAATGATGCAACCTCGCACGACAACTGTTGCAAACTACGCTGACAATAGCGAGAATTTCTCTCGACGAATTTGCTTACGATTAAATGAAGGGGCCGGGATACATGGCTGTGATAGCCGGAGAAGTGGCACACATCGCTCAATGTATTCCCGTCGAAGTAAAAATTCCCCGAACCGCCGAATGTTACAACGAATTACCTGTAACAATGGGAAATTTCTCTTTCCACCTGGCACCGCGAACTCACATACTACTAAAACCCGGCACCGAAGTCTCCTGTAATCGACTACTCGCTCCTATGTATCTGTTAGACGGAGACTGGTATTCTTTCGGACCAACACCTATGCAAACTCAAACTCCTACTGTTCTCAAGCCTCTCACTAAACCCACTTGGAAATACCACTTGGAAATACGTTAGCCCTTACGCATTAGCAACAAGCGTAATATATACACAGAAAAAATTGGAAGAACTTCGCGATCATTTAATGTTCCCCGCGGAAAGACCGGCGATATTAAATTCTCCATTATTGTTCAAGGGGGTTCGCTATCAAATCTCCTCGACGAAGAGGCATTAAATAAAATTGTAGAACCCGCATGGGACAAAACATGGGGTTATCTCATCAGATTTGGGAACGTGAGTGCAGGATTAATTGGAGTAATGATCATCATCAGGGGAATTAAACTCATCATCGATACGATAATACATGGTTACGCTCTACACACTGTATACGGATGGTCCATACATTTGTTAGGCGCTATTTGGGACTCTGTTACGAGCTTGTTATTGTACCTGAGCAATAAACCACCTAAGCCGAATAATAAGAAAGAGGATGGTACGAATATCGACGCAGAGGCATCCGAACCATTGCAACCACCGGCATACCAGCCTTGTAGAGCCCCCAATGGAGATCTATCTCTTATCCCACCCATAACATATGAATTCGATCCGAGAATTCGTGAATTGAATGCAATCATGAGCCACTCTGGACCTAATTTTCGTACACTACCACACCCAAACCGGAAAGAAGAAACATACCCTACACAAGTATTAGCCGGTACACAAACAGACGGGGCCGGGGAGACAATAGCTATCCACACCCGCCCGGTTTATGACACGCTGCCCAGGGCAAGAGCCGTGCCGCCAAGGAATACTATCGCCTCCACTTCAACCACTTATACAGATGGTGCAGAAGAGCTTAAAGAACCCAACACTTTATATCCCGAACTCAAAATCGATGCACAAGAGTCAGGCGAGGGATCAAACGCAAAGAATAAACAACAATATTTCCTATTACAAAGACTGAAGAAGGATGATAAGCAATAACCCGAAAAAAAAAAAAAAAAACGGCAAAATAAGGAAAGGAAGAGCGAAGGAAAAACGGATTAGGGAAGATCCATCATAAAATATATACATATCAGTAACAACTGCCAGATAATAAAAAAGGAAAAAAAAGAGACGAGAAATGAACGAAAAAGGAATAAAAAAAGGGGGGAAGATATAAAAGGAAAAACAAAAAAAAATATATAATATGTAACGTTCACCTTTTTGGCCGGTGCCACGCACACGGTTCGAAGGGATCGCGTTAGGAGTTCGGGGCGAGCGAATAATCGTTAGATGTGGTCATTTCGGTGAAAATAATAGTTTTTATTAAAATAACATGAAAAATGCAATACATGGTTTGAATTCCTATATTGTCGACGTTTAACTTAAATTATCGTGAACACAAATTTCCCTTGAAATGGAATCAAAGTTTGAATCCTATGCTGAAAGAGCGAAAGATCTAAATTTTACCGACCGTTTGTCGGTCATTTGTGAATTAGAAAGTTTTTCCTCTTAACTTTCGAATATCACCAAAAGAATATTTATAGACAAAGATTTCTGATCCATCGATGGAAAAAATATAATTTTATGATTTTGTAGAATTTTACACTGAATTACCGACAGAGCTTCACTTCTCGACATTACTTTATAACATAACGCGTTAGTTGAATTTTGAGGTTATTAATTGCCAAAGAAATTATTTATAAACGTGATTTTAATAACGAAACTACTCTGCCGTGCCCACATGGTGGTGCAGGGCCCTCTTCAGAGAGTTCGGCTTCCACGAGATCGTGAACCAACCGTGTCGCCACTTGGTCGATCCGCGACTCGCTTCCGGCTTACTCTCGTCCGGGCTACCTCCCCTATCGCGGTTCCCTAATAGCGTTGACTGGTAACAGGAATGCGAACTACTTCGTCACCAAAGATGTTCGCACCCTGGTTCGGGAAATTGAGTACACCTGGAGCCAACGTCACCGAAGGCTCTGGGGACCCGGAGTTATTGAGGGGAAAACTACATGTTCCCCGTCGCCGGTGGAACTGCGGTACCGATTCGGTTCGCGCTCGCCCTTTTACGGGCGCGCTGGTGCTTATCCGTTTGCGAGAAAATGCGGGATCTAGCGGCCACCTCGCGAATTACTCGCGGATACTTCGTTTACGAGAAAATAATCGAAATGCGAAATAATCGAAATTCGAGCGGTGTCCTCGAAAGCTGAGACACCGTCTCAAATAATAAAAAAATATATACATAAATAAATAAATAAATAAAATAAAAAAATATTAATAATAATCAACATTTAAATTAATTACAAATATACTGTTAACACCCTAGTTAAGATTACATACGTAGACCTCCTGACAAATGACAGACTGGGGCTTGGAGAAACGCTATATTAAAGACTACGGCAGATAACAAATATGAAGTACGATTACATTTTTTTTTTACCCGAGCTAACTCAAGGATACAGATTTGATTAATGAAAAAATATATATAAATATATATATCCAACAGGATAACCTTTAAAAGATAATTTTTTTTTCTCCTCCTCTCTCCCCCCCTCCCTTTGAAAAAAAGAGGAAAGGAAAAAGGAGGGGAATATATAATGAAAAAAAACATACCGGATAATCGATAAATGTAAAGCACACTATCTATAATAATTTAACTATGACTTATTAGCCAAAAATAAATCGGAATTGCACAAATAATTAATATCAATAATTAAAATTTAACAACAGAAATCCGAAGACATGGCGAAATGCAAATGCAGACGCGAAATTACTGCATTAATACAAACCAGATCCGATCAACATGCACCACTCCCGGAGACACTAAAAATCAGAATCAACGAGGTGGCACCTGCGAGCGTGGTACCCGGAACTGCTGTTATTTACTGTTACTGGGAAATCTCTTTATACATAGATATCGTTGAAAAACCTTTCCTCCTGTTCGTACCACCCGAATGGCGACATATCGAAAGGACGCGTTTGGAGGAATGGACCGCGCAGCTACGGACTAATCCGCTCGAAGATATTACTTTGGGGCAAACGCTATATGAGTGGCGCAACGATATCCTTATGCCACAGGGTCAACGATACGCTACGGTTCCCATACCCGGCACAAGAGGATGGCCGGTGATTAACGAACTGGTACCTGAATGGCACGAGCCGCTTAAGCTACCAGGGATCGGAAGACACCTGCCGATCGCCGTCAATCGACGATATATTAGCCCTAGGCTGGGAATGGAAAAATTCATCTGCTACTGGAGAGTAGCATTGGATCCGCCAGGTTATCAGCAGCGATTTATTTACGTACCGTCGGAATGGCGCAGACTGGCCCAGAAAACACGTGACCAATGGTTAAGACGAGTATCCGTCCGGCTCGGACAGGATCACCTCAGGATACATCTCGGAGGAATTACGTATGGATGGTACCTCGACACATTGACACCTCTTACACAAAAGCCGGACCTCATCGAATACATAGGAAAAGGGCAATAGAGTGAGGTAGAAGTCGAAGAGGTCCGCAGCGAAGCTCTTGATCTTACAAGTAAAACCACATCCGAGGATATGGAAGTAGAACGATACTCGCTGCAGAGACTCTTGGAGGTCGATACTCGTGATGTACCGTCAAACCTATCAATTCGCAGCATTTCGGGACTCGAAGAAGAAATAAGCAAGTTGGAACATGCCAGGAATCTAGCAGGAAAGGGAAATGGAGTATAACAACATACGAGTAACAAGTAAACGGTTATGTCGATGGTCAAGTGAGTTCACCCCTTTTTCCAATTTTTCCTCCTCTTACAAAAATAATAATATAATAAATAACTTATATACCATAAATCCCTATACTAAAAAAAAAAAAAACGCAAACAAAAAATAATAATATTAATAATAAAATTTTTTTTTTTTTTTTATAACAAGGGAAAAGTTTCCTATGCGCCTAACTAATGTAATCATTGTAAATATTCGCAGATGGTCCAGTACATTTTGCCGATTGCTATCAACCCTCTGAAAACTGACGATGGGAGGGCATTCCTATCACAACTTTATTGGCCTTTGGTACCCGGTTGCTACGTACCCCCGGCATGGAGAGGAATCCCTAACGGCGTACTCGAGGAATGGACACGGAAACTACCACGCCAAGGCCGATCCGTTATTCTGGGCGGAACAAAATATACAAAGGTGGAAGACGTCTTACTACCACGAGGGCAAACCTTCGATACAATAATCACCACCGACGAGGTTGGCGGCTATGAGGCTGAAATATGGCTGTAATAAGCCTGGACCAATAAATCGACAAGAAGAAGACCTCTCGCCTACACACACAACATCGTGCACCAAGCCAAACCCCGAAATTCGCGTATGTTAGCGACTAATTATAAAAGAAGGCAATTCCGAATTTTATTGTTAATGGTTATTATGTTTAAATTTTATATATATATTATACAAAATTTAACCACGCTTAATGCCAAAGTAGTGCCTTACATTAAAATCCTATTATTCATGAAAGCTTATTTGCCAAAAAGTATAAGGGACAAGGAAAATCACATAATCACTTAGCAGTAAGTTACGTATAAGAGGAGAGGAAAAACAATTACACCAAAGATAATAAAGCCATAATTTCATACTTACCAAAAATAGAACGTAACAATCCATTATCTTTGATTCAAATAAAATATACTGTGACGGATTTTCCTTGATCTCGTAAACGCAACACTAATTTGACAAAAAAACTCAAAACTCAAAAAGATGAGCGAGATCGAAACTCAAAAAAAAAACACGAACTCGAAAACTCACGTCACCTTCGGCCGTCCACCTTCGCGGATGCATCGGCGTCCCGGTGGGCGCCAGTTAATTTTGTTTCACCGGTATTAACAACCGGACTAAACTGGAGGCCGGTGGAACGGCAACCTCCGCAGGGCTACTTTTTGTTTCGCCGGAATTACCAAACCGGACTAATCTGGAGGTCGGTGGAACGACGACCTCCGCAGGGACAAAACGAACGACACAACAAAACGGAAACTAAAACGGAACGAGAACTAACGTCGATGCATTCGCGGGAGCGAACGGTTGCGGAAATGCACGGTTGCTCAGGATGCGGGTTGCGGTAGAAGGGTCGCGATCCGAGGTCAATAGAATAGCTCACTGGAAACGGAGATCAGAATCTCAACGTTATCGTAATCGGGAACGACAATTAATAATTTTGGCTGAGAAGCCACGAGATCGCACGCACGTGCATCGCGAGTACTCAGCCGATCGAGAGATCGAAGCGAGACAAGCGACCACGAGCGCGACACGGGAACGATAACTTCGATAAATAAAAAAAAACTCACCGAAGCGCGTAATTTATCCAAAAAGGACCGGGAACTGCATCTGACGATGCCACGAGAACTCACACACATGCACTCCAACCCGAGAGCGTTGATTGTAACGCATCGATCGAATTATCGACTCGGAAAAGAATTCCTTTCGGAATCCTACCGAGGATAGCACACGCGAAACACACGAATCGACGAACGAACGCGCGAACACGAGAGCGAGAGCGACAGCGGGATCCACGGTAACGCGAGCGAGACACAGCGATCACACGATGCCTCGATGGCTCGAGCGCGAGAACAATAGGCCGAAGCCTACGGTAGCGGGAGCGCGAGAAAGACCCGAGTTGCCTCGAGGGCAGCTCTCCGTCGACTGTCTTTGCCTACGAAAATTCGTAATGAATTATCGTTATTATTTGCGGGATCTTGATCGATAACTACTGCCCTCTCGACCATCTCCTGACTTTATCGAATCGAGAGCCGATACTATAACGCGGTAACTTGAACGAATCTTCGCAATCGCTTCCCTTAGTCAATGCGTGAGATACAAGGCTCTACTCAACTATAACGCAGCGCAAGGGGTTCCACCACCCTTGCCTGGACCAAACGATACCTCCGCCTGATCTCAACGCATTGCACTTTTCTATAGGGTGCCGGGTTTGCACCGGACTTTAACGTAGTTGCAAGACACTTCGTCGAGTCTCTCCTTCACTTGGGCCTTTTATTTGCTAACTTTGTCCCACCAAGTGAATTCGAGAATCTCGACCAAAACTGAACTAAAACTGAAGTAAACTAAATCTTAAAGCAAAAGGGAAAACCAAAAAAAAACATAGAAGGTAAACTGCAAAAATCTCGATCGATATCTTAGCGAGAGCTTGACGGTATCTTAAGTCGCTGGGAGAGGCAGTAACGCGAAACTTCAGCATTAAAAATCGGTATTTTTATGCGAGTTACGGTTGTTTTGGTTTTTGTGACGCTGATTCAAAAAAATCACGTCACAATACATAAAAAAAAGGAACAATATCTCGAACGAAGGGACGAGAGATTATGGTAATAATACCAAGAGCCATACATTTAATTAATTATTACTAAGAGATATATATATATGGATATGGATACACACCCATTGGAATGATCGTTAGGCTTCCCCTAACAATCATCTTAAGGGGGGAGGTGTTACGTCCTGACGTAACGCTCTCTATTTCTTTTATTAATAATAATTTTCGCAACTTATATTTCTGCTTATTTTTTCATACTATTTGCAAACCTGTTCCTTCCAACATAATTCCTACATTTCACAAAATTCAAACATTATTCATTATCATTAAACTCATAAAAGGAGTGATATTTCTTATCGATCGCTGAACGATATTCCAGGAATGGATCTCCTCTGGGAAATATTTCCAATGAGATCTCAAATACTCGTCGTGCGAATTAAAATTTACATGGGTAAAATATGGAAATAGAATTATTTACCGCATGAGATAGATGCGGACAGATGTTTGAATCCCCCTCGACACACGCACTACCCTCGGTGAAACTGCGAACTCCGCTGCCGACGTCGATACGATCGACCGCAGCATCGACCCAAGGAGCATAGATCCAAGCTTTTACTCTGCGGCTAGACCGTTGGAGTCTTCCTAGCCGAATACCCTAACGGTCTTCCATTGTAAAAAAGGGAACTACATTACCTTATGTATGGAAGTTAACCCTGCCCATCGACATAGTTTCGGTATTTTAACACCGAACAACGTCGCGTAATATTCCTGAATATGTGGGTCACGCGATTGAGAGTCAGAACATCCCTCGTACCATTTAATCATTCATCATCATAAAGAAATAATTTCTCCATCAACAATTCTAAAATACGTTTCATACTCCCACACGCTTTTTAACATTTAACGAAAAACGATAAAAATGATCGATGAAATTTCGGCAGGTACTTAATATAAAAACTATAGTATGAATTGAATCAAAGATAATAAAATTGTCCAGGATATTAGGGAAATTAATCAATACGATTTGTCGACAAACGCGATTAATAAATTCGAAATCGACAATATTCAAAATCATAGGAATAATATTCGGTATAGCTTAGTCATAAAATACAGTCAATACACCAAAAATAAATTATAACTAAACAGAGACCAGATCGTAAATTTGTGCGAAGCCATGGAATTTGATACGAATAAAGGGGCCACTAACTTCGTAAAGTGCGCTCTAGTTGCAGCTAATATAATATACGACTGTTGAAGAAAAATAAAAAAATTGCCCGAAATTCAAAAGATAACAGACTAGTAAAACCGAAAAATCACGTTGCCAGGCTAAACATTTAAGGAAAGACGGTCGTAAAAATTTTACGACCCACCGAAACTGAATTGCGGTAGGACGTAGAATGGATGACAAGTGTGCCTCAACGGTGACACATGAGGGGGCGAGCGGTTCGACCCCGCCGAAAGAGAAGATGCAGTCCACTTTAAAATACTAATGCACCGCGCGCAAAGAAATGGCTCCCTACGATAGGGAGAATAAAAAAATAACATTTTAATTGCATCAACATTTTAAGGAAGATTTTCTCTATAAAATATAATTATTATTTTTGCGATTACGCTTACCGTTAAAGCGGAAATTAAGAACAAAAATTTATTCCATGGATTGCGTTTTCTCGATTTATGGTAGGAAAATTACGAACCGATAATTATATCAAATTAATCAGGAATATTCCACTAATCTAACGCTGTTATTATTTTTCCGAAATTATATGCCGTTTGTCGGAAATTTATAAAACAAGTAGCAACAAAATATTTGGAGCGAAAAACGTACACCGCGTAAAGGAATTCGGTTTCCCCTCGATTTATAATGCAAAATATCAAACCGCGGTTTATACCAAAATGTTCGGGAATAATCCACCTTTAACATGGAATTATTACTTTTCCGATATCACTTAACGTATGATCAGGACACGCCGCGAAAGACAGAAATTAAGCTAGAAAAGGCATGCGGTAAAGATAAAGGGGCCCGTGCAAAGTAACGAGTTGCGTAAGCCAAGTCGCATAATGTCAAGGCTAGTTCACGACGATAGGTGAAGATCATCAGGTACACCGAAAGAGGGGAATTTTACAGCTCGCCCGGGCAAACGGAACATTAGTCCCGGAATGTCCATATAAGCAAATAGGATGATCGGACGGCACTGTTACCAGGCACTTGCAATAGCTGGTGCACGGCTCCCAAAGAGGGGGGGGGGGGGGGGGGGGCAAAGCCCCAAGAAATCGGCCCAGTTATGCTACCAATACCTCGAAATCTTATGAAACGTTTTGCCAAATAATAAAATAATTTGTACAAGAGCCGAGATATATTTTCAACTTTCAAGCATATAATATTTTGACACCCAATACTTGAATTATTATAATATTATAAAATGATTGTCGATAAAATGATACACATTTCTCGACTCTTATTATCAGTTTACGGATACGTATACGTATAAGAGAAGTTTACGAACAGTAACAATATATCTTCTCCTATACGTTAGCAATATCGAATATCAATTATATTAAATATTTAGTTATGAATCATTAATATTAAGTTTTACAAATAAGTCAGGCAAATAATTATGTATAAGGAAAACTGAAATTCAATGGAAAATGGATAAATCCACAATTATTTAACAATAAGAGAAATCGGCAAATCCAAGAATTTCGAACAGGCCGAGAGGAGATTAACGAGGACCGAGATTACTCATCAGGGGAGTACGCTCCAGGCAAGGATTAGGGAGGGACTTCCTTCCCCCTCTGGATTCCTTTCCTAGCATATAAGAAGCCGCGGAAAAGGGCGCGAGCAGTGCAGAGCAGACCAGAAGCAGATTTTTAGTAGTCCGGCCCGTAAGCAACTAGACCAAGTAGAGAGAGACGGAGGCGCGTAAGAACGAGCGCGGGATCGGTAAATCCAACAAGTAGGTTGATACTCCGGCTAGGCGACGAGAGAAATAGAGTTAGAGACCGCGTTATCCGTTATCTACCATACTAGAAAAAGATCGCGAGTCCGTTGTGCGACCACAAAGAAATAGAGGAACCCTCCTATTGGAGGATTTTGTCGATAACCCTTTCCATCTCCAAAAATTGTATTCATTTTTTCATGCAACCAGAGTTTTCTTGGGTTAATTCAGTTCACCGAATTACCATTCTCAAGTCATCTCGTGGAACGAAACCATCCTTCGTTCCACCATCGAATTTTCTTTTACTCGATAGTTAAAAGACAATTTTGTACGAATTCTTATTCCAACGAATCATTTGTACTCTCCGAAAATCACATTCTTGTACTTTCGAATTTGCCTGAATTATTTTTCTTTGAATAAATCTCGAATATCACGGCATATCGCGTGAAATTTGTGTTCAACCAATCCACGACATCGCAAGCAGCATCATCTCGACAAATAACGTAAGTACAATTTAATTTTATTTCCTTGATAAATCTATAAGTGAAAAGTGTGCAATATCCTCTATTATTCAAACTCCCCGTTAATTCGCCCAGCCGTCGCCAGACATCATCAACAGTACTCACCGAATATAATTCAATTATAAAATCATTTCTATAACGCAGTGAAATAAATTCAGTTAATTCAAATAATTTCTATATCGCGGTGAAACAAATCCGTTTAAATCGAATTATCAACGATCATTATTTTAATTACGCAACGGATAAAGAAATTTTATAATACCTCTCAGACAAGTCAACGAATAGCATTCCAAGCCCTATCCTTAGTAAATTTCCTCACGGTTAGACTAAAAAATGGGCAGTTGCGCCGATAATTGATGCCAGGAGTGGTAAAGGAGTGAGAAATCTCTCTTGACCAGCGCGTATTCAATCGTACTCGACGTAACCTCGCGTTAAAATTCAGGTGAAAGAGAAACACCCGCATTTTTGACGTGACACCTGAATATCTCCTATTAAGTATACAATGTAATAGCAGTCAATCTCTTCTTTTGGCATCGATTTACAGACTTCCGAAAGGTTTACTACTGCACAACTTTATCAACGACTTTATTACTCATGCTCCACTGTTTAATAATATTATGATCACAGGTGACCTAAACTGTAACTTACTTACCGATAATTTCGAATCTCACTATCTCCGCGACTTCATTTTTTCGTCGGCATTACACCTCGTGCTCTCTTCGCCTACTTTTTATATGGCTACGTCCGACTCATGGCTGGATGTCGTGATACTTGATAGCGAAGAAAAGCTTGGTGCGTTCGTTAAATCTGACACACCGTTTATAGGCGGCCACGATCTCCTTCAAATCATGTACAATCTTGCAACCGAATGCATCAGGCCTCGTGTTTTATCGCGTCGATGCTTGCGTGAATTTTCTGCCGAGAGCTATCAACAGTCTATTCTCTCTGCTATTTCCCAAGATCAACATATCGCTTCGCTCAATGCGCTCTCGCCTGTGCCGGATCTGAATCTACTCGTTACATCGTTATCCTCGCTCTTAGTGGCCAATCTCGACTTGCACGCGCCGATGCGATGCTTTCAAGTACGGAAATCTCCGGCACCATGGCTTGATGACTCATTCAAAGCTCGCATCAAAGAACGTAACCGGCTTTATAAGCAGGCGAAACGTTCTGGGAGTGTACTTGGATTTGCTATCTTCCGTCAATTTCGCGCCCACTTACCACTGATATGCGGCAAGCTAGGGACAATTATCAATATAACCGGTTAGACTCTTTTAATGACCTGACTAGACTGTGGTGGAAACTGGGCAATCTTGGGCTGGTTAAGGTTAGTCATTCCTCTCCTCTACTTTTTTTTTTCGGCGGACGTTCTTAATTTGCACTATGCAGCTATTTCCAATCGATCACCGGCGCTCACTCATGCTCAATTCCAATCCGCGTGCAGCTCTATAGTTTCTCCACATCCCTCGTTCTTCTTCCACCCTGTGTCGGCAGACGATATCCTTCGTCTTAATAAACACTCTTCCTCGCTTTCACTCCGGTTTGGCCGTGATGGTCTGTCTCCCTTTGGAATCTATACTGCTCTCCCGGCTATTGCAACGACTCTCGCACTACTTTTCAATTGTTCTTTTCAACATTCAGTTTTTCGGCAATGTGGAAACAAGCGTTAATTCGGCCTCTCTCAAAGGTTAAGACTCCGCGCTCTCCATCTGACACGATACCAATCGCAAACTTAAGTGAATCTCGTCTTATTTGACTTCAGCAAAACGTTCGACACGGTATCTCACCTTCACTTACTAAAAAAACTAAAATTGATTGATTTTTCGGACTCGGCAGTTACTTGGGTTTTCTCCTATCTTACTGGCCGGTCCCAAGCTATGATAGATGAAGTGGGTACGCGCTCTGAATGGTTAAGTACTACTGAAGGTGTACCTCAAGGCTCGGTTCTTGGTCCCTTATTATTCTCGCTCTTCATCAATGATATCGCTAAGGCGTTGCGATATTCCGAGCATATGATCTTTGCTGACGATACGCAAATTTATCTGCCGTGTCGGTTATTTGAACTCAACATCGCTATGGCTATAATTAGACACGATGTCGCAGTATTCGCGAACTTTGCGTCGTCCAACGGTCTTAGTCTCAATACGACGAAATCTAAAATTCTCATCCTTGGCAGTAACGCCTATGTCCGTGAGCTCAACCTCGAAACTCTTCCGCCAGTTACCCTTAATGAAATTCCCATTCCCTTCGTCCGTGAGGCTTCCAACTTAGCTGTGCAACTGAAGGCTCTCATGGGAGTCTCTCATGGAACAGGCACATCGCGCTTGTTTCGCAAAAAGTTCATGCTTCACTGCATAAACTAAAGCATCACAAAAATGCTTTGCTTTGTCCAACGCCGAGTTAAACTTGTGACGACGTTTATCTTTCCTCACTTAGATTACTGTTGCCTAGTTTATCATGGACTTACAGATGAACTTAATACCAAGCTGCAGCGTCTCGTAAATTGCTGTATACGCTTTATCTTTAATCTCCGCCAAGACGAGCATGTAACAATCTACCGTCACCGATTAGGTTGGCTCTCGGTTTGCAATCGTCGCTCGTACTTCCTAGGCATCCTAGTATACAAAGTTCTGAATTCGCGCTCACCATCGTTCATTAGTGAACTTTTTGTCAGACGCGCTATCGAAAGTACTCGTCCGTCACGCAACGTCGCAACACCATTCACCTTCGAGATACCGGCTCACCGTACGGCGGCCTATCGTAACAGCTTCCATCTCTCTGCGGTATACTTTCGGCACTCTCTTCCAAGGAAGGTTGTCTTCACTCCTTCCCTTTCCATATTCAAAACTCGGCTATATAACTATATTCTCCACACTGAGCTTGCGCACTCGAGTTAGGTGGCGAAATTAGCTAGTTCATTGCTACTTAGTTCAGGAATACTTACAAGTAGTCCGAATTCTCGATAGTTGTACTATTATTCATTAAGTTACAAATTTCTAATTTTCAATTTTAGGTATTAATTTTTGTATCAATTATCTACCTCTTAGTCTTCTATATTTTCTATTGCGAGTTATATAGTTTCTAACTGGGATTGTTAAAAAGTCGAAAGACTCTATTCTCAAAGATTTAAAAAAAAAATGAATATTATACAATAAGAATCGTACTCTAGTCTGATGATATTTTTTACTGTTGTACTGGCTCTGTGATATTGTTTGCCCCAAAGTGTAACTAGGGCATAATTTCTCTCTCTCTCTCTCTCTCTGTGTGAGTACACGCCTGTCAGATCGGCTCTACTAAACCACCAATATTATGTAAAATTGAATAATTTTGAAATCAATAGCGATAAGGAGGGTCAAGAGAAGGGAAAGTGTTATCGATTAATATTAAAAGCCGGTCGAGAATCAGTGAACATCAACAGATGCGAATGTTTGAAAACAACCAAGAATAACTGCTGAGACAGTACCCAGGGAGGCCATATTGGTCCCATCGGCAGTGACAAGCATACTGTGGATCCGGTGACCCGGCAGTGACACCCAATTTGCGGCTCCATATCGTTACTCGGTAACTTGTGTAAACTTACCGGTCTTGTGACCGGAAAGTTGATGACACAGTGATATAGACAACCGTGGGCACGAGGGTGTCCCAATCAGCTAACCAAGATAGAGACGTAAGATGCCGACTAAGATAAGGAAAAAACAACACCCAAGATGCCACAAATGCAAAAAAACACCTAAAAAAGAGGCACACCTGTGCACGAAATGTGATAAATACTTCCACAAAGACTGTACCGATGTACACACATCGCGGGATGACAATAATGAACTGGTAAAGTGTCCGGGGATGATAAAAATTATAACGGAACCAGGAAAGACAGAAATGAGTGAAAACGAAGACGAAGTAGAAGAAAGAGATGAAGAAGAAGGAAGGAGTGAGACAACAAGCAGAAAACGAAGAAGAACAGCTGCAGATGATGAGGAGGATGAAGTGGAGGAGTACACAGTCGACGAGAAATTGGACAAGATAATGGAATGGACGAATGGAGTCGGAAATTGTCGTGGAATTATCAATATTGTAAAGATAGCGGTGAAAGAAGCGATACATGAGGAGACGAAGAAGTTGAAGGCAGAGTGGCAAAAGGAGTCCAATGGAAGAATACAAGAGCTACAGAAAACGATCAACGAGATGAAGAAAATGATAGAGTCAAACGTGAGAGGTGAAGAAACTAAAAAAACAGAAGAAATGCCTAAACATAAGAAGAACTACAGAAAACAACAATCCTCGTATGCATCAGCGGCAAGTAGGGGAACACAGGAAGAACAGATAGTGATAATACAACCGAATAAAAAACAAAGCAGCGAAGAAACAAGAAAAATCGTTAAAGATAAAGTGGATATAGTTACAGCCGGAATAAGTGTGAACAGAATTATCGCAGGACAAAACGGTAAAATAATCGTTGGATGCAAGGGGCAAGAAGATGGAAAAAAACTACAAGATCTGGCGCGGAATGAAATAGGAGAGGAGTACAACATCAAAACCACGGCAACGCGAAATCTAAAGGTAAAGATTACAGGAATAGATATTGAAGAAAGCGAACTGACCAAGGAAGAGATCACTGAAAAGATTTGCTATCAGAACAACATAGACATAAGCGACGAAAAACGTTACATAAGAGTGATAAAGTATTGGACTTTCGAAAAATACAGAAATATGTCAGTAGTATTAGCTGTAGATAAGGACACGCACAAGGAGATGGTGAAAGAAAACCGAGTAAAAGTAGGATGGAAGAAGTGCAGAGTTGAAGATTATGTGATGGTGACCCAATGCTTCAACTGCTGGGGATACTATCACATAGCAAAAAACTGCAAAAAGGACACGCGGTGTGGTAGGTGCGCAGGGGCACATGTTACGAATGAGTGTAAGAAGGAACAAAGAAAATGTGCAAGCTGTTTAAATCACAAAGAAAGACTGAATATACAAGACCGGGACCTAAACCACGGCACAAACAACCGGAGGTGTCCATCGTTTAGACATTTTTTAGCGACAGAAAAAGTAAGGATGTAAATGCAGAAAATGAAGTAAGAAAAGCAGGATCAGTATTATGTCTAAATGCGCGTAGTCTCATTAGAAACTTCGACGAAATTGAACAAACTGTGATAAAACAACTGAAACCAGAAATTTTAGCATTAACGGAAACGAGACTGATAGAAGATATAGAAGATAAAGAAGTAAATGTAGATGGATATAGTTTAATTAGATGTGATAGCGAAAATAGGCGAATGGGGGGTATCGCTACATACATACGAAAAGGAATCAATTTTACGACAAGACTGACTAAAAAAATAGAACGAAACTGTTGGTGTATCGCGGTCCACTTAAGAACGAAATACTTTGTAGGATCTATTGTAACGGTTTACCACTCTCCGAATGCGAGTGATGCTATATTCATACAGTTCTTGGAAGAGGTGACAGACGAATTATATACAGAAGGAAAACTTCTATGCGTAGGCGATTTTAACATAGACATTAATAGGAAAACGTTCATTGCAAAACAGCTAATAATCATATTTCAAGAAAGAGGTATGAAACAATATGTGAATAGTAAGACAAGAGTAGAACACGGCTCGCAAACGACAATAGACTTAGTTTTTAGTAATTTTAACGTAGATGTAAAAATAAAAGACGAACCAAAAATTACGGACCATGCAATATTAGACATAGAAATAGAGTTAAACAAAACGTATCGTCGTATAAGTTATATAGAAAAACGAGATTTTAAACATTTTGACATAGACAGATTTTTATACAGACTCACGGACGAAAAGAGAACACTTGATATGAATGAGATTAATATTTTAACATACAATGACAATGTGGATAAATTAATAAATACTATAATAAAAGTCTTAGACATAGAAGCACCGAGAAAACAGTTCAAGTGTAATGAAGAACTAAACGGAAAAACTTGGTTCACTAACGAGATAAAGCAAAAAATACAAACGCGAGATAGACTATTTAAAGTAGCTAAAATCAGAGGAACTGATAATGACTGGTACACTTTTAGAAGAATGAGAAACGAAGTTGTAGAAGCATTGAGACTCGGTAAAAAAGACTATTATGAGAGAAAAATTGACGACAATAGAACAAACAGTATTGAGATGTGGAAAACGTTAAAAAAGTTGCTAAATGGGAAACAACAAGAAGTAAATTACGATAACGGAATAGTGTTTGGTGAGGAAAGGATCCGTGAAATTGAAAGAATAGCAAATAGATTCAATCGTTACTATGTTGAAAGCATCCAAGAAATAGTGGACAGTATAATAGAATATTCGGATGGAAATATGGGACTAGAAATGTATACTAATAAAAAGCTGACGGAATTTAATGAAATAACAGAAGAAAACGTTATGGAAATAGTAAAAGATCTACCAAATAAAAAAGGTACAAAAGAAGGTATATCGAACAGGGTCTTAAAATGTGCAGTAAATGTAATCGGGTGTGAATTTTATATGTTAATTAAAAAGTCGCTTGAGTACGGTGAGTGTCCGGGGGCTTGGAAAAAAGCGGAAATTATACCGTTGCCTAAAGTCAACAAAACTATACGTGCAGAAGAATTTAGACCAATAAACATGCTTCCTCAATACGAGAAAATATTGGAAATAATTGTAAAGAAACAACTTGTGGAATACCTAGAAAGTAATAATATATTAACTGAGTTCCAGTACGGATTTAGAGAAGGACTCTCATGTGAAAATGCAATACAGAGTGCAATTACAAGCTGGAAAAGAGACATAAGTGAAGGGAAAATAGTTGGTGCAATATTTGTTGATCTCAAAAGGGCATTCGAGACGATAGATAGAGAGAGACTCCTACAAAAAATGGAAAAATATGGCATACAAGGAATAGTTTTAAAATGGATGAAATCGTATTGGACAAAGCGCACGCAAATTGTTTTAATTAATAACAAAAGCTCAGAAGAAATTGAGACAACACATGGAGTACCGCAGGGATCCGTATTGGGGCCAGTATTATTTATTTTATATATAAACGACATAATGAAAGCGATAAATAACGAATGTAACATAATTTTATTCGCAGACGATATGATAATATATACTAGAGGGGAGGGGTCGAAAGATTTAGAGAACAAGTTACGCAAACAATTAAAGCGGATCGAATCTTGGTTGAGTAAAAATAAATTAAAAATGAATGCAAAAAAAACAAAATTTATGGTGATTAAAGGGCCACGACAAACAAAAGGCAATAGAGTTAGATTGTTTTGTGAAGACGCTGATGAAATAGAAAAAGTAGAAGAAATAAAATACCTCGGCTTCATGTTAGATTCAAGGCTCAACTGCGGAGCGCACAAAAGCTTTGTTATTAAAAAAGTTGGGAAAAAAATAGGATTTCTAAATCGCTTGGGTCGTTTCCTATCACCAATGACTAGATGTACTATCTATAAAACAATAGTGGCTCCACACCTAGAATATTGTAATACAATAATGTTAAATATGAGAAAAGGCCATTGCGAACAAATACAGAAACTGCAAAATCGAGGGATGCGGGTAATCCTACAATGTAACCGAGAAACGAGAGTGAAGGATATGTTGGAAGCATTATGTTTTTTAACAGTGAGGGAGAAGATCGAATACAATGTAATATTATTAGTACATAAAATGGTGATGGAGGATAAACGAAAAGAACCGGGAAATCGCATATTTGAATTGGTTGGAAATCGAGAAGGAATGCGAACCCGGCAAGCGAATGATCTGAAAATTAGTTTCAGAAGAATAAAAGCGGGTCAGAAAGACCTAATGTATGACGGCTTAAAACTGTACAATGAAACACCTCAAGGGATTAGAAATATTGAGAATATGCAAGAGATGAAAAGAATGTTGTCAATGTATGTGAAGAGAAAACGAACGCAATTGTAAATAGTGAGAATGAAGACGAAGACTGTAGCAGGGTGGAAGAGTGTGGACAGGATGCGCCGCCGGTAATGCAGCGAAATAGTATGGGACGAGTAGTCATGTAAGCGAATTGTATTGGAAAATGTCAATGTCTATAAGATGGGAGTGTAGCGCGTAGCGCAAGGTAGCTTTCAGCTAATAAACGTAATTCATTCATTCATTCCCGATCATGATCTCTCGATCTCTCGTCAATGAGTCGAACTCTGATCATATAAATAAAATCGTGATGTGAACAGTCTGGAAAGAAGGAACTGTCAGAGAAGTGGAGGCAGCCATATTGGGTCAGTCCGGACGTGGCGCTCATCCGGCGGTGGCAAGGCCCACGGGGAAGGTGCTCAACTTGACGTAGTGAGTGACGTGGTAAATTGCCGTCAATTTCGGTAACTTACGTCCGCGATCTCCGCGCACATTGTGTGTACCCAGAAAATAAAAACTAGCGGTTCTCGCACAGAAAAACGACAGCACAGCATCTTCTGAGAATGATCGACGATCGGCACGAACATGCCTCCGAAATCATTTAAACCGCAATTCGTCAAGTGTAAGAAAGGTGTTATGACAGTAGTCTACGAATGCAAAAGATGCTTGAAATACTACCATCGAGGCTGTGCTGACATTCACACGTCGTATGACTCCAACAACGAGTTAGTGAAATACCCGGACAAAGATTGTCCCGGGATTGTCCGGGTGAGATTGTCCCGGGCACTGAAACCTCTGGCAGAAAGAGAGAACTCGTCGAGGACGGCAACGAGGCTAACAGCGACGTCGGCAGCGAAGCCGGTAATGAGGCAGTTTTCGAAATCGATATTGATAGTGGAGATACGAACAGGAAGAGACGAAGAACAACGGAGGAAACGATCGCGATGGATACGACGGAAACAACACTGGAAAAGAAGTTGGACACGATACTGGAGTGGATCAACATTCTACAAAGCGGTAATGACATTAAAAAAGTTGTTAAGGAAGCAGTAAAAGAAATGATTGTCGAACAATTAGAAATAATAATAGAACAAGTCAACACAAATTTTAATAGCGAGTTAGTTCATATGCAAGGGGCTTTGCAAGAGTTAAAAGAAATAGTACAAAACCGAGACATAAAAAATAGCTATAACACGGACAAGGAAGCAGGGAGTAGTACTGTCAACAAAACAAATCAGAGACAAAAGTACGCACAGATCACGGTCAACAGACCGATCAAAGACGACGAAGTAGTAATAATAAAACCAGCAGCGGAACAAACTAGTGAAGTCACAAAAATAGAGGTAAAAGAGAAAATAGACATAGTAAAAGCAGGTATCAGCGTTAACAAAGTAGTATCAGGGTAAAAAGGAAAAATTATTGTCGGCTGCGCTCAACAGGAAGATCGAGAAAAACTAAAGAGCTTAGTCAGAAATGAGCTTGGAGAAAGTTATATAGTTAGCGCGCCGGCTCTAAAGACACCATTGATAAAAATAACAGAGATTGACATTGAGGAAAGTGATCTGTCGAACGAAGACTTAATTCAGAAAATCTGTGAGCAAAATCAAATAAAAAAACATAAAAGAAACATGCATATGCGTGTAATTAAGAAATGGGCGTTCGAAAATTACAAAAACATGACAATCGTTTTAGAAACTGACTCGGAAACGTACACAGAGTTAGTAAAAGAAAATCAAGTGAAAATAGGGTGGCAAATATGTAAAGCGTTCGACTATGTAGCACTGACTCAATGCTACTACTGTTGGGGTTTTCATCACGTAGCTAAGAACTGCGAAAAACCCACCCGATGTGGGAACTGTGCAGGTGAATATCGCGCAAGAGACTGTAAAGAAAAGGAGTTTACATGTGCTAGCTGCAGTTTCCACAAAGAAATATTAGCTCTCAAAAACTTAGACACAAAGCATAGAACCACTGACAGAGTATGGCCGACGTTTAAACATTTTTTAGAGAGAGAGAAGAGCCGTGCGGTAACAATATAAAAAGTGGTTCATTGATATGTCTTAATGCGTGTAGCCTCGTAAATAACAAAGACGAAATAGAGCAAAGAATTATAAAAAAACAAAAACCGGCAATTCTTGCATTAACTGAGACTAGAACAACAGAGCAAATTGAAGATAATGAATTAGCAATAACAGGATACTCGACTATAAGATGCGACGCGGAAAACAGACGAACGGGTGGGGTAGTTATATATGTCAAGAAAGATCTAAAGTATAAAATCAAATCAGTCAAAAAATTGTGAATAATTGTTGGTGCATTGCAGTATGCTTAGTAGCTGTAAATACATCGGATATGTGATTACTATATACCACTCGCCTAGTGCAAGCGATGCTGAATTCTTGGAGTTCATAGAAACAATAGCCGACGAATTTTGTACAGAGGAAACAGCAATATGTGTGGGTGATTTTAACCTAGACATGACCGCTAAGACCTATTATTCCAAAAAACTGACAAACCTATTTTTAGAGTATGGAATGAAACAATATGTTGATAAAGCGACAAGAATAGTAAGAGACTCAGAAACTATGATAGATCTTGTATTCAGCAATTATAAGGTAAAGCCGATCGTCCATTACACACCAAAGATAACAGACCATGCAATATTCGAAGTAGTATTAGGTTTTAATGTAGTAGACACGAAAGACAAAGTAAAAGTGATAAGAGATTTTTAAAAATTTGACGAAATGCGATTTATAAATAGTCTTATCGACAGAAATATGACAATGCCTGACGACGAGAGAGAAATAGTATTTAACAATGGTGTAAACGAGACTATAAATAGTGTAGTGATGGCACTCGACATAGAAGCACCGTACAAAATTATAAGAGAAAGAAACGAGATAAATGAGAAAGGATGGTTCAATGAAGGCATTCAGCGAATGATCAAATTAAAGGATATGGCATATAAACAAGCAATAACCACTGGAGCGCCAGCCCATTGGTGCGGTTTTAAAAGGATTAGAAATGATACTGTTCGGGCAATACGACAAGCAAAGAAAAACTATTATGAAAAGCAAATAGACGATAATAAAAAAGACAGCGCGAAGATGTGGAAAACTCTAAAAAAATTGATAACGACAAATAAACAAGAAACAAACTATAACGATGGAATTTACTTCAAGAGTCGATTAGTGGAAATCAGGAAATCGCAAATAGATTTAATGTATATTATATAGAGAGTATAGAGAGCATAGTGGCAAGCATTATAAACATCGAAGAAACAAGTGAGGGTAGTCATTTCACAGACTCGACATTACGAAAATTTGAAGAAATAACGAGTGAAGCACTAGAAAAAAGCATTATGATGGTACCCAATAAAGGAGGAACACAAGAGGGAATTTCGTCCAAGATACTGAAAACAGCACACAAGGGGATTAATAAAAAACTTAAGTGGATAATTAATAAATCGTTGAAAAACGGGTTCTTCCCGAATACGTGGAAAAGGTCTGACATAATCCCGATACCAAAAATTAATAAGACGAAACTTGCTGAAGAATATCGCCCAATAAACAAATTACCGCAATTTGAGAAAGTACTAGAATTAATTGTGAAAGATCAAATTGTCGCGTACTTTGAAGACAATAATCTGTTAAGCCGAAATCAATATGGGTTCCGAACGGCGAAATCATGTGAGGACGCGGTGCAAGAAGTAATATCTGAGTGGAAAAAAAAAATAAGTACAGGGAAGCTGATAGGGGCGATCTTTATCGATCTTAAAAGACCATTCGAAACAATTGATCGAAATTTGCTATTGGCAAAACTAAAAAAGTATGGCGTGAATGGAACTGTATGGAAATGGTTTGAATCGTACTTAAAGGATCGTAACACCGTTCTGTTAAATATGAATAAAACGAACATAAACATTATACAAAGAATGCAAAATCGAGCAATGCGAGCAATACTGCACACTCGCAAGCAAACGCGAATAATTGACATGCTGAATGCCCTGTGTTTCCTAAGTATTCGGGAACGAATGCAATACAAAGTTATCTTGTCCATCCATAAGGCAATGCTAAGCACGGACAGTAATGAACAGGGGGGGGGGGGGGGGGGGGTGGGTACAGTTAGTAGGGAATAGAGAAGGTATGCGAACACGGCAAGCAAACGATGTAAGAGTCAATTATACGAGAAGAACATTAGGTCAGAAGGATATGCGATACGAAGGCGCAAAGCTGTATAATAAAGTTCCTGTAGAAATTAGAAGCATACGAAACATGAATGTATTCAAACGAAGAGTAATGGAGTTTGTGAAGAGTGCCGATCGACCAAATGGAATATTAATATAAGCAAAAAGTAGAATTAAGGAAGAACATTATTAAAAGTGCAGAAACCACATATGTAAGTCGTTATTTAAGATCAAGGAATGTTAACAAGTAGAGAAGTAAGGAGAAATGTAGCGGTGAACCGCCTTTGAAATGTAGCTGAGAAAGCTAATAAATCCACTTCAATCAATCAATCAATCTCTCGTGAGTAGACCTGTACGAATATTAAGCAGTCACTACCAAACTCGATACTGCTGTCTTCTGCCCTCGGGCTCATTTTGTTTCAGAACGTAAAGCATGCCAAATTGTTGCTTTTCCACCTAAGGTATGAAAAGCAGCAATTCATAGTACATAACAACTACAACGAGCGTGAAATAAAGAGTCAACGAGGTAACCTCACTTTTGGAATCTAGATAATCCTAAGTTAAAAGCAAAGTAGCGCAGGCGCGATAAGTCAAGGACAAGTGACAACGACATCTACAACTACTGAACACGTCCATAGCGACAGTGACGGTATCACCATCTTTGGAACAACATCAAAGATCGCACGGGCAGCCGCCAACGGAGCAGGCGCCGTGAATCAAGATTGATCGATAACGCCACCTACAATAACTAAGACTGGGATACATTGGCCTACATACTGGGATACACCTTCGGTAAAAACGGCTTCGGATGTGCTGTTACCGCCGAAACTAGAAATGAGTCTCGTAAGGTGCAGTAAATGCAAAAAGGAAATAGCGCATACAAGACTGTACTGTCCTGTATGTATGAAATAATTTCACCCGGGATGCACGCACGGCCATAACGTGTGGAACGAAAAAAATGAGCTAGTACCATGCACAGTACAGCTGGAAGAAAGTGGAGGGAAGAGAAAAAAGAGGAAAAGAGAAGATGGAACAAGCGTGGAGGATGAAGACAACGAAACATTGAGGAAATGCGTTGAAAGTGAAATAGAAGGAGGAACAGAAAATGAAGAATTTATAGAAGAGGAAGAGGCGAACAAAATTAGAGATGAAGAAATAGCAGCCTTAATAAGCGAAAAGGTTCAAGAAGCAGCTGGGAAGATAATACAAATCGAAATGAAAAAAATGACACAGACGTTTGAAAACAAAATAGGAGAATTACAAACAGAAATAACGAGATTAAAACAAATAAATAACAGAAATGCAAGCGAAGTAAAGAAAGGAGAAAATAGGGAGCAGGCAAAGAGCCAAAAAGAATCGTATGCGACAATAACAAAACAAAGTCGAAGAGAAGAAATAGTAATACTGCCGATACAAGAACAATCAAGTGAAAAAACAGAGGGTATAAAAAATATAACGTAAATATAATGGAATTAGGAGTATCGGTGAGTGGTATCACTAAGGGAACAAACGGAAAAGTTATACTCGGATGTCATAAAAACAGCGACAGGAACGTGCTAGCGGGAGCTATAAAGGAATCACTGGGAACGCAATACAAGGTTTTCGCCCCAAAAAAGAAATTACCAATGTTGAAGAGCATTGGAGTGGAAGAGGAAATTGGAAGAAGATATCTTTATACATAGAGTAAAAAGACAAAATGAGATGGAAACGCGGGAAAACTTCAAAATGAGAATAGTGAAGTGTAACCGGAATAACGGTAGTATCTCCCTCGACGTCGACGTTCGACTCGATACCTCGAAACTCGTAGGTTAATTCGTCAAAGTAGGCTAGAAAATATATTGTCAACACCGTCTCGCCAATTAATATTTGGAATACGCGCGTCTCTACGACCCTAGCGCTCTCGAACAATCGAAGATCGACCAATCGGCAAGCGGATAATTGGGGAGATCGCGCGCCTCTCTAGCTAACAAGGAGCGACGATCGGACACTCTTGTGTCGGATATTGTACCGAACGGAGGTCGATCTTCGAGGTGTCGTATCGTCGCAATCTCGTTTTTGTATTGTTGAATTGTCAAAATTTGTCAAACCATTTCGCGATATTATTCGCTGAATAAAATAAAACTTTGTCAAAATTGATTTGTCGAGTGTCAGCGTTGTGTTGTCAAGGAGGCCGGTAGCGTGGAGGTAAAAGAGTCGTACATCACGTAAGTAGCCGTTCTTTAAGCCTCGCTTATCGCTTCCTTCCGCTTCGCTTGGCCTCGCTGTTACTTTCGGGTCTTCCAATGGATTCCCCCCTGAGATCCTTGCTGCATGTATAGAACATTAGTTCTCGCACTAATTGGCGCCCACAAAATTTACAAACTTGAGCCCCGGCAGTTGACTGACCCCAACCGCGCCGGGTGGGGGCTTGTCTAGCCGAATATAATTTACAAAACAAGCCGATCTCAGAAGAAAAACGCATGAAAAGAACGGGAAACAACTCTAATAGTAGAAGTCGATGCAGAAATACACAAGTATTTTGTGGAAAAAGCAAGAATTAAAATAGGATGGAAAAACTGCCGAGTCTATGATCACGTGAGCGTGAAAAGATGCTACAAATGCTGGGGATTCTACCATTTTGCAAAAGACTGCAAAAACGAAACAAGCTGCAGAAGGTGCGGAGGAGGACACGATATACAAGAATGTACAGCGGAAAGGAAAAGTTGCGTGTACTGTACAAGAATGGCTACAAAATTCAAGCTGGAAGGAGTTGAAACGGAACATGAAGCAACGGACGTGAAATGTGAGTCATATAAAAGAATTGTAAACAGAAATAGAAAGAATATTCAATACGGAGAGGAATAGCAACGAAGAAACGAAAAAAGTTGTTTAGGTAGTCCATTTATATTACTGCTGAACGCACAAGGGTTTTTGCATAACAAAGATCAAATAGAGAGCATGATAATACAAACAAAAACAAAAATTGTGTGTCTGACAGAAACTCACGTGACGGGAGAAATAGAGGACGAAGAACTGAGAATAGAAAATTACAATTTAGTACGATGCGATACAGCAAACAGTAGAACGGGGGGAGTAATGACTTTTATTCACAAAAATATAGATTATAAAATAATAGTGTCGAAGAATACTAATGAAAGTATGTGGATAAACGCAATTCAGTTGATGGGAACATATAAAGATATAATTGTGAGTAATGTATATCATTCACCGAATAAAAGCGACGGGGAATTTATACAGCTAGTAACAGAAGAATGTGAAGCCATGGTTGACACGGGACATATAATAATAGTTGGGGATTTCAACATTGATGTGAGTAAGGAAAGTCACTACTCGAAACGATTAATACAAAACTTCAGATGCCTAGGAGTTAAACAATATGTAAATAATTTTACGAGAATAACGGAGACATCAAAAACGCAAATAGATTTGGTTTTCTCAAACTTTTATGTAATGACAGACGCAATGAGAGACTATAGGAAATGTAACATAGAAACAATTAAGAACCTTATAAGACCAATAATAATAGAAAAATGGGATATGAATGGTAGTGTCAATGAAATGGCAAATAGTATGATAGATTGTATGGTAGAAACTGTAAATGTATTGGCCCCTAAAGTAGTAAAAAAAATTCCACTACGATGGCAAGAAAAACCGTGGATTAAAAAGGAAGTGAGAGTAGCAAATAAGCAAAAAGATTGGGCGTATAAAAGAGCCGTACAAACGAATACAGCAGAACATTGGGAAGATTTTAGGAGAGCTAGAAATACAGCGGTAGCAGTGAACAGAAGAAGTAAGAAAAGCTATTACGAGGAAAATATTGGTGAAGTGAAAGATAATCCAAAGAGGATGTGGAGCACATTAAAAGAGTTAGTAGGAAATAAAAAAAGTACGGTAAAGCCGAAAGAGATCAGCTTTAACGGAGTCGGTTGTAAGGACGATAGTAGAATAGCAAACAAATTTAACGAATATATTTTAAAGAGTATTGATGACATAGTAAAGTTATCCATAAATCGAGAAAGTATTGAAGTAAACGAAGTTAGACAAGTAGAATCGAATTTTGAAATATTTAGACACGTTACCAAAGAGGAAATTGACCATATAGTACAAAACCTAGAGAATAAAAAAGGAACACCGGAAGGGATAAGTACAACATTTTTAAAAATGGCATGGAGCAGTGTTGACGACAAGATGGTTGCATTAATTAACAAATCCCTACAAGATGGAGTTTGTCCGGATGAATGGAAAACATCTACAATAATACCGATTCCAGAAACAAACGGGAGTATGAAAGCTGAAGAACATAGACCTATCAATATGCTACCAGTTTATGAAAAAATATTAGAACTCGCCGTAAAAAATCAACTTTTGAAGTACATTGAAACCAATAAAATGCTCAGTGATGATCAGTCAGGATTCAGAGAAAAATATTCATGTGAAACAGCAATTACAAACACAGTAATCGATTGGAGGAAAAATTTAGATAAGATTCATTTTATAGGCGTAGTCTTCCTCGACTTTAAAAGAGCGGTCGAGACAACAGATAGAAAAATGTTGATGGAAAAACTTTAAAAATATGGTGTAAAGGGTAAAGTACAGCAATGGTTCGAATCATACCTAAAAAACCGCAAACAGGAGGTACAGTGGGGAAATAGTAGATCGGAGCAGAAAAAAACTATATATGGCGTTCCGCAAGGGTCAGTCCTAGGTCCACTTTTATTTGTAACATATATAAATGACATTAAATCAGCTGAAGTATTGTTCATGTAAATGTTTTGCCCACGACACAATAATATATATAAGTAATAAAGACACTAGTGAGATAGAAATTAAGTTAAATCATGATGTGGAACGAATAACGAAATGGCTGGGGAGAAACTCGCTGCGATTTAATACAGCAAAAATGAAATTTATGATAATTCACGACGAAAGGAAAAGATACTTAAATAACAGTTGCAATATCATTGTAATAGGAGATAGAATAGACGAGGTTAGAGAAATTAAATATCTAGGAATAATAATCGATGAAAACATGAGTTTCAATAGTCAAGCGGCGTACGTAGTAAAAAAAGTGTCAAAAAAAGTAAATTTTATGTATCGTGTAAGCTAATTTGTATGTGCGAACACACTAGTAACAATTTATAAGAGCATAGTAGCCCCGCACCTAGAATATTGTAATACGCTGCTATTAAACGTTAATAAGTACTGGATGGATATATTGCAAAAAACCCAGAATAGGGCAATGAGAGCTATTCTGAAGTGTAACAAGTATACCAAAATCTCAGACATGCTGAATGCTTTATGTTTTATGAATGTGAGACAGAGAATGAGATATAATGTTTGTTTGTTCGTTTACAAAATTAACAAGCGCCTCAACGCCCTGCGGGCGCAGAGGCCCTTGTTGGTGGGCTCCGCCCCCCAAACCCCCCGAAAAATGTCCCGGGGGACATTTTTTAAGGCACTCACGGGGGTACACGTCACGCTACGCGCTCCGTACCAAATGTGATTACACTTCGCGTTATGCGCTACGTATCGAATATGTTTATACGTCGCGCTGCGCGTTTCACCTGAACCTCCTGTGTGTTTTAAGATCGGAATATTGAAACAATTGAAAAGAAAGTAGAAGGGTGGTTGGAAAAATTCGAGATAAAATTTGAATTTTTTTTTTGTTTCGAAAAAATTTTAAAGAGCTTTGAAAAAATTAAATTGCAGTTTCCCAATATTTAAAGTAATTTACATTAAAAATGAAAAAAAAGCTGAGATTTTTTTTTTTCATTTCAAATCATCCCGCCACAGAATATCAACGTCGCGGCGTTTGCGAACTTTATCACGTCTGCTATGGAATTGTCGTCGGCTTCCAAAGTTTGACAGATAGAATGAACGGAAAAAAAATAAATAGTCGCGATTGTTTTAAATTTTATTTGGCAAATTGCAATAATTTTGGATATTCGATGATTCTTCTTTGTGAAATTATAACCAAGTTTTTCAGTGCACCCGTGAAATTTATGATTTTTATTACGAATGTGAATGATGTATTGTAAAATATTGTGAATGGTTTCGTTCAAAATATATTATTTTCGAAATAAAAAGGGCTAATATTTGTAAATCAATGTGTGATATTTCGTGTTTTATTTTTCGCAACCAAATTTTCTTTTCTGACATGATGAAAAATTGTTTTTTGGAAAATTAAAGTAACATAACCTTTAAAATAATTCCTCACTAGAAATAATTGTAGAATAAAAATATTAAGAAATGTTAGAATGTCTTCAAATTTGCTGTGCATAGTGTTTTCGATGCAATGAAATATTGCTGAAAATTAGAAAAAAATTCGTTCGTAGGTTTCAAAATTGCAGCGCCGTACGGACCTTTGACAGGAGAAAATGGATTTTTAAATGGAAAATGCCTGGCAAAAATGTTCAGAGACGTCGGAATGTCTTCAAATTTGCTGTGCATAGTGCTTTCGATAAAATAAAATAATGCTGCGAAAAAGAAAAAATTTGGTTCGTAGACTTCATAATTGGAGCACCGTACGGACATTTAGCGGAACAAAATTGAATTTTTATTTTGGAACAACTCATTAAAGGCTTCGCAGTAGTTTCAAAATGTTTGTGCACAATAGTCATGATGTGATAAAACACTCCTGCGAAGGAGAACACAATTGGTTCGCACCATCCAAAGTTACACTGTGATACGGACGTCCGAGAAGATAAATTCAGTGAAAAAGCTATTTTTATTCAACCGCAGGCTAAAAAAAAAAATATTTCCAGTCATCGGAGTCACTTCAAATTAACTGCGCATGAAGTTGGAGGTACACCGAAGTAAATTCTGAAAAACTAATTTTTTTGGAGCATACGCTGTGGGGAATCCCCATCGAAAGCTGTGTGAAGAAGCCTTGATGGTCATTTTAATAGGCACTCTTTGCCTATTGTTATAGTGAGTGCCTAAAAATGTAATGACGCCGAAATATTTAAGTGAGAAAATGAAGTTCGTATGCGACAGACATAACACGAGACGGAAAAACGATATCGACATAGGCCTTACGAGAACAAGTGAGGGTCAGAAGTGCATAACATACATCGGCTTCGATATGTTCAATAAACTCTCCGCGAACACAAAAGCGGCGAAAACGATAAAAGAGTTCAAAAGGCTGTTGAAAGAGGAAGTAAAAATGTAAGATGTAATAGTATAATAGTTATATATCATATATTGTGGCGGGCCGTTTTACCCCTTCGGGTGAGATAAAACCACCGCCGCCCAACAATAATGACGCCCTTGGGTTTCACAATTATCTCTCTCTTACCGTTGAGCGCTAGGTAGTCGTTCCTACTCCCAACTACCAAGGAGTTACCGTTTTCCTTCGTTGATTCTCGCCACTGTCCAATGCGACAGGGGTGCAGTTCGAAGAGCTGTTAAATATCGTCGAATATGCGAGCGAAAAAATAACGTACACACACAATTTATAAAATATCGCAAATCACACAATATATTTCGCAATAAATCATACAATTAAATAAAAGTAACTAAACGAAATACAAGATCTAACGGTTTCCTCTCTCGGAAGACAATAACCTTGATTTCCTCGCGGTACTCGAATTATACGCCGGAGAAGCCGGCACGGCCGAGGAAACGATAGCACGATTTTTACTACCCCGGGAGAGACACCTCTCGTCCACGGAAATATTATACCACAGAAACAATTCGGCTCTGCCTACCTTTTACAATATCTCGACGCTGGACCTCGCGTCAATCCTAATCCCGAGTGAGCTCGGCTCTCACTGTCCTCGTTTGTCCTCCAATGTCTCTAAAACTTCGCCACGCTCAGCGGTTAATTATTTCCTCAGGAATACGGCGCGGCCGCCCATATTCGCAACACGAATTATCTTTTCTATTGACTCAAAACTCCGATACAAATTCTCTCGGGTAGCTTCCGACGTTCACGCGGTCCTTACCGTCTATTATTCTTTCGAAGTCTCTCTGTCAACGCTCGGACTCTGACTATTCGCTACGATTGCCGAATATCGTCTCTGTACTCTACGATTGCCGAAGATCGTCTTTATACTCTACGATTGCCGAAGATCGTCTCTATACTCTACGATTGCCAAAGATCGTCTCCGCTGTTCTGTTCGCTAATTCTCTCCTGGACCCTCTGTGTGTCGCATGCCGGTTAGGAGAGGGGGCAACGCTCTCGTATATCGAACGTCGCTTCGCGTCGATCCTTCGTCTAACGTTTCTCACGCTGTCTCTCCTTGCCTGGTTGCCGAATTTACCTGTAATCAATTCAAGTAACGGCAGCGACGTGTTCTTTGCTTTAAAAGTGTCTATCGGCGCTCGACGGGAGAGACGATGCAGCGGCATATACTATACGGCATATATACTCGTCACAATATGTAAGATAGTTAAGGTAGTTATAATAATAATAACAAGAAAGCAATGTAAAGATATGTAAGAAACAAGTAGCGAAAGCTAGTAATAAAGCATCTCTCTCTCTCTCTCTCTGTCTCTCCCTCTCTCTCTCTGTGAGTATGACAGACGCGTGATTTTTCTCTGCTTTATCTTTGAACTTTATTCTGCCGCTATCTGCCTTCGGGCCACTTTGTTCTAGGAAAAGGCTAGCCAAAAAGCCGTTTTGCATCTCGATTGTATTGCTTTCTGGAATTCTGCACGTATTATTGCAAAATTGGGATGGAAAACGGTGGCATTTTCTAACCTCACTTCTTGGAATTTGGCCTTGAGAGGAATTATTTTGGAAATCATATCATTTGGCGCATGTGCACTCATCTTCTCTCCTGCTATTGGCTCGCTGTTATGGATCTTCTGCGACTGTGCTGCTACCAAAGCTAGTGTCGCAGCGGCACACCACATCGGATCGATATCGATCGGCGCATGCGCTCTCATCTCCTCTCTTGCTATTGGCTACTACTACGTATCATCAGCGACTGAGCCGCCACCATCATTAGTGTCCCAGTGGTACACTACATCATAGTGAATTGCATTCACCATCAATCAAGAAGATCACTGCAACACCCTTTTTCTGCCGAGCAAGATTTCTGCATGCCGACGTCGCGGTGTTATAAGTGTACGAAGAATATTGCTGGGGAGAGCTTATCGTACTCCGTCTGTTATAAATTTTTCCACCCCGGCTGTTGCAAGACTTATTTAAAGTATAAGACTATCAGTGACTGTTGCAAAAGTGAGCTTAGCTATATTTTAACAATTGATGCTCCCGTGACTGCCCCCACTATGAATTTGTCAACGCCTGTTTCGAGCGGAGAGGACGACAGCATGAATTGTATCTTGCAAGAAATTCTCGCGAAACTTAATGCATCCGATGCGAAAATGGATAAATTCATTCACGAACAGCACGAGACTAATAGAGATATTGCTGGCAAAGTTAGCTGCTTACCGAATCTTGTCAAAAAAGTCGAGGAGCACGATGCACTTCTGAAGCAATTAAGCGATCAAAATGGTAGTTTAATACGCGAAATTGAGAGTATCAAAGCATCCGGTATTCAAAGTCAGACGCAATCAACTACGACTGAATTAGTTCTTGCGGGCATTCCTCGCGAAGTCACTAGTGATCCGCAGTAAATAACAGCTAAGGTGTTTACTGCTCTTGGGGTTGAAAATCTGTTGTCGGATGTTTTGGGCGTTCGCATCATGACGCGTAAACCTCAGGCGGGTGGCAATCAGCAGGCGCCGACGTCAGGGTAACCTTTCAATGTCTCGTTGTCTCGCTCAAATCATCACAAATAAGAGATTTCATAATAAGCAAAAAGCGAGTCAAGCGGAATCTACCTGTGAAAGATGTTTTTGCCATCGAACGTGAGGGAAACGTGTTCGTAAATGAGCTGCTACCGACTGATAAGTACAATTTGTTGCGACGCACTAAGGATAAGGCCAAAGCGTATAACTACAAATATGTCTGGGTGAGAGCGGGACGCATTTTAGTTAGAAAAAGCGATGGCTCTTCGATAATTCACGTTGATACCGATACGGATCTCGCTCTTCTCGTCTGACTTCCTACTGTAGTAACTTCGCAAGCTTCAACCGATGACTGTTCGCTTCTAACAATTGCGCAGTTTAATGCTAATTCGTTGCTGGGTCACATCGATTTCGTCCGTCTCTATTTCACTTCGCATTTTTTTCACGTAATCTCAATCTCGGAAACATGGCTCCATGCCCACATTTCAAACGATTTGCTAACTATAGAAAATTATCAAGAGACGCGGTAGCGTCTCGACGCCAAGTAGTTTAAAAAGTTAAAAGTCCGCGCGGTGAGTCCGCGCGGGTCGAGCGCTACCGTGTCCTTATACGCCAATATCGTGCCCCCTAAACTTTGACATTTTTTTTCTCGGAAACGAGACATCGAATCTAAATTCTGAAGACACTTTTATAATATAAATCGAATACAAGCTTTAAAATCCGCCTGGAATCAGCCCGATCGGTGCGCGAAATGATGAGATATCGCGATATCGCCCGAAAAATCCTCACTTTCATTATAATAAAAATTATTCTTCAGAGATTTTTTCGACTGTCAGTTGTTTGTCCGATGTCCCATGATACCTGCGTGTTGCGTTCGTGCGTCCATGCGTGTGCCGTGCATACACAACGGTATAAGCAGAACGAACGATCAGCGGTTTGCAATTTTCCAAGTGTCAGTTCGTGAATACAGCAACTAGTAATGTCCGTATTCGCGATCCGTAAATAGTACGCTCACACTGAGTGATCGAAAAGAAGGTTAATTAGAGGTTATTTATAATCTCATTTTTTCGCGAAAATTAGTAAAAAAAAAAAGGACCCTCTCGTGCGGTTAACAAAATGGGTCGTTCGTCTGATAGAATTGTTCAAATAATCGCGGACGAGAGGTCATTTCAATTGATAAATATTGTGCGTGTGATACAAGAAAAATCGTGTCATGCGGATTCTTAACGTTATCAAGTAATAAAACATTTTTTTTTAATAAATCATAATAGAATAATAAATTTAAAAAAAAAGAATGAATTAAAAAATAAAAAACCATTTTTTTGCAAAAAATGTAAAAAATGTCGCCAAGTAGTTTAAATAGTTTTGTGAAAATAAAAAAACTCGTAAAATAATCAAAAATCATATGAGCCAAGTGAAAATAAAAAAAAACTTGGCGAGTCCTTAGAATACAAATAAATGTAGTTGCATCGAAAGTAAGGACGAGCAAAGTTTTTTTTTTATTTTCACTTGGCTCATATGATTTTTGATTATTTTACGAGTTTTTTTATTTTCACAAAACTATTTAAACTACTTGGCGACATTTTTTACATTTTTTGCAAAAAAATGTTTTTTTATTTTTTTATATTTTACGCAACGATCGCGAAGGGAAGGAAGGAGGTGGAGTAGCGTGCTACATTCACGAGTCACTAAAAGCGAATATTATTGCGTCTTCTCCAAGCATTTTCACGAATTCACCGGAATACATGCTTATTGATTTACAGTTTGGAAATTCTCTACCACTATTGCTGGCTCCGGTTTACCGACGTCCGAAAGGGCAACTATTGCACGATTTTTCCGCTGCATTTTTTCGTTTTTCTCATGCGTATCAAAATATAGTTGTGTAACAGAACCAATAATTGCTGCAGCGTCACGCGCAGAAAAATTTCGAACGAAACGCGCCTAGAAATAGAACAGCGAAAGGTAAGTTCGATCGAAAGTCTATAGAAAAGGGCGACTAATTATCGACATGACGACGCTGTACTTAGCGTCCACGCGCACGGCGTCGCTCTCGATCGAACTCGCTCATCGACAAAAATCCGTCGGAACTCATTCGATCCTCGGGCCTCGCGGAGGACAGCAGCTCGCAAAGGAGATTAGATTGATCGTATAGAATCGCTTTATGTCCGAAGGTCGAATCCGTTCGTCTGTGTATCGTGTATAATTGTGAACCATGTAAGTACTGTACAAATTCGCACAAAAACCTATATTAAAACATGTTCCTGGAATCTCACGGCGTACGTAATTTATTTGATTAGTTTTCACGGGTCATCCCTTCAATCCCCCTTGAGATGTCTCAAAATTCGTTAAAATTGATCGTAAAGTAAAGGTTTGTCGACGACACGTCGGCTGGCGCCCAACAACATTTTTGTTCAAGAAATTCGTTAATTGTGGACCTCGACAGCCACTGACCCCGGCCGCGTCGGGTGAAGGAATCGTATAAAAATGTTCCGAAATTAATCGAGAAAAGATTCCGTTTTCAGTTGTAACCGGCGATTTGAACTGTAATTTGCTTAATGAACATTTCGAATCTAACTACTTGCGTGATTGGATTTTTTTCCGGTCGCTTCATCTCGTCAACTCAGCAGCAACATTTCATACGGCGCACTCCGACTCATGGCTTGATGTGATGATTATCGACAGTGCTGATAAACTTGATCAATTTTGCAAATCCGATGGTCCGTTCATAGCTGGGCATGATCTACTAGAATTAACTTTCAAGTATGACGTTCCGCCTCGGGAACAAAAGTCAATCACACGCCGAAATTTAAAAAACTTTGTTCAATTGGAATTTCTTAGTACTCTCCGTGAGTTCATTAGCGAAGTCGAATAAACGGATAATTTTTTCCGTAGTAGTGATGTCGATGCGTTGACTGAAGCGTTGTCTCAATCCCTTCTGAGAGCTTTTAATAGACATGCACCGATGCGTAAGTTCTCGGTTAAGAAGCCACCAGCCGCTTGCCTCACAGAGGATCTCAAAATGCGTATTCGGCAACGTAATGTATTGTATAAGCAAGCGAAAAGAAGGAACGATATTTTAGCATATGCGATCTATAGGGATGTCAGGAATAAACTGAATGTAGATATAAAAACGGCAAAAAGTAATTATTACTACAGCACACTTGAAAATATCGTGGATGCGAAGAGAATGTGGAAAGAGTTGGAACGCCTAGGTCTCGTCAAGACAACGCACATTTCCCCCTTATGCTTTTTCTCGACTGACGAACTAAATCGTTTCTACTCCTCGGTGACAAATTCGTATCCGGCTTGCACCTTCGAGGAGTGTGCCTTATCTCACGTCCCTGAAGCTCCGCATTATTTCGCACTAAACGAGATTAACGATAACGATCTACTCTCTGCAATCAAATTATCACCAAGGAGCTCGCTATCGGCGGGTTCAGATGGTATTTCATTGTTCTGTGTAAATCAAGCTCTCTCGCAGATTTCACCGATCTTGTTAAGAATATTTAATACGTCAATCCATCAAGCATACTTTCCGACCGAATGGAAGAAAGCTTTTATCCGGCCGCTATCCAAGATTCGCGCGCCGGTTACTCTGTCGGACACGCGACCGATTGCTAACCTTCCTGAGTTATCTAAGATTTTCGAAAGGATTGTGCACAGGCAAATTATGACATTCATTGAAGATAATGGTTTGCTGGATCCCGGACAGTCAGGTTATCGGACGGGCTATAGCACTCAATCGGCTTTATTGAGAGTATGTGAAGATATACGGAGAGGCGTTGATCAGAAAAAAATCACCATACTAATCTTATTTGACTTTAGCAAAGCCTTCGATACAGTTTCTCATGTTCAGCTCCTTTGTAAGCTCAAAGCGTTCGGTTTGTCACCAGCTACTCTGAACTGGTTTTATTCCTATCTCACTGGAAAAACTCAAGCGGTGATTTCGGAAGACAATTCTTCGTCGCAATGGCATTCGGTAACGTCAGGAGTTCCCCAAGGCTCGGTCCTGGGACCTCTTCTCTTCACTCTATTTATCAACGACATTGGCTCATCGTTGGAGTTCTCTGATCATATGATTTTTGCCGATGATACACAAATCTATTTACAATGCTACCCTGCGCTTTTGACACAAGGTTTAGCAAGAATTAGGAGAGATGCATTGGCAATATCTGACTATGCTAATTTGAATGGTCTAAAATTGAACTTAGCTAAATCCAAAGTCATGATCTTAGGCAGCGATGCATATGTACGTTCGATCGATATCGATAGTCTTCCACCGGTAATTATCCACGATACAGTCATACAATATGTTAGCGAAGCGCGCAATCTCGGCGTGACTATGGCAGCAAATCTCTCGTGGAACAGTCATGTATCGCAGATTTCCCAAAAAGTCCACTACACTTTACATAAATTGAAATTCCACAGACAATCTTTCTCGCGTCAGTTTAGGACGAAGCTCGTTACGACTTTGATTTTCCCGATTATCGATTATGGCAGTCTAGTCTATCACGCCCTCACTGACGAACTGAATTCGAAGCTCCAGGTCTTGGTAAATTGTGCGATCAGATTTATTTTCGATCTAACGCGTGACGAGCATATCACTCCCTATCGTCACCAACTGGGGTGGTTATCAGTAAAAAACAGACGATTGTATTTCCTCGGTTCTTACGTGTACCGGATTCACCGGAATGAATCTATCCGGTATATCGACCAACTGTTTACTAGAAGAGATCCGGAGGTGAGAAGTTCAGCCAGACTTCTTTCATCTGCGTACTTTCACATACCGCTTCATCGTACGGCAACTCTCCGGAACTCTTTCCATCTCTCGGCTGTTTATTTTTGGCACTCGCTTCCGCTAACCGTAACATCCGAGAAAACACTCGCGTCCTTTAAACGAAGTTTATTTGAATATCTTTTTTCACTTGAGCAGGCAGGTGCGTTGTTACTACGTTAAGTTAAGTTAAGGCTTGCAAGTTTATACCTTCGTTACTATTATTTTTGTTATATTTTTTTCTTTGATTTTCTTGTAATTTTTAAATTGCGTTATTTTTTATTTTCTATTTTTATTTTTTTCTTATCTAATTAGGAATTTTTGTTCTTTCCTAAGACGTCCTACTCAAGATTCAATTTATACAATTTAATTTAAGGAATGATCTCTATTGGTTTTGTAATTTGCCCCATAGTTTTACTAGGGCATTAATATCTATCTATCTATCTATCTCTCTTTTTTTTTTGTTGACGTGTTTTGTGTCGATCTGTAATCAATTCGGTTTACAAACGGTTCGCATGCTCAGCAATCGGCAAAAGTCGGTAGAGTCGTGAGGATCCATCGTGTGCGCATTGTCAAATATTCAAACTGGTAAGAAACACCCTAATTACAAAGATCTATCGGTTTTCCCGGATCGATATTTCTTTGGGCATGGTGACAGGTGGGCACCCATATTGGGGATCTGCGGCAGTGGAGAGCAACCTGCGGCTCTATCAGCTCAGTCAGTGACACCCATTCCAAGGCTCCACGTGCGCTGCAGTAACTTTCCGGTCAGATGACTGGGAAGAAATCGCGACGAGAAACGGAAAATAAGTAAAACTCAATGATAATGAGAGACGTGATAACTATCAACAAATATTAATAGATATTAACAAACATTGGTAAATGATGGTGGGGAAAAAAAACAATCCGAAGCGTTTAAAATGCAAGAACATTATACAGACGGTTTTTGAATGTACAAAATGTGGACTTTCACAAAGGATGCGTAGATATTCATAGAGAGAGAAATGACAGAGGTGAGCTGGTAGATTGTGATGGGGAAATAATACAAAGACGCAGAGAGAATCCTATCGGGGAACACGTGGACAAAGGTAAAAAAAGAATGAGAGAAGAGCAGAGCGATGAAGAAAGTGACTATGAGATGACACTAGATGAGAAAATAGACAAGATTATACGAGAACTAAAGAAAAAAGGAGATAATACAGCCGGAGAAGGACACATCAAGCAACTCATAGAGACGACGGTGAAGTCAGAAATAAAGAAACCGATTACGGTACTGCGAGATGAAATAAATGGAATAAAAGAAGAACTAAATAAAAATTTCATTGATAAGATGATCCGCCTGCAAAGAGGAGTTCATGAATTGAAGGAACAGGTGGGAAACCGTGAAAACGGTGGAACGATCAACAACAGACCAAGAGAAGAAGTACAAGACAACGGAAGAGGAGCACAGAAGTACACGTATGCAACGGCCACCAAGAACAGAATCCGAGGAGGCGAGGAAGTCATGATTATTCAACCGACAGGACAACAAAGTAGTGATAAAACCTCGAAGGTATTAAAAGAAAAAATTGATATTGTTAAAGAAAGAATAAGTGTAAACAGAGTAACGGAAGGACAAGATGGAAAGATAGTAATTGGTTGCACGGAACGACAAGACAGAGAACGACTAAGAAACTTAGTACAAAACGAACTAGGAAGAGACTACGAAATAAAAACACCAGCGAGAAGAAATCCAAAAGTGACGATATTCGGAATAGATCTAGAGGAAAGTGAACTGTCAGAAGGAGAGCTGATCGGAAAAATATGTGATCAAAATCAAATCGAGAGGGAAAGCGAAACCCTGTTTATCGAAATAATTAAAAAGTGGACATACGAACGTTACAAAAACATGACGGTTGTACTAGAAGTGGACGCTGAAACGCATGGGAGACTGGTGAAGAACAACAAGGTCAAAGTTGGATGGAAAGTGTGTGGGGCCGTCGACTACGTATCCGTAACACAATGCTACAACTGCTGGGGTTTCTTTCACGTTGCCAAACACTGCAAGAAGAAGACGCGTTGTAGGCGATGTGCGGAAGAACATCCGACCCAAAGCTGCAAGGTAGAAGAAAGAAAATGCGCGAGCTGCATCGATCACGAGGAAAAACTCAAGCTGCAAATCATTGACGTAAACCACGGCGCGAATCACAGAAGATGCCCGACGTACGGTTATTTTTTAGAAAGAGAGAAGAACAGGGCGTTGAGTCAGAATCAATAAAAGAACAAGAAGGTATGTTAATTTATTTAAATGCGCGTAGTCTAATAAAGAATATACAGGAGATAGAAGAGCTAGTCGCAGACAGAATGAAACCAGCTATATTAGCGTTATCAGAAACGCGAACAATAGAAGAGATTGATGATAATAAGATAACAATAAAAGGCTATACATTAGTACGATGTGATGGTGGAAATAGGAGAACAGGGGGTGTAGCAATGTATGTCAAAGATAACATCACCTTTAAAGTCAGGCAAAAGAAAACAGTCGAAGGTAACTGCTGGTCTGTCGCAATATTAAGAGACGCGGTAGCGTCTCGACGCCAAGTAGTTTAAAGTTAAATGTCCGCGCGGTGAAACCGCGCGCGTCGAGCGCTACCGTGTCCTTATACGCCAATATTGAGCCCCCTAAACTTTGACATTTTTTTTCTCGGAAACGAGACATCGGATCTAAATTCTAAAGACACTTTCATGATATAAATCGAATACAAGCTTTAAAATGCGCCTGGAATCAGACTGATCGGTGCCCGAAATGATGAGATATCGCGATCTCGCCCGAAAAATCCTCACTTTCATTATAAAAAAATTCTTCAGAGATTTTTTCGACTGTCAGCTGTTTGTCCGATGTCCCATGACCTGCGTGTTGTGTTCGTGCGTCCATGCGTGTGCCGTGCATACACAACGGTATAAGCGGAACGAACGATCAGCTGTTATCAATTTCTAAGTGTCAGTTCGTGAATACAGCAACTAGTAATATCACACTGAGTGATCGAAAAGAAGGTGAAGTAGAGGTTATTTATAATTTCATTTTTTCGCGAAAATTAGTAAAAAAAAGGACCCTCTCGTGCGGTTAACAAAATGCGTCGTTCGTCTGATAAAATTGTTCAAATAATCGCGGACGAGAGGTCATTTCAATTGATAAATATTGTGCGTGTGATACAAGAAAAATCCTGTCATGCGGATTCTTAACGTTATCAAGTAATAAAACATTTTTTTTTTATAAATAATAATAGAATAATAAATTTAAAAAAACGATTGAAATAAAAAATAAAAAAACATTTTTTTGCAAAAAATGTAAAAAATGTCGCCAAGTAGTTTAAATAGTTTTGTGAAAATAAAAAAACTCGTAAAATAGTCAAAAATCATCTGAGCCAAGTGAAAATAAAAAAAAAAAACTTGGCGAGTCCTTAGAATACAAATAAATGTAGTTGCATCGAAAGTAAGGACGAGCAAAGTTTTTTTTTTATTATTTTCACTTGGCTCAGATGATTTTTGACTATTTTACGAGTTTTTTTATTTTCACAAAACTATTTAAACTACTTGGCGACATTTTTTACATTTTTTGTAAAAAAATGTTTTTTTATTTTTTTCGATAAATACGAGAAACTTTGCAGGAACGATTGTAACGATATATCACTCTCCGAGCGCTAGCGACGCCAACTTCATAGAGTGGTTAGAAGAAATTGTAGACGAAATTTGCGAAGACGGAAACTGTATATGGATCGGTGATTTTAATATTGACGTGATGGCAAAATCGTTTTACTCTAGACTATTAATAAATGTATTCGCCGAAAGAGGTTTTAAGCAATATGTAAAAAGCGCGACGAGAATTGAACAAGGAACAAAAACAGCAATAGATTTAGTATTTAGTAACGAAAATAGAGATATTTCAATACGTGACACACCAAAGATAACTGACCACGCAATAATTCAAATACAACTAGGACTACCTATAGCGAACAAAAATGATACATTGTAACGGTACGTTTTTGGAGGCTTACAGTTCTTTGCTCCGAAACGTTCGCTATTGTGAGTTTTTGGCTCACGGAGATGTAAGGGCAGGTGCCGTGAATTATAAATCTGTCTGTTGATTCGAATTGTCAATAATAATTGTGCTTTTATTGAACATATGACGTGAATACAAAATAAATGATGGATTTTGTCCAATAATCTGATTAGATTTTTAACTCTCAAGTATTTAAATTGCGAAACAGATTGAAGGGTTATTTTATTGCGGATGCAGGAATTTGATGCTACGTTAGACAGTCGCTTATCAGTTAATGACGAGACGAAAGCAGTCGCCAAGGTCCCCCAAGGCAGTCGCCGGCGCTGTCACGAAGAGATAAGCCGTGCAAAAACGATTCTACGTTAGGTGATCGATATTAGCCACCAACGAGACGAAAGCAGTCGCCGAGGTCCCCCAAGGCAGTCGCCGGCGCTGTCGTGTACCAATACATCACCGCAATGCAATAGATTCTACGTTAATTAGGATTAGATGGATAAACCGAGACGAAAGCTGTCACCGAGGTCCCCCAAGGTAGTTGCCGGTGCTGGTTTTAAAGGAAAGGTAACACTAGACGAAAGCGGTTGCCGAGGTCCCTCAAGGCGGTTGCCGGCGCTGTGTTTGGAAAGGAAATATTCAAATTCAAAAGAAAGGTCTGTTCGCTGAAAGAAAATTAATTTAGATTAATTGTTAAAGATGAATGGCCGACGTTGGTTTCTTCCTTCAATGATTGGATCGTCGTAAAGAAATTTGTCCCTTGCTTCTTCTTAGCGTCGGGACTCTGTCGAGTAAAGCAACGCTTTACTCGAAAATGAAAAGTGTTGGGTTTTATACCGTCCCAACGCCCCCCCCCCCCCGAACTAAAGCGTGTTTAGCTGAATGCTTTTGTTCCAAATTATCAGGTGTAAAACTTCTTTAATAAACTGCTCTTTACTCCTATTTTGCTTGTTTGCTTTTTCTTTTTGTTTGCATGGTGTTTTTTTTTTTTTAGGATTCCAGTGTTTCAAAAAACAAAAAAAAATATAAATTTAAGAAATGGTATTTCTTTATTTGTAAACAACAATAGAAAGTAGGTAATCTTTTACTGTCTATACAGTCTTCAATGTTTTTTTATCGCGATCGCGATTATCACAAATGTATTGTTCATTATCACAAATATATCGCATATGCGATATCGAGTATTTGGTTTAATCGTCAACACGATTATACGAAATTAAAGTAACAATTTTATCGTAAATTCGTCGTAAATATATCGCCCGCGCGACATCGAGAATTTGTCTAAATCGTCAAGACGATTATTCGTAGTAAAATAACAAATTTTTTTTTTTCTTTTTTTTTTTTTTTATTGTGAATTCGTCGTAACTGAATCGCTCGCGCGACGTCGAAAATTTGAGTGAATCGTGAAGACGATTATAACAAAAAAGTTTATCGTTGATTTGTCGCAAATCTATCGCTCGCGCGACATCGAGAATTTGAATGAATCGTAGAGACGATTATTCGCCAAACAAAATTTTATCGTTGATTTGTCATAATTCTATTGCTCGCGCAACATCGAGAATCTAAGTAAATCGCAAACCGATTATTCGCAAAAAAAATTTTATCGTTGATTTGTCGCAAATCTATCGCTCGCGCGACATCGAGAATTTGAAAGAATCGTAAGGACGATTATTCGCAAAACAAAATTTTATCGTTGATTTGTCGTAATTCTATCACCCGCGCAACATCGAGAATTTGAATGAATCGTAGAGACGATTATTCGTAAGAAAAAATTATATCGTTAATTTGTTGTAATTCTATCGCTCGCGCGACATCGAGAATTTGAATGAATCGTAGAGACGATTATTCGTAAAACAAAATTTTATCGTTGATTTATCGCAAATCTATCGCTCGCGTGACATCGAGAATTTGAAAGAATCGTAAGGACGATTATTCGCAAAACAAAATTATATCGTTAATTTGTTGTAATTCTATCGCTCGCGCGACATCGAGAATTTGAATGAATCGTAGAGACGATTATTCGTATAACAAAATTTTATCGTTGATTTATCGCAAATCTATCGCTCGCGCGACATCGAGAATTTGAATGAATCGTAAGGACGATTATTCGAAATAAAGTAACGTTTTTTTTTTTTTTTTAATCGTAAATTCGTCGTAACTGTATCGCTCGTGCGACATCGAGAATTTGAATTAATCGTAAAGACGAATATTTGCAAAACAAAATTTTATCGTTGATTTGTCGCAAATCTATCGACAACGAGAATTTTCGTACTCGCGGTTTTGTTAAAAATAAATAAATAATTAAATCTCGCGAGTCGTCGAGAGAAAGAAAAGGAGAGACAATGTTTTCTTATTATATATATATATTTTTTTTTACTAACTTTTTCGTTCATTTTTTTTTCTGTTTTTACCCCTTGTTGGTTCTTTTTATTCGTTCGCTTCTTTTTCCTTCTTCTCCTTTTCTTTCTCTCCCCTTCCACATGGGTATGTTACGTCCCGTATCTTTTCGCGAATTTTCCGATGGAAAATTCCCGAAACGAAGCGAGACGCAACTCTTCTTAGCAACAGCGCATCGCTGAACTCATCTGGGGTGTGATTTCACACCGCAGCTGCGCTTATGCGATGCGTTGCAGAATTATATCCCTCGATATACTTTACTTGAATTACCGAAGATTCGCGAGGTATGAAGTTTCCGGCACACTCAGCGATCACAAGATCCCTGCGCGTGGCGTGGACTTCGTACCTCAAAACTGCGGAATTGCAGATGCTGATCATGCGGGACTGTCTCCTCTCTCGCCCCTTTCGACGATCACGAAGATCCTCGCAAGATCGAGAAGAAACAGTCTCCTGACAGCAGCGAACAAAGTTAGTTCGGTCTCGAGATCTCCTCGATTGAATTGCATTAGGTAAATCTCCGAATCGTCAATCCCGATTCCTGCTACAAAGATAGTAGTCATAGGATCGGGCAAGTAACCTCGCGAGTGTGTTCCGCCGCATTGTAAACCAATCGTGCCACTCATGAAGTGTAATTTCTTAATCTTAGTAAAGTCTTAGTGCGATAGTGAAAGAAAGACTCTATATAGACATTAAAATTGTGTTCGAGCATTTTAGTGAAGTAACTAAGTGTAAGAACTCCGCCGCTGGACAACGTTCTGTAAGTACGATAGATGCGTGTGTGGTATGCGTGAAACAGATGTGAGTGGACCATAGCGTTAGCCGGATTAACCAGTACGAGCCTTATTGTTAGGGGCTTGACTTTTCTTTTCCCCCTGTAACCTTTCTAAATTTATCTCTCTATATATATAATGTTACCGCCGCTGTCGTCGCCACCGCGGTGTCAGGAATCAAGGGAAGGGCAAAAATATTCTAAGTCCCTCAAAGGGGGAATCCCCCAAAGGGGGAATCCCCTTAGAGGGATTTAGAATATTTTCGGTCGAAGGGGGGGGGGGGGGGGGGGAGAGGAAAATATTCTAAGTCCCCCTTAGAGGGACTAGGAAAAAGGCACGAGGAAAATATTCTAAGTCCCCCATAGAGGGACTTAGAATATTTTTCGGAGGGAGGGGGGGGGGGGGGGTGCTCAGGAGCGTGGGAGAGGAAGGCCAAAATATTCTAAGTTCCTCTAAGGGGATTTCGAAGGAGGCAGCAGCGGTTGTCGGCGGCGGAGAAAGAAGCAGAAATATTCCCCAAATGGGTCTTAACTCAAAATAGTTTACAATTGACGAGCGAGCGCGCGTAGCGCGCAAGCCCGGGAAAACGCTAGTATATATATAAAAGACTATCTTTTGTTTCCCTTAAAAACCGCATTCGTTATTCGGTAGAACCTTCATTCCACTTATTTCAGCGGAACACCGGACCGGGCCCGTTTCAGGGACGGAGCAAAGCACCCACGAGAAAAAAGAATACTCTGCGCTCTCGCGCGGGGATTGGTCTACGGCGAGCAAGGAAACCTGCCTCGCTCGCACGTAACAGGTACTTCCCTGCGGTTGGAAAGTCGACGGTTCCGTGTCGGAATATTCGGAAATTCCCGAATCTTCAGATTCCTCGTCTTTTGTTTCTTTTTCGTTATTTTCCGCTGCACCAATGGGGGGAGGGAAAATCGTTGGAGACTGTACTTGGCGTTTGGCGTATCCTTTCTCGATTAGCCAGTTGCTAATGTTTTTCTGCGGTGCTCCCCATCGAAAAACTAAGGTGCGATCCTTCCGAATCCCTTGTTAAAACGAGTTGTCGCTTTCTCAAATAGTCGTAGAGATCCTTCGATGCTGCGTCGTCCCATACTGTGCCGATGGGTTCGATGCCAGAAACCCGTGCGATCGTCGCATGCCATTTTGGCAAAGCGAAGTGTGACGGCAAATCGAAAATTTGTTGTCTCGGCACTTCGACTTCTGAGGCGAAGTCTCCGGCGAAAAAACCCAAATATAATGCCCAAAACTAATTTTTTTCGACGCATATGAGTTCCTCGAGCAAAGTTAGGCGCTGTAGTACATAAGCGGCGTTTAAATTTCTTTTAAGGTCCTTTCGCTTGGATGGACAAATTAAAAGATCTATGCGGCATTCATCCAATAGTTTACAATATTTTTGGGACCTATATCGAATTTCCAGTGCCGATTACGTACAGCAGCATTTAACTTTGCTCGGGGAACGCATATCCGTCGAAAAAAATTTATTTTAGGCATATTTCTTCGTTTTTAATTTTTTCCTTCCATTTGACAAAATCTATTTTTTCTTCTTCTTTCATTTACAGATAATATAGAATTCTATGTATGTGATTGATCACGTGAGGATTCCCCCGGTCGTACATGACGGCTGGGAGAGAATCTGGAAAAAGGTATGGGATTGATTGCACGAGGATTCCCCCGATCCACTGAAGCTATGGGAAAAGGTCTCGGAAACCATCCAGCCGGGTCCCAAAACCCAGATGACTGCCCATAGTGCTTCCCAGATTCAATTCCAAACAAACACCAGCCTCTCGCCCATCGTCTTCCCAGAGTCAATCCCATACTAATTTTTTCTACGCGGGTTGGCAGCGTTATGTAAAGCACGAGATAGCTCCGGTCTTTTTAAGAGTCCGTGGTGTAGACAAACTTCTACCGAGGAGAGGAGATCGTTGAATGAAGGACAATTGGTCTCCTCAAGGTTTTTTATCTCTCGAGCCGTAACATTTTGCAAGAATTTTGCCTTTTCACGTCCACGAGTGTATATGATTCCGGCCGTCCGTGTGATCTGACGTAGGTTTGCGTGTAGTGTTCTCAGCGGTACATCCCCTTCGAACCACTCGAGACCGTGATGATGACGAGTTGTCCAGTTATTCTTCGCGCGCACTAGTTTTGGGAGCTCCGTGTAAATGTGTGGTGCCGCTGTTATCCAGTGTGCAATCTGGGGCTTGTCGAGGGCTATTACGGCTACCCATTTAGCAATGAAGCGATCATCCTTATCGTAGAGTCCTTGAACATCAATAACGTAGTCCATCCTACTTTTTTTTCGCTTTTACAGTATGCAGAAAAACACTTTCGGCTCTGTTGAAATCTCGCAACATACTAAAGTCTTGAGACGGAGATGCATTCTCGTGAGGTTGGTGCGGCCTCACGGTGGTAGTGGGGGATGTGTGAAAAGGTCCACCCTGTTACGCCTACAATTGTGACGGAAACGGAGGTCCCCATGTCGCCTTCCCCACTACTATTTTCGCTGTACCACTGTACAAGGGAGGTGTAAGACTTCAGTTGTTATAAAATTCTGAAGACGTGCGTATACACAACAAGCGCTTCAGCGCCCTGCGGGCGCAGAGGCTCTTGTTGGTGGGCTCCGCCCCCAACCTCCCCGAAAAATGTCCCTTCGGGACATTTTTGAAGGCACTCACAGGAATACACGTCGCGCTACGCGCTCCGTATCAAGTATGATTATACTTTGCATTATGCGCAACGTATTGAATATGTTTATACGTCGCGCTGTGCGTTTCATCTCGGAAGAACGTATGGGGGAAAAACATTTATCAATTATGTAAATTGATTCATAGTGTTTAACCTTTATCGAATAAAAACATTTCGTTTTTATACAAATTGATTATTATTATTCACAACAGATATTTCAATACATTTCAATACAACAGATATGTCAAATATACAGACACGAGAAAAATATAACGAATTGCATCGCGTAGAACTTGATCAAATTAATGTAACGAATCAAGTCATATCTAGCAAAGGTCATTTTATTGGCTTAACACTTATGACGAGATTTAATAAGTATAAAACAAACACACAAAATATTTACCAACACCATTACCATTTACTATTTACCATTTAGGTGTAATGTCCCCTTTAAATTAATCCCTTTAAATGTTTTTTCTTCCCTAAAATACATGGAATCACTTTGTTATCGTCTCTGCACTGAAACCGAAGGATTGGAGCCGAATACTCGAAAAATTTGCTTTTTCTTACGATTTTCAATGAAATTTAGTCTATATTAATCGTTGTAGCAAAAAAATTATATCTCGAGAACGAACATAGATATCGTCTTGGTTTTTGTCGTGTATTGAAGATGAAGTAGTACGTTACTCAAATAAAAAGTTGTAGTATCTTGGATGCGTCCGAAATATTTTTTAAAAAATTTTCAATTTCTCGATGAATTCGACTGCGAGGACTCTTCGACTGTCAATATATAAGAGAATTCGGTTATAACACTTTAAGGATTTTTCTCTTCCCCATAATAGACAGAATCAATTCGTTATTGTCTCTGTACGAGAGTGAAACATTGGAGACGAGAAATTCGAGAAATTTTATTTTTCTTTCTTTTTTTTTGTTTTGAGATTGAGGTATATTGAAACAATTGAACAAAATAGAAGGGTAGTTGGAAAAATTCGAGGTAAAATTTGAATTTTTTTTGCTTCGAAAAAATATTAGAGATTTGAAAAAATGAAATTGCAGTTTCCCAATATTTAAAGTAATATACATTAAAATTTTTTTAAAAAGCTGAGATTTTTTTTTTTTCATTTCAAATCATCCCGCCACAGCGCCCGCCGCCACCGTTGGGGCGCGTGCGAACTTTATCACGTCTGCCATGGAATTGTCGTCGGCTTCCAAGGTTTGACAGATAGAATGAATGGATAAAAATAAATAGTCGCGATTTTTTTCAATTTTATTTGGCAAATTGCAATCATTTTGGATATTCGATGATTCTTCTTTGTGAAATTATAACCAAGTTTTTCAGTGCACCCGTGAAACTTACGATTTTTATTATGAATGTGAATAACGTATTGTAAGATATTTTGAAAGATTTTCGTTCAAAATATATTATTTTCGAAATAAAAAGGGCTGATATTTGTCAATCAATGTATGATATTTCGTGTTTTATTATTCGCAACAAAATTTTCTTCTTTGACATGATGAAAAAATGTTTTTTGGAAAATTAAAATAACATAACCTTTAAAATAAATCCTCACTAAAAATAATTGTAGAATAAAAATATTAAGAAATGTCAGAATGTCTTCAAATTTGCTGTGCATAGTGTTTTCGATGCAATAAAATATTTCTGAAAATTAGAAAGAAATTCGTTCGTAGGTTTCAGAATTGCAGCGCCGTACGGACTTTTAACGGGAGAAAATGGAAAATGCCTGGAAAAAATGTTCAGAGACGTCGGAATGTCTTCAAATTTGCTGTGCATAGTGCATTCTATAAAATAAAATAATGCTGCGAAAAAGAAAAAAATTGGTTCGTAGACTTCTTAATTGGAGCACCGTACGGACATTTAGCGGAACAAAATTGAATTTTTATTTTGGAACGACTCATTAAAGGCTTCGCAGTAGTTTCAAAATGTTTGTGCATAATAGTCATGATGTGATAAAACACTCCTGCGAAGGAGAACAAAATTGGTTCGCACCATCCAAAGTTACACTGTGATACGGACGTCCGAGAAGATAAATTCAGTGAAAAAGCTATTTTTATTCAACCGCAGGCTAAAAGAAATATTTCCAGTCATCAGAGTTACTTCAAATTAACTACGCATGATGTTGGAAGTACACCGAAGTAAATTCTGAAAATCCAAATTTTTTGGAGCCTACACTGCGGAGAATCCCCATCGAAAGCTGTGTGAACAGGCTTCGCTGATCATTTTAATAGGCACTCTTTGCCAATTGTTATAGTGAGTGCCTAAAAATGGAGCGTTTCACCAAGTGCGGCCGGTCTCCGACACACAGATTCAGAAAATGTCAGAGGAGCTCGAAATGTATAAAACCTAGAGTGACGGTTGTAGTTTGGCGAAAGAAATCGAGCTGGCAGCCAGAGGCCAATATAAAAAAAAAAATGTGGCATATACGAAGACGACAATATCTTGCACGCGAGAAACGGCGACAACAACGAGCAGAGGTATGTAAAACTATATTTAATAAAGAAATTACGCCAAATGAAATCAGCTCATCAAATATATGTTTGACCGATCTAGCGCTTCAATGAGGATAAACCGCACGAGGTCTGTGAACATCCAGGAGAAGAGAAGCTCGCGAAGAAGAAGAATTGTAAAAAAAATGAATACGTGGAGAAGACAGGGGAGAAACATGTACAAAATGATGATGATGCGATGATGGGATTGGTGGAAGCGTTTGAAAGGCTTGTAATTCAGTAAAAATAAAAAGAAATCAATTATAATATTGTGTTGACATATGTTATTTCTCTTATTAATACCTTAATATTTACGGATACATGTTTATTTACTTAAAACAGAAAAAAATTGAAGCTTATCCTGAAAAGTCTACGACAACCTGCCGCGAAGAGTCAATCTCGATTACATTGTCAAATTCTGAGTAAACTATACAATTCAACGTATTTCGTAAAGCAGTAGTAAATCGTACTTCCAGGCGCACACTGCCATGACGTACAAGATTCCAATGTCCGGCTCTACCAGCAGACATGTCCGGTGTCAAATCGAAGCAGTACAAGCAATTACCATATGGGTACGACTCGCGGGTTATGCCGCAACTATCTTCATCCCAGAGTATTCCTGTACCAGATATCAGGGTGTGATACGATTGAGTGTACAAATTATGGCGATAATCAGGTTGCAATGGTTTACTAGGAACCTGTACACCATCCACGTAAAGAGACAAAAAATTCACCTCAGAGTGATAGAAATTGAATGCGTTCAAGGCTCTATCTCCATTGAATGAACGCTTGTCGACAAAACCAATAACCATACGCTTAGGCAATTGACCGAGAATAACATTGTCTAGCGTCTCACCGTGAACACCCGCATGAATCGTAAATGGTTTTACTTCTGCACGAGTAAATGGATATTTGGCCGTCCCTTTGCTTAAAGCCTTGGCATGTGCTACTAAAACACCAGGACTAATTTTCACGCGTCGAACAATGAGACTCGCGTCGGTAATATGCAGATTATAATCTTTTCCTGAGGCATCCATTAGGCAAAACGCATCTCGCGAGCGTACAAGACGAAGACGTAGCTCAACGCCATTAAGTAAAAACTTCTCCTGGTTGAATATATCGGAATGTAAATATCCAATAAGTTCGACAGACTTGCCGTTTGCCATCAATGCTTGTCGCGCCGCTAGACCCTTATTCTTTTGCACGGGTGCATCAGCTCCTGCAGCCGCAGGCGTGGTGGAAACTGGCGCGGCATCGAATTCTGGAGATGTATCATCAATCCACATGCTGGCGGCTAGTTGGTTTGCTTTCGTTGAAGATTTGTAGTTTAGCAGTGTTTCTATATATGCTCGATATGCGTACGCGTTGTTCGACGGTGACACAAGTTTTTGATTGAATGAGACGTCCAACTGGTTGAATAATGAGTGTAACAAATTGATCACGGGTGCTACTCTGTCGTGTTCACCCATTTCACCACTCCTGGCCTGTAGTTTAACCCGCAAACTAAGCATAGTATGTGCTAGATCAATGTATTCATCGCCGTGGCCTGGTACAACAAATTCAATGGGATCTTCATCGGTAAGCGATGAGATAGGTTTGTAATGAAGACCTTGCGAGGCTTCTATACTTGTCTGAGTTGGAGGTAGAGCGAATAAATCCAGTTCTAACTTTAGACATTCACAAGAGTGTGCATGTAGGAACGACATTTTACAATTTGTTAATAATTATCCAAATATGTCGGCAACCGTGCGTTTTTTACGCTTCGAAATTTCACGATTTTTAGTCTTGCTGCCCGATTTATTCTTCGATATTTTTCCTTTTTTATTGCGTTTAGCAGGCAAAATTTTCTTCTTCTTTTTCTTCGTAGATTTTTTAGCCTTACGGGCCTTAGTATATTTCAAAGCTTTAAGAGTTGACGGACCGATGTGCGAACCGGGGTGGCCAAACAACGAATGATGCTGTGAAGAACGATCGTTTATTTTATATCCCGAGCCCTTCATGAGATTTTCAAATGTTTCTTCAGCCTTTCGTTTAAGATTCCTCCCACTCTCGGTTATACGCGTTCTAAACGACTCTTTGAATGGCGTATTATGCGCAACATCACCCAATATATTCCAACCGGTGTGTAAAGCCTCTTTTCCAACGGCACGGGCCCCGCGAGTCAGTAGCGGTAGCGCACGTCGCAATAAACCACTCAAGAAGCTTCCTAGACCATGACCTCTCTGATAAGGGGCACTCATGAACACTCGATCCACCCCACCCCCAACCTGACTTGAGTAGTGATCGATATACCGATCCATAGCGATATATGTCTTTATCGCACACGCTTAAAATGTAATGTAACCGTCAGCGTTCCGCGCTGAAATGGTACTGGCTTGCCTGTGTCGGTCCTTATATCTATCTCGATCGTACTGAATTCAGTGCGTAATAAGGGTATGTAGAGTGGTGGCGCGAATGTTTTTGTTTGGGTAGAGCCATAAGCATAATTTGTGTTATCCACAGGTACGATACGTAGCAGAGTTGTCTGGACATCTCCTGTTATATAGCTTTCGCAAATATCTGTATATACAAATAATTTGTCGGGGAGACTCATGGATAGGTTTGCTGGATAGTTGGCAATGAACCTGTATCTATGTATGTCCAGGAGGTCTTCCGGCGGTGCAAAGCCTAAAGCGTTGGAGAGATTAGCGTCTAAATATAACAAATGAGGCAATTCACACGCCTCAATAGCGCAGCTATCGGGGATCCAGTTTATACACGCTAGTCCACCAATATTCTCATCGTACTCAACACGAATATGATTTTTAAATACTTCCGTATTATTAATAGTGTCGACTAGGGTCTTGACGGATGCGTAGACTCCGGCGGGGATTTCGACCTTATGAGTTTTTTGCGTCTTAACGACTACTTGCTTGTTTTCACGGTCGCCAGTAGTCTACCTAGCTACTCGTTTGTTGTTTTTATTGGTAGTACTACCCACTGCAGCTGTTGATGATGATTTAGGCTGATCGATTTCATGAGTGGTATAGGCTGTAATTGGAGTAGCCGTACGATGCCGCCCCTCAGCCGGATCTATATGAAGAAATGTGCGAGGAAATTGAATCTCCGTCAGAGCCACGACCCATTCTCCAGACATTTTCAGCGGACTTGGTAGCTGTATAATGTAGTGGGTCACTGTATTCTCGGGATATTACTTCATACTACTATTACTTGGCAAGACGAGATAAAACTGATCTCTCATTTTTTATTCACTATATTCGCTGCGGCGATCCAAGAGTTGAATTTTTCTGGATACCCTCGCCAGCTAACAAAGTGTTGTTTATTACGGCCTTTGCCTTTAGTTTTGAGAATTTTCTCGATTACAAACTCTTCAGCATCGGTCTTCTTTACGACGATACTCAATTCTTCTTCGTAGAAAAATCCGTCAATTTCTTCGCCTTGTAGATCAACCAGCTCATAAATCGGCGGCTGTCTATTTGTGAGAACCTTGTGAATTTTGAATATTTCTTCGGTCCAGCGGGATTCGTAACCTTTCTCGAACGCTGCTTTCGCTTTACTGATGCGTACAAACTCTCCGACCTTGTATTTAACCCCTTTGTAATATGATTTGTAGCGCTTTTCCATATTTGCGTGTGCTAAAGCTGCATTGTAGCGGGTTACTGCGGCCGGAGGCATCTTGATCGTAGAGTGTTTTGCATCATTATAGGCCTGTACTATAGATTGTAATACATCCACGTAGCGCCGTGTATTTTTATGAGTAAAATATCGCCACATTCGCTCCTTCAGTGTTCTGTTGAAACGTTCTACGATAGCAGCTTTGATATCGGGATTTCGAGCAACACGAAATCGTATTCCACGACTCTTTAGAAATCTTTGTAAAATGCTACCGACAAACTCTTTGCCTCGATCGGTCTGCACCCATACAGGAGCCCTACCACCACTCCTTGACAGTATTTTCTTAAATACTTCTGTAGTTTCAGCACACGTTTTATCACGTAGTAGTTCAACCCATGCATATTTACTGAGAACATCGATGACCACCAAAAGATAAACATTGCCATCGTTATCATCTTTGAGAGCTCGCAGATCTACGAGATTAGCTTCCCATACATCATCAATATTATCCACTGCATAATGACGCCGCGGGAATCTTCGACGTATCGGACGGTGTAGCGTATAGGCATCCTGAGCTCTCAGCCAGTTAATAGCATAGTCTCGAGGAATTTTTTCTTTATCGGCCGTGCGAAGTAAATTTGGTGCACCGGCATATCCAGCAGGGTGTGAAGGATTGTAATAAATTTTTTTTAATGAAGTCATTAGATCTTTAATTTTTTCCACGACCTGTTTAATAACTCACTAGTAGCTATACGACGATGACCACTACTACCGGAAGAATTTAAGCTCGTGTTAGGCGTATGAATAATATTTGACGAGGTTGTCAAATATTATTCATACGAGGTTTATAGGCTTGTATTACCGATGAATTCACGAGGGATTCCCAATCGACGGAGTTCAGCACCAAACTGCTCACGACCTTTCGCACGCACTGTTTTTCTATTACGCATATCGTCATTTACGAGATCTACTATGTTGGAGTCTTTTATCGGCTCATTGTTGACGTGAACCAGCCCCGTTTTATCCCAAGATAGTCGACTCGAGTGGAGATGCTTCAACAACTGCTCTGCCTGTTTCTTGTATGTTTTCGGTACGGTAGATAAAATGATCGCGTCGCTCATTCCTGCCTCTGCCGCAGATACTTGCTGTGTTTCTTCAACTACTGGGGATATATCGTCAGGTTTTTCACTGACCGCGGGGGTCGCAATGTTTTTGGGACGGCGCTCTTCATCGCTGAAGAACTGATAACGCTGTAATACTTGCTGATACATTTTCCATTTCTCCCGTTGATTCGAAGGTGTTACTGAGCGAAGTATATCATCCATCTCTGCATCGAGTCTGGTAAGGGTAGTACCCGGAGTTTGAACGGTTCTCGTCTGCTCGATCTGTTCACGGGATGGCAGAAGTGCGTCTTGAGGCATCAGAACCATTCTCTTTGCGTGCTGCATTTTTAAGTTTTTTTAGCTACGTGTGAAAACACTTGAGAGAACACTACCAATGATAGGTAGTAGAAGAGGTAGTAAAAAACCGCTGCCTTTTTGCACAATTACGCGCTTCTTCGATTTCCAGCAGCCGACTTTCTTTACTAGAAGGCGTAAAACTTTCTTATGTCTAGCTAATCGCAAACGTTCGTTCTTCTTCAATGGTACCACACCGGTTAATGTGTTTAACGCGCACTCGCAGATGGATCGCAAACCGTTTTTATCTATTGTGCGTAATAATGAAGCACGCTGCTGCTTATCAAGGTGGCATAGAGCATGCAGCAATATTATGTTCTTTTTCCCAATAGAAGTTCTGGCCGTTGTTGGCGGAGCCATAGCAAAGAATCGAATGGTTCTCATGAATGCGGAATCTGCTATTTATACGCGCGCACCACTGCCTCGCTTCGGCACATATACAAAATTTCGTGGATCGTCCGGAAAAATACACGTACGAAGTCGACAATTATCCGGAGTAGATTGCTTGAGATCTAGTAACAAATAACCGTGGGGTTTCGATGTTGCATCGGAATACGCTTCTTGTAAAAATGTTGGGTCTTCCGGGTATACTTGACGAGCCAGATGGGAAATCTGTGCACGATCGCGCGGATTTTTGAAAGCTACGATATAATTTGTATTGAGAGATATGTCTCGTTGACGTCGTCCTTGATGGAAAATATTCTGCGTTATGAAAATTACGCTAATATTTTTGTGATGGCTTCCTTTTGTAAATAAATCTACTATTTCTCCGTTCGAAGATTCTCGCATTAAATCGTCGATAATTAAAAGTTTTGGTCTAAAGTCACCGGCGATATCAGAGTTCTGTGGTAAGCCTTCTAAAAATTCTATTTCTTTTCCGTAGTCTTTATAGCCATCTTGCCATTCGGAATAATAAAAAAGTATTCTCGCGAACTTTGTGTCGGCCATGAAAGAGATGTATTTTAAAAACTTTTTTACAAAGCACGTTTTGCCGCACCCCGTAGGACCAGCGATGATTAAAGTCCAAGGGTGTTTCCAGCGCGGGTCCATATTTATGAATGAAAGGAGGCAGGAGTATGGAGGTATTTATATATATATACATATGCACACACGATATTTTGTGAAAAAAAATTTATTGAAAAAAATAAATAAAATATTTACAAAAAATTCATATATTTTTTTTTTTTTCTGTACACACTATACTAGGGACTTATAATATAGCCTGAATCTATTAACGATTCGTAGAGCGCGTCAACGACGTTCGTTAACGTTCGTAAATAAGCTCATAATCGCAGCCGCCGCCGTCGCCGCCGCATGCGTTCGCGGCTACATACAAAACAAGCTTATTTGTATGTAGCGCCGGTCTATCACTGTGTATGAGCTAATCTCCACAGTGTACCGCGGTTATACATACGCAAGGAGAAGCTTATTGAGGCGTATGATAGGGTAGGGAGAAAGGTTGAAATAAGTGAAAAGTTGTTCTACAAAAACTTGTTTATTTACTTAATTCTATATAATACACAAACTACATCTACACTCTTCTTTATGACATCCCGTAAATTGATCTAACCATAATCCGGGGAACAAGTCATACATGCATCCGGCCCCTAATTTAACAAGACAAAAAATATACGTTGTTACTTATTTACAAAATGCGTCGTTGCTTATTCACAAAATATATTTATACTAGCGTTTCCCCGGGCTCGCGCGCTACGCGCGCTCGCTCGTCAATTGTAAACGATTTTGAGTTAAGACCCATTTGGGAATATTTTTGCTTCTTTCTCCGCCGCCGACCACCGCTGCTGCCTCCTTCGAAATCCCCTTAGAGGAACTTAGAATATTTTGGCCTTCCTCTCCCACGCTCCTTCGCTCCGCCCCCCCGCCCCGAAAAATATTCTAAGTCCCTCTAAGGAGGACTTAGAATTTGTCGAGTCAAGGCCCTCTTGGGGACTTAGAATATTTCGGCATTGGGGGGGGGGGGGGTCAGCTTCACCGTACGGGGGGAGGCTCTCCATTTGGTGAAGCTGACCTTTTTCCCATTTTAATAAAGGGAAAAGGGTCATCTTCACCGAAATGGACCTCCCCCACCTTATGGTGAAGCTGACCCCCTCGATTCCTGACACGGCGGCGGTAACTTTATATATATAGAGAGACATATACACAACTTATCCTACGTAGCCGTACGGCAGAGAGTCGTGGTGACCCCATCGTCGCCTCTTGACGAGGACGGGTTTACAAGTCTTCGACTCCTGCCTTGTGTGCACCTGATGAAAAGCGTTACGTCGTATGGCGCTGAATTCCACGGTTATACTTGTACCGGGTTCTTCAACTAATTTACAGATCGATTCAAAGTTAATGGTCTGCGCGATTCTATAATTGAGACCGATTCCTTTTACTTTACACGTCGCGATTTCTGAACCATCGGGCTTTTGTACAATGTAACTGTAGAATTTAGGGCCACCCGACACAAAACGCTTGATATAACTACCGACGCCGTATTCATTCAGCTCGTTCGTCATATCACCGAGGAAATTTCCGAGAGGCGGAACATACTCTCCCTCGGTGTCAGAACTCACGTATATACAGGAGTCGGTATCGTAATAAAGTACAGGCTTATCTAACTGTTCCAAGTATGAATAAAGTTTTAATCTAGCCTGCGCGCTGGTATAAGCAGCGATTACAACGTTTACATGGGGGTTTACCTCGACACTATCTGATATTTTTCCCACGACACGTACATTGTATCGTCATTCACGTGGATGATTTTATAAACAATGCAACTACGATCGGATAAAAGCTCTAACAACCTGTGACGCGTCATGACAACCTCTGTCTTTGGTAGGTTTTCTCGTTGGCCAAACTTACCCCAAAATGAATTTAAACAAAGTTTCGCGACCGATCTTAATCCGGGGTTTACCTCGATACATTCGCGATCTAGCTGCACACCCTCGGCTTCGCGAAAACTGGCAATGTACGCGTCTTGACTCTCGCGAGTTGTGCACTCTGAAGGCCATCCACTAGCCTCTTGCTTTATCTTAAGCCAGAGGTTAATATACTGACCAAACAGACCTGCAGTTTGAGTGTTTTTATTGTATTTTTCGACTTCATACTGCCAGATCTCGTGTACAGCTAATATCGCGGAACCTTTCGCAACAGCCTTCTGGAGCTCGCACGATACCCATGTGCCTTCGAAAGCTCGATCATTCTCATCATCGTGAACGCACGGACCCTGTCGCATCTCTTCGCAGCATTTTCGACATAACACGATCATCAGGCGATCGTGCATGCGTACGGGAAGCACAGGGTGATAAAGATTTCGAGGAGGTAGCACGGTACATCGAACGAGTCCCTCGACGTTACGCAAATCGTTGTTCGGCCTGACAAGATCGCTGCAAATGTCCGCGGTATACACACGCGGGTGTCCTACGCGAAAATTACCATATTTCGAAATATGTGGATACAACGAGCATACATCGATGTAATGGATTTTTTCGCGGCCCTGTGTCTCGTAATAACTACGAGTGTTACCCGTACGCCCCCCAAAAAATGCATCGCGAGGGTTCAGCGGCTTGTTCATGAGAACCGGGTGCCCGTTTACAGTTGTATTTATCAGGGGATTTTCGCTTTTTAGCCGAGCATAATCACACTCTCACATCTCGTGAAGAGTGTAGCCGAGGTCTTTTATACGCTTCGATGTAGTTAGCGTGCGCGTGAATCGATCGTTCAAGGTACATCTATAGAATTCTTCATTTCGTTTAGCTTCGGTGGTATAACACCTATCACAGCCGTGGAAGAAACATCCATGGAATTGTAGCACGTGCTCTACACCGTCATCGGTTACGACAAAACCATCTACGAATGTACCATCGCCTAACTTATGCTCTCGACCTCGGCCCGCGTGAACGATTTGTTTACCGAAACAATGCTCTTCCCATAGGAGCCACTCGATAGCGATCTCCGATTGTCTATCGGCCCGACGATATCCGTTTCGCGGTAAGACAGCGATTTTATCTTCAGCTAAAAAGTTTCGCCGGAAAACTTTGTTACATGCAGAGGCGATGGTAACTGCCTCTCTAAACGGACACACTTTCCCGCGCTCTACAAAGATTTTCCGGAATGCAACGCACGCTTTCCTGAGAATACTCACGTCGCTTCGACAATATTCGAGGATCTCCGTTTGAAAATCAAACTCGTAGTCAGCCGCTGACATTCGCGCGTGCCAGTCAATTAATTTTTTCCGATCGGACGGTGACATCGTATCGGGGGAGTAGGTTGCGAGGGGCGGCAATGGTCCCTTATATTTTTGATTTTCTACTCTGTTAAATAAGTGAGGGAAGGTACCCTTAAAAACATTTTCGTCCAAGCCGAATGCTTTCGGGAGCTTACTGAATGATATATGGAAATAATTCAAGCTATCGATGAAACGCAATTTACCGATTTTCATCTCCATGATGCTCGTCCCGTTCGTTATCAATTTAGGCATTTCGTGTTGCTGCTCGACGAGATGCTCGAGGATAAATTGCGCGTCAAAACCTTTAGAGTTATGCGCTATGCAAATTATTTGACCAACTTCGCGATCTTTCAGTAGGAATTCGAAGAATTCCTCTACGGGTTTTTCTTTAAAAATCTTTTCGTTATCCTCCCCGCACAAACTACACTCCCACGTGTCATCCGGAATTTCTATACACCCGGAGCAGTGCTGCTGACAAACACATAGGTTTGGCTCGTGCAGAAACACTTCATTTACTCCTTCGACTTTGCACTCCTGACGAGTTTCAAAATCGTAGAAGATAAATAAATCCGGTCGCTTCGACGGTTTCGCAGGTTGCAGTGGGGCCATGAAACACTGATGGTTTTCAGGTCTCATCTGCTTGCACGTTTTGCAGTAGAATCGATCACACTCGTGTGTCGCACTGTCTTTTTTGTACACCTGTCTCAAGCAATCTTTACACGTCTGAAGCATATCGCACAAACGTGTTTGAGCGCCGTGTGATCCAACCTCCCCGTCCCGGGCAAGGCACTCATCACCGCGAAAAAAATGCTTACACGTTTCGCAACGGATTTTTTCCGCGTTGGGATCACACGGTGGACTACCCTTGCAGTACGGACACTTTTCGGCACACCGATGCGCTGTTACCCTACTGTACGATTTGCCGCACGGGACACAGAAAAAACTAAAACCCGCCGCCTGGGCGAGTTTCAAAATCAAATCATAGTGCTGACGCTGCTGGTCGTACAACACGTAGATATTGTAAACGACTTCGGGAACATAACCTAATACTGTATCCGTACCGTTAAAAAAGGGTGGCGTACTACTGCCAAAGTTCTCGCGATCGAACGCTATTAACGCGATATCTTCGAGTGCGAGCACCTCCTGGAAAGCGGTTAACTCCGCGTAAACGCACCCGTCGTCCGGAATCTCTACTCCGGCTGCAGCGGTCAGAGCTACGGCTAGCTCTTTCTGCCGCGACGAACGGTTTCGGTGGACATTATCCCACTCCCTTTGAAGCTGACCTTCGCGGATGTGGCCTCGTTTCGCGTACACTCTACCGGCTACAATCGCCCGCGGAAGACAGAGGTTGTCGACGTTTTGGATATGGAGAATGGAGTTCTTCGAGAAATCTCCTCCTATTGGTTTTTTGGGCCTTCCCGCGCCCACTGGCATAGAAATTACGTTGCTCACGATCGTAAATGCATCATCGATACAAAAACCCGCCGAGCTCTGGGCCACACTACTGATCATCTTAAAGAGCTGATCGAAGTTAAAATCGGCTACGGGGCGGTATGACATACCCGCGGGACCCCGTGTAAACGCTGTACTACGAAACTCTATACCTATCATGTCGCGTTGTTCACTGCCGCTCACCAGAAGGGTGTGAATTTTGCGTAACGCGGCCTCCAACCACTCGACAACATTCGCATCTACAGGCGGCTCGCGGATTTTGAAAGTAATTGTCGAACCCATACTCTTAAATTTATCGAACCACCGACGGTTCTCCACGCGGTGAATAATATTAGACTCACCGGACTGATCTAGATCAGGCTGCTGCTGCTGCGCGTCCTGCTCCTGAGCCTTCGGCGGTTGTGGTTCCGGTGACTGCGGCTGCGCCAGCGAGCGACCCTCGATAATCCGGTCGATCAGTATACCGGATCTCGGGGGTTGCGACGACGGGATGAAATCCTCGTCGTCGTCATCGCTTTCTGCCACAATCATGCTGTGGTGTGGCGGATCGTTTTTGATTTGCGACGACGGAATATAGTCGTCGTCATCGTCGCTATCCGCCACAACCATGTCCCGCGCTTCTAGGGGCACCACTCTGCCACCCACTTGCGATGACGTCGCTAGCGGCTGCGCGTCCAGCCCAGAAGCGCCCCCGTCACGCAGGACTTCTTCAGTGTCGGCTATCGACATATCTAGTGTCGAGTTAAGGAGCTCCGAAAAATGTGCGGATGCTGGAGGTAAAAGAAAAACCGTTACATTGTTATATATATAAATATATATGAATTTTTAAACAAAATTCTTACCTTGACTTTCACTCGTAGCAAAATGGCTGACATCGGAGTTCAGCGGTGTTGGAGGCTCGTCTTGGGTATTACCCCACAGACTCGCATTTATCTCCGCAACCGCCTTTGCCGTGTTGGCGCGGGATAAATCGGCCGCGACTCTGACCGCCTCCGCGGCCGCTTCCGCAGCCTTCTCGGCTGCCTTCCGCGCGCGCTCAGCCTCTACGGCGAGTTGCTGCGAGACTATTAAGGCTCTTTGAGCCGCTGCAATTAGAAAACAACACAAATTTTAAATTTTAATTTTACAAAATTTTAAATTTTAATTTTTAAAATTTTTAAATTTTTAAATTTTTAAATTTTTAAATTTTTAAATTTTTAAATTTTTAAATTTTTAAATATTAATTTTTCAATTTTTATAAATTTTTCCAAAAATAATAACACTTACCAAGTTGAGCGAGCTCTTCTCGAAGAGCATCGGCATCCCGCGACGAAATATGTCGGGAACTCCCGACCACGTCGCACACTGTTCTCACCGCGTCATAATGTCCGCGAAATACACCGGCGCGGTACAACTTCACGGTAGCATTCGCAGTCAGATGCTCAACAAGTTTCTTGAGCCTCTTCATCAATGCCGCCCCGCCAATCGATTTTATCGATCGCGGTCTTGATTTCGCCAGTAAATGCTCGAGCGCCACTGACGGCTCCTCAGGCATCGCGTCCACAACTTTTCGAATCATACCGCGCACGGCCATATCGCTTTTCGTCGTGAATTCGCCTAATTTCAGTATTTTGTAAATAGCCCTTCAAAACTTCACTTTACTTTAAAAATTTTCAACGTGTGTTGAAAAAATTAACTCTGCACGAAACTAGCAAGTTACACACAGCTGTATCACCGAACAGAATTTAACAAATGCACCGGTCAATGATAGCGACTTGCACTTGGCAGTTCTGACGAGACAATGTAAATTTCTTGGTGAAAATACTTAAAGCTGCAGTTTTACTCCCTCATCCCCTCCTACGAGTATACATTGTCTCGAAGATGACTATTGGCTCATTACAGAGCAACCTTTTCTAGTTTTTGGGAACCGACCCCCTACGGACCACTTAACATTCCTCTACCATAAAAATAAGTGCTAGGATATAGCAAGTGATAAGCGCCTCGTCTCACGAGGTACAACCCTGTAAGTAGTCGCTGCTCGAGCGATGTTATCAATATTTTATCACTGCTAAGAACCGTTGCTATTTTTCATTTATTTTTCTCGGTGACGACTTACCCGAGGACCTTTGGCCACCGGATATTGTGGCCGTCTTATGCTATCTATCTATTTTTTTTTTTTTTTAATGGGGTGTTATGGAGGTGGTGCTAATAAGGCTGCACTAGCGACATTTGGTACGTCGGCGCTATGGGGGTGGTTTTGTAGTTCTGTTTAGGCCCCAAATCACAACGCTCACCCTCGTGCGTGACGTAACAGTGTACCTGGAGGCGTGCCCTCACCCTTTCTCCTCCGAAAAATTGCCTTCACTCCTGGCTCACTTTGCGCAACGCTATTACGTCTCAGAGTCTCGAAGAAGACGGTTCACGTACTCTCCAGCATCTTACAAAACATAGTGCAAGATGGAAAATTTTGGCGCCGTTGTGAATAATATTCAGAACCCAAAGCGTACACGCGAGGGAGAAGATCATCAAGCTGAATCAATAATCGCGTGGTGCCCACTGAACACAGCTATGCTATTAGCTACAACGTACAACTTAAATACCTCTTGTACTAAAATGGTTACAATTGGTCTCGAGCTTGTAAATGGTCAAGACTTCGAGGTGGCCATAAAGCTCTCTGGCCGCTACAGTGCTGGACTTTCCTTCACCGAGGCTGAGTGGCAAGAGTTTTGCTCGCAGGAGACAGTAATTACAAGTTGGTTCAACGGGCATCAAGCAATCATAAACGATACTCCACCGGCTATACACTGGGTCGGTCGCCCGAAGATCAATTTTACAACGGCCTACAACGAAAAAGCCATCGTCCTAGCGCTCAAGGACCATAAAGACCATAATCAGCTGAAAAAGGCGAAGAAAACGTTTTCGCTTGACATCGTCATGCAGAAGACGACGTACGAAGGATTACTGGCACTCATTCCGTGCATCAGCAATAAGATCAATATACTTCGCGAGGATCTCGAACTCGTTAAAAATCTTATGGATATAATCATAGAAAGAATCAGTGTGGAAACTGCTCTAGAAGACAGGCCCATACTCCGGAGGGGCCAAGTCACCGCATCAGGCCTCAAAATGTTCAGAGATGAGTACGCGAGCGATGTATGGGATCGTACCAGTATACGAAATTTCTATCACAAAGATGATGAGGATGTGAACAATAAGATCCGCTTACTCGGATCCGAATTGATTTGTCTTCACCACGAATACATTTTCCGTAAAGTGATGGATAATGTAAAAACGAACGAGTGAGAAATATATATATATATTAAAGTTTAAGTAAAAAATGTACATTTAGATTTAAGAATAAAAATCATTATCGTAGAAAAATTTTGTTTCACCTACCTTCTCCTTTTACTCGTTTTATTTTTCTTTGAAAATTCAGAAAATTTTCAAAAAATAAATAATTTTGCTGGCCATTTTCTGAAAAAATTTAAAAAAGCATTGCTGGCGGGTGGGATTCGACCGATTCCATTACATTCGACCGCGTCATAAACCTAGCTAGCACAAGCTATTACGGAAGATCTCGTGGCGTGCGATGGAACGCGAGCATACGGAGCGCACGATCGGCGACCTTCGGCTCACTCGTGCATACAGCAGTTCTCACTCCCTCCATTCGTAGTCCCTGGCGCTTCGAACGCTCGACGGCGGAACATATTCACTCTCGACGCAACGTCGACCGAACAACATCTCCCATCCCCACCCTTACCGCCGCCGTCGCACGGCCCGAGAAGCAGCCTAGGGCCTCACCGTAGCCGAGGGAGAGGGGAGAGCAGAGCGAGAGAGAGAAGACCGATGCGACAGCACCCCGGCCGTCCCCGCCATATTGAAAATCCGTAGAGGTACTGATCTCTAGGGTCCCCCTCCACCGGCGCTAGCCGCCATCTTGAAATCCGTAGAGGTACTGATGTCTACTGTTATATTTCCTCGCCAAATAAATTAATGAGTTTCTTTGTAATTTTTTGTTGTTTTTTCGTTGACATCGTATTTGTTGTATTTTTTATTAATTTTGTTATTTTTCTTTTTTCTTTTATTACCTTTCGGCTTTGCATTTTTTTTCGAATTGTAATTTCATTGATTTCTGTTGGGGCAGAACTCTCTGGCCAATGAAATTCGCCGGGCATCCACGTGCACATATCGGAAATAATGCTCGCAATTTTTCCATTGTTTTCCCTTTGTTCGCTTGTTCTCGGTGGGCTTGCCGGAAATGGCGTTATCATTACCGGAAGTTCCGTCATTTCACTTAAAATTTCCTTGATTTCATTGTCTTCGCGATGTAATTTTTGTATTAGAGGTCGGTACTGATGAAAATTCGATGGTCCTTCTGGAATACTCGTTATATTTTGCACTTTCCATTCCCCTGAGTCCTTTGTTTGCGTGGCTCGGTCTTTTTTTTGTATTTTATTTGTTTGTGAGGCGATGCCGAGGGTTGCTATCGTACTGGTTTTACCGGTAGACCACTTTTTTGGGTTTTTTATTACATTTTTTATTTTAACTTTCTTTTCCCTAAATCCTCTTTCGTCGTGAAAAATAACTCAGTTTGCGTGTTCGCGTCCATTTCGCATGTGTTTTTCGTTTCAAGTTCACGGGATAACTGGAGTGATTATGGTAGAAGGCTCAGGTATTCTCCTTTCCCCTGTTTACTGCGTTATTCCTTCCAAATTTGAAGTGTTTTGGTTTTTATTTTGGGTAATCTCCTCTGCTATGTCGGTATTGTCGAGATTATCTTGTGGAAAATATTTCTTTCAATTTGAGTGTTTACTCCTTCGAAAATTTATGTCGCCGGTGCGATTTGTTTCTATATTCGGTACGGTCCTTCGTATATCGAGAAAAAATTAGCAACCATTCGGTTTGCTGGATCGCTCACATTACATGCCTTTGCCAATACTAAGTCACCTTCAGAAAATTCGACAAGTTTATGTTTTTCATCGAATCTTTTTGCTCGGAGACCGCCTTTTGCCCGTATCCTCTGAGCTGCGAGCATGATTTTTTGTTCGTATTTCTCGTTTGACTCATCTTCTTGAATATCGTGGAATGTTTGGATCCATCTTTTCCAAACACGAGTTGGCTTTTGATTGAAATGTAACTCGATTGGAGTGAATTCCGTAGTTTCGTGGTAGGTCTCGTTCATACAATCTTGTATGACTCGGACCCATTTTACCCACGAGGAATGTCTCCCGGTTAGTAGAGTTCGGAAGAATCTTCCGATTTCTCGATTAACCCTTTCCACGATATTCCCCTGGGGATGTCGGATAGATGAAAATATAGCTTGTATGGTCTCCTCCTTAAGTTTGTCTAGCCATTTCCGGGATGTAAATTGTGTCTCATGATCAAATTGTAAAGCTTGTGGTTTACCATATGTTGGTATGTAATCATTAAAGATTTTATTGGCGGTGGTCAGCGCAGTGGCTGTTTTTAATGGGTACAGAACGACGTATTTGGAAAAAGCGTCGATTGTTACCAACAGATATTTCATCCCTCCGGCTCCGGTCGGTAAAGGACCGTAAAAATCTATCGATACTAGATCTCCTGGACGTTCAGGGGTTAGATTTTGTTGCGCCGTATATGAATGTTGGTTCGGCACCTTATTTCTCTGGCAACTATCACATGTAGATAGAATCTTCCGAATTGTATGGTACATTTTCGGATATGTGAATGATTCATCGATCATTTTCCATACTTTCATGGCTCCTGCATGACCGTAGAGTCAGTGTGTGTCCCAAACAAGTGTCCACATGGTGTTTCTTGGTAGGGTCACCCGTTCATAGTTTTTCGCCGAGATTTTTAGCAAAACCCCGTCTTGTAGACGGTATCGCTTAAACTTCATTGTTCCCTTCCGTAAACCCAAGATATACTCAGCGAGTCTCTCGTCTCGTGCTTGCCATTCGGCCATGTTTTTGAGTCTTTCCTCGAGATCACTAGAGGGATGTTCGGCTAAAAGTGTTGCAATGGTAATGAGCTTGCCTTTGACACCCCCTGGATCTGGTGTGGAATGTCGGCTAAGCACATCTGTAACTACGTTTCTTGTCCCAGGACAATGTTCGAACGCAAGGTTGTAATCTTGGATTGCCAAAACCCATCTTGTGAGTCTTTCGTTTAACAGTTGACAATTTTTTAGAAAGATTACTGCCTTGTGGACTGTTATTACACGGATTTTTGCCCCGTATAAGTATGTACGGAACTTTTTTAGTGCCCATACGATGGCTAAAAGTTCTTTTTCGGTTGTTGTATACATGAGCTCTGGTCCTTTTAGGATGTGGCTTGCGAAAACCACTACCGAAAGCTCTCCGTTCTCATCCTCTTGTGCCAATGTTCCTCCGAGCGCGTAATTACTTGCATCGGTTTGTAGGATGTATTCTTTGTTGGGATCGGGATGTTTGAGTAAAACATTCTCGATAAAGAGTCTTTTTACGTTTTGGAACGCCTCTTTCTCTACCTCTCCCCATCTCCATTTAACTCCCTTTTTTAGCAGCTCGAGAAGAGGTAGGAGCGCGTTAGCGTGGTGTTTAGCGAATTTTGTATAGTAGACTGTTAAGCCCGTGAAACCTCGCAGTTGTTTTATGTTTCGTGGGTCTGGGAAGTCTTGGATCGCTCTAATTTTGTCCGGCTGTGGTTTTATTCCCTCGGTCGTGATAATGTGACCGAGAAAATCCATTTCTTGCCGAAAGAATTGAGCCTTTCTTAGTTTGATTGTCATCCCGTGATTATTAAATCTTTCCAGGAGTTTATCAAGATGACCCATGTGTTCTTCAAAGTCTTGTGAGATGCATAATAGGTCATCCACGAAATTAATGATATTATCCCCGAGATCTCGCAGGGCAATATCCAACGCTCGTAGGAGGCTGGCTGTACTGGTTTTTAGTCCAAACGGGGTTACGATAAACTCGTAAACTTTACACCTGTGTCGGAAAGCGGTGTATGTATATGAGTCGGGGTGCAGTGGCACCTGCCAGAAGCTATTCGTTAGATCCAAACTCGTCATGACGGCGATTGAATGACATCTTTGAAAAATCTGTTCGATGTTCGGTGTGCATTCGTGGTCGTCTGCTAAAACTTGATTAAGTTTTCTAGCATCGAGGCACAACCGAACTGAACCATCTTTTTTCTCGACCACAGTAAGGGGATTCACCCACTCACTTGTTGATCTTTGTATGATTCCGTGTTGCATCAGTTTCTCGAATTCTCGATCCACTTTTTCTTTGAACAACATAGGAATCGGGTAGGAGTGTGCCACTATCGGTGTATCCGTTGTGACCTCTAAACGATGTTGGTACACTTGGATTAACGCGGGCCTCTTCCGGAAAACATTTCTATGTTTCCAGAGTACCCCTTGAAGGGATCGTTGCTCCCTTTCTCCCAGGAGAGGACTTGCGATTATTACTTCGTTAATTTCGTTTATCGAAACTCCGTCATCACATCTTTCCTGTGGGTTTTGTAGTCCAATAGTTGCAATTATGGGAATTTCAGAGAAGTTTACCTTTACAGCTACTTCTCCGGAAGGCTTTGTTTGTTCTTTTGGAGATTGACTACTTTCCCCCTTCTTCGTTTGACGTACCGATGTGACTTTTTGGGTCTCGAGTGTACGCAGACCTCTTTTAGCCGGGTTGTCCTCTCTGGGTCCCAGCTGTGTTGGTACTGTTTCAGTCACCTCGTTATATTTGATCCTTAATGTGTCGTTTTCCACGTCTATTAAACTTTTCAGAGGTTGTAGCGTGTCTACTCCGAACAAAACGTCGCGAATTAGCCCCGGAACGACAAGATATCGAACGTATGTTCGAACTTGTCCAATTTCCGTTGTTGCCATAATCTGTTTGGTGATTCGGCATGGCTTTCCCTGGATTGCTCCTTTTACTGTTACTCCCGTTACAGGAAGTATTGGACACTTTACGAGAATATCTCGATTTTCTATGAAAAATTCTTCCGATATCGCGGTCACCTTGGATCCGCTATCGATTAGAACAGTGACAGGGATGCCTTCGATCTGTGCGTAGATCTCCGGACATTCCACTATCGGAACTGCTTCTTCTTCATTTACCTCGTCCCCTATCAGAAATTCTCTTGTGTCTGAGAAAATCGTGTTGATAGGGAACCACCTTTCTTCATCTTCGTTTTTGTTTATTGTATTTGCCGTTGTACTCCGGGTTTCCTCCTTACTCCTTGTATCCGATGCGGGTACAACGGGTACTAGTTTCCCGCCTTGGAGGTAGAAGGTTTCGCAACGTCTACCTCCGTGACTACGGTTTGGATGGTTTGTTCTTGTTGCGGCAGGTTTTGTTGATCGTTATTCGGGGGATAGTTACGTTTTTGTTTGTTCCAGGGTGGCTTCTGCCCCCCCGAACCTTGATTTGACTTTGGCTGGTTGTTTGAGGAGTTGTTACCTTTGGATTTTTCGCCCTCTGGAATTTTGTAGGGCTGATTTTCCTTAGGTCCCTCTGTTTTTTTATCAGAGGATTCCTTATTGCGTTTAGCAATAACCGGTCCTCCTTGTTCGATTTTCTCGAGGAAACCCATGAGTTCCTCGAGTGTCTCAAACCCGCGACCGACGATTGTTGCTTGGATCTCATCAGTAAAATGTTGCGCTAAAGCGCTGATGATCTCCTTATCGGTAGGTGGTGGGATGAGATCCCGAGCACTCCCAAAGATACGTATTGCGTACTCGACTTTGTTGGTCTTTCCGTCTTTATTGAAGAAACCGAATTCAAGATTTCTCCGGACTTTCCTCTGCACATCTTTACTCCAATATCTTTGGACCAATTTTTCTTCTAACTGGTCGACAGTGTTAACGTACTCCTCGACCAGAAGCCACCATTCCTTTGCCGCTGATTTAAAACATGAGGTACTTCAATTCTGCGGGTTGTGGTTGCATAACTACGCAGTATTGTTTAAATTCCCGAAGGAATTTGATCGGTCTTTGACTACCCGATGCATCGAAAGTTGGTGGAGTCAGACGGATATGATTCTCCGTGGCTCGTCTGTTGCGTACAGTTGTGTTTTCCACTTCTTGTTGAAAATCTTCGTCTTCTTCCGGAAAATATGTGGCTTTTTTACGGTTGCCTTGGTGCGTTGGGACAATCCGGGTGCATTCAATATCGTGTCGGTCCTGGTGACTAATTTTCTCCGCCAGATCTTGTACCCTAGCTTCTAAGTCCTGTTGTACCAGTCTGTGTTGTGCCGTATTTACTTCGAGGGGACTCATACGCTCCGCGTCATCTTGGACCTTTGAATCCAAGTCACACATCTTATCCTTCATGGAAGCTGTCACTTTGCTAACTTCCGTAGCTATGTGTGTTTGGAAAATTTTGGTTTTCTCCACGATGCGTAATTCAACACATTCTAAGCGGCTGTCGACCGCTTTTACAAGTGCTTTCTCCATTGCCTCGATGGCATGACTTGTTTCTTTTCGGTGTGCCATGAAATTATTGTCGATGGTTTCACATCGGCTGGTCACATCGATAACGACCCTTGCTAGTTCTTCGACTTTCATGGTCATATCCCGCATGGCCTCGCGTATTTTCAGTAGAATCTCCGCCGTCAGAGTCGATTCTCGGAGTCTGGGTGTAACGCGCTTTGGCGCCATTTGTTCGGAGAGAGGTTGGCGTTTCTCTCCGAATTTCCCGTGTTCCTCAGCGAGAAACACTTTTGCTGCGTTTGTTGGGAGCGTGATGTCCGCCTTGGACGTTCCTACGCCTGCGTCGAACAGTGCTTGGATTTCCAGATCCTCGGGTGATTCGCACACTACTGGATCAGTTGTTCGCTCGATGACTTGGATGCTGTTGTCAGTTATGTTGGTGGTGTCATCACCCGTTTTCTCTTTAGTTTTGTCTACGCCGTCGGCAATTTTAATTGTTTTAAATACTGATTTAAACAGATTTTATAGGCGCACCTGCCCCACGTTGGGCGCCAGTTGTAACGTTACGTTTTTGGAGGCGTACAGCTCTTTGCTCCGAAACGTTCACTATTGTGAGTTTTCGGCTCACGGAGATGTGAGAGCAGGTGCTGTGAATTATAAATCTGTCTGTTGATTCGAATTGTCAACAATAATTGTGCTTTTATTGAAAATATGACGTGAATACAAAATAAATGATGGATTTTGTCCAATAATCTGATTAGATTTTTAGCTCTCAAGTATTTAAATTGTGAAACAGATTGAAGGGTTATTTTATTGCGGATGCAGGAATTTGATTCTACGTTAGACAGTCGCTTATCAGTTAATGACGAGACGAAAGCAGTCGCCAAGGTCCCCCAAGGCAGTCGCCGGCGCTGTCACGAAGAGATAAGCCGTGCAAAAATGATTCTACGTTAGGTGATCGATATTAGCCACCAACGAGACGAAAGCAGTCACCGAGGTCCCCCAAGGCGGTTGCCGGCGCTGTGTTTGGAAAGGAAATATTCAAATTCAAAAGAAAGGTCTGTTCGCTGAGAGAAAATTGATTTAGATTAATTGTTAAAGATGAATGGCCGACGTTGGTTTCTTCCTTCAATGATTGGATCGTCGTAGAGAAATTTGTCCCTTGCTTCTTCTTAGCGTCGGGACTCTGTCGAGTAAAGCAACGCTTTACTCGAAAATGAAAAGTGTAGGAATCTTGCTATCGAGAATTATCGATAAGCAAGATGGAGGACTCAAGATCAAACGAGCAGTAGCCGCGCATGAGTTCCTCTCCGTTCGAGTTTAGGATCGAAGTGAAGTCCCTCTGTGCTCGCGATCGGGTCTTATATACCCGAGCGCGAGGCCTTTTTTTGTGTCGATTGACGCACGAAGTACGTCAAACTTCGCTGTCCTCCTTTATTATCGCTGCCCGGGGTCTGCCGCAACAGCTTAAGAAGACCGTGTGCACGAATGATGCAACACTCTCGGGCAGCTCACGCTATCGACCGTAGTTATTGATCAATTGCGCGGTCGGTAATTCGCATGTTAACTTCTTCGCTAAGTATGATAAATGACCGATAATCGGTCCGGCATTTATCACATGAATTTTCATATGGTTTTTCGGTTCTAATTATTCATTCTATCTTGTAGGTGCAGAGATCGAGGGTTTTATACCGTCTAAACCATACCATAGACAAAAAAGAAATTTAAAAAAATTTGACGTTTATCGATTCATGACATACACAAAAATGTGATAGACGAAACTAGATATAACGAAAAAGTAAATAAAATGATAGGAAATGTGATAGAAGTTTTAGATAGAGAGGCGCCATACATAAGGGTAAGAAACAACGAAGAACGTGACGACAAAAAATGGTTCACAATAGAAATAAAAGCATTAATAAAAGAAAGAGATGAATTATTCAAACTCGCGAAAACTCAGGATAATAGCAATGATTGGGTAAGATTCCGTGCGAAGAGAAATGAGATAGTTGATGCCATACGACGAGCAAAAAAAGAATATTATAAACAAAAAATTGATGATAATAAACATGATAGTGCAGAAATGTGGAGGACACTGAAAAAATTAGTAAAAGGAAAGGAACAAAAAATTAATTATACAAATGGTATTAACTTTGAAGGAACAATAGTAAGAACCGAAAGAGAAATTGCGAACTACTTCAATAGATATTACATTGATAGTGTACAGGACATTATAAACAGTATAGATATAGTTCAAAGTAAAACTAATCAAATTACTGAATATACGGATAAAAAATTCACAATGTTTGAAGAAGTGAGTGAGATGGAGATTAGAGAATTAATTGCAAAACTACCAACGAAAAATGGGACACAAGAAGGAATATCGACAATAATTTTGAGCAACGTATTTGACGCCCTTGGCAGACAATTCACAGAAATATATAACGACTCACTAAAATACGGGATTTTCCCGGACCAATGGAAAATATCAGAAATAATACCTATACCGAAAGTAAACAAAACGTTAAGAGCGGAGGAATTCAGACCGATAAACATGTTGCCACAATACGAAAATTTTTTAGAAATTATAGTGAAACAACAAATAATAAAATATGTAGAAAAGCACGGACTGGTAACCGATAGACAGTATGGATTCAGAGAGGGCAAATCATGTGAAGATGCAGTATAAAAAATATTAACGACATGGACAAAAGAAATAAGTGATGGTAAAATAATTGGTGCAATATTTATTGACTTAAAAAGAGCCTTTGAGACTGTGGACAGAAATATACTATTAAAGAAATTGAGTAGATATGGAATACAAGGAATGGCGTTGAAATGGTTCAAATCGTACTTAACAGACAGAGCACAAATAGTGAAAGTAAATCAAGCGACTTCTCAAACCGTGTATACTGAACATGGGGATCGACAAGGGTCTGTTCTGGGGCCACTATTATTTATACTATACATAAACGATATTGTTGAACTACTTACAGAGGACTGTGACATTGTAATGATCGCAGATGATATGATAATATATACTGTAACGTTCACCTTTTTCACGGATGCCACGCACACGGTTCGAAGGGATCGCGTTAGGAGTTCGGGGCGAGCGAATAATCGTTTGATGTTGTCATTTTGGTGAAAATCATAGTTTTTATTAAAATAACATGAAAAATGCAATACATTGTTTGAATTCCTATATTATCGACGTTTAACTTAAATTATCGTGTTTTTTTTATCGTGAACACAAATTTCCGTTGAAATGGAATCAAAGTTTGAATCCTATGCTGAAAGAGCGAAAGAACCAAATTTTACCGACCGTTTGTCGGTCATTTGTGAATTAGAAAGTTTTTGCTCTTAACTTTCGAATATCACCAAAAGAACATTTATAGACAAAGATTTCCGATCCATCGATGAAAAAAATATAATTTTATGATTTTGTAGAATTTTACACTGAGTTACCGACAGAGCTTCACTTCTCGATATTACTTTATAATGAAACGCGTTAGTTGAATTTTGAGGTTATTAATTGCAAATGAAATTATTTTTAAACGTGATATTAATAACGAAACTACTCTGCCGTGCCCACGTGGTGGTGCAGGGCCCTCTTCAGAGAGTTCGGCTTCCACGAGATCGTGAACCAACCGTGTCGCCACTTGGTCGATCCGCGACTGGCTTCCGGCTTACTCTCGTCCGGGTTACCTCCCCTATCGCGGTTCCCTAATAGCGTTGACTGGTAACAGGAATGCGAACTACTTCGTCACCAAAGATGTTCGCACCCTGGTTCGGGAAATTGAGTACACGTGGAGCCAACGTCACCGAAGGCTCCTTGGACCCGGAGGTATTTGAGGGAAAAACTACATGTTCCCCGTCGCCAGTGGAACTGCGGTACCGATTCGGTTCGCGCTCGCCCTTTTACACGCGCGCTGGTGCTTATCCGTTCGCGAGAGAATGCGGAATCTAGCGGCCACCTCGCGAATTACTCGCGGATACTTCGTTCACGAGAAAATAATCGAATTCAATTATAGCGCCTCATTTTGAATATCGTAGTACCATTATGTTAAACATGAATAAAACAAATATAGATACTATACAAAAACTACAAAATAGAGCTATGAGAGTGACATTGTAATGCAGAAGAGAAACGAGAATAAACGTTATGCTTGTAGCTTTATGGTTTTTAAATGTAAGAGAAAGAACGGAATTTAATGTGCAACATAAAATGATATTGGCAGGAAAAGAAAAAGAATCCGATCGTAGGACATTTAAATATGTGGGAGACGGAGACGGAATGAAAACGAGACAAGCAAACAATCTGAAAGTAAGTCTGAGGAAAAGAACGATTGGTCAAAAAGATATCATGTACGACGGTTTGAAACTGTATAATGATCTCCCTAGCAATATAAAATAATCAAAAAATGTAAAGGATTGTAAGCGTGGACTAGTGCGGTATGTGAAACGTGGTAGAGCCCGAAGTAGATGTGTAAGGTAGTCGTAAGGTAATATCGTAAGAAGAAGTGTAACGCGAAGAGGAAGGCAGCTAACAGCTAATAAACTCTCTCTCTCTCTCTCTCTCTCTCTCTCTCTCTCTCTCTCTCTCTCTCTCTCTCTCTCTCTCTCTCTCTCTCTCTCTCTCTCTCTCTCTCTCTCTCTCTCTCTCTCTCTCTCTATACAGTCCATGTGTCAAATCGCTTCGTATTCTAACATAAATAACACCGGATGCAGCATACGCTTATTTGAGGAAATACGTGCGGTGCGACAACGCGGTGCGGCGAACACATTCGTGTATCGATTCGCATAAAATCACATTAACCGGACAAGTAATAACGTGTTCATCGATCGACAATTTGACGACTCAGAAGCACGGGGGCGGCCATCTTATCGATCAAGCAGTGACACGCATTCCAAGGCGCAACAGTGGAGCAGTGACAAGCAACTCGGGGCTCCACGGGAGTCCCTAGTCACTACTGGTAATATGACCGGTCAGTACAACAACATCTCCGTGTGCCTGGAATGAAGTGCGGGAACACCCGAGGCCTTCGTACTGCTGATTATTAGTGCAATTATTATCAAGTGAAAAGAGTAGAGAAAGGGTAGAAAGATGTGCACCACAACAATACGAAAAGTGTATAAATGTTCAAAATGTAAGAAAGGAATAGCTACAGAAGTACAGGAATGCAAATGGTGGTTAAAGTATTTTCATCCGGGCTGCAGCGCCCATCGATCGTACAACGCTTTCAATCAGTTAGTGCCATGTGGGGGACCAATGGAAAAACTATACAGAGATAAACTACAAATAAATAGCGAAGAAGTAATGGAAGTCTATTCACCGAATGAAGAAAGTGAGCCTAACCATAAGAGGCCATTGAAAGAAATAAGTCAGAAGAATACACTGAAGCAGACAAAACGAAGAAGAGAAGAAGATGACGGCGGGGAAGAATACAAAGATACAGAGACCTTGGAAGAAAAATTAGATAAGGTATTTAGTACGATAAATCCCTCTTCAAAAAATCCGTGGCTAAAATATATCGAAATTTCGATACAGGTATTGTTGTCGCTTTATTCGTTGCCTGATTGGCTGACGGAAGGGGCTGAAGCTAATGCTGTTGGACAAGCAACTTCAGTTATGTTGCATTTTGATAGTTGATAGTTGTTTGATAAACTTTGACAGTTCAAGTAAATAAAGTCGAGTGGAAAAAAAAATTAAATAGAGAGATAACGGAACGCACGCGAAGCGGGCGCTCGGTGCTAGTAAAATAGAAAAGAGATATCCTTCGTTAGATCAGATTAAGGAGAGTGTGAAAGCAATAGTAAAAACAGAGATCGATAAAGTTATGAAAGTATTCGAGAAAAATTGTATTGATAGGATAAAAGAAAGTATAACTGAGAAAATAAACAAAGGGGTACGAAGGATTGAGAAAGCATCTGATGCAACAAAAAAGAGAGGGGACGAATCGGAAATAGGAATAAAATAGATGAAAATAAAGAGCATAGGTTAACATATGCAGAAAAAGTGGAGAAAAGTAACCGAGAGTATGTAGTGGTCAAACCTGTAAGAAAACAAACGTATGCTTCAACTGCGGTGCCGATGGAGTCCCCCTTCGCGATTGTCCGCGTTGTAGCGGATAGTGGAGGAGCGCTGGGGGCACCTTCGCCTCGCAAACTCGCAAATCAGATTCCGTCTACCGTGCGCCTCCTCGAATTAGAGGATGAATAATTTTATATTATATCGAGTTCTCTTTGTTTCGCTTTCCTCCATGTCGTGAAGCCATGTGCATTTATTGATTGTTTTTCTTCTTTTTCTTTGTACCGGTACCGTGAGAGGGACACGGATTTCCCGTAATTTTTTTTTTTTTATACTAAACTTTGAATTTTTTTTCTTTCTTTCCTCTTTTTTTAAACGTACCGGTACCAGTAGTTAATCGCAGCTTTGTTTTTTTTGTTCCAAATGGAAGAGGCTTTTGTCTAATAAATTACGTAATTTTTCCAAAAGTTTTCCCGTGTCTTTACCCTGTTCCGCTTTCGCTTACGCTTGTTGTGATGCTGGTTGCTTTGTTTTATTTTATTTCATTTTTTTTGTAATGCTGAAATTCTCGAAATTCCCTGGGACCGTGCCTGAGGCGACTTTAGTAACAGAATATCGCTATCCAGAGCGGGGCGGAAGTCTTGCGGTCGGGGCGACCTTGTCCAAGGGGGAGAGTAGTTGTGACGCGTTTTTTTTTTCATGGCGTCACAAAATGATTGCACGAGAGGGTTGTCGGAGCGACGTGCTTCGCCAATTCGAGAGTCTCAGACAATTTCGAGGGAAATTTTGAGAAAAGCAAACTTTTACTAATTTCTAGGATTTTCTTTATTTTTTTTTGGTCACGAGAAACGGAGGAAGCTGAGCCGAATGCGAGAGGGTAGTGAAGGATTGGGGCGATTAAAAAAGATATTTTACATGGTAAAGCGTAGCGTGAATTTATTCAACGAAAGGTAGGTAGGGAAAAGAAAAGAATAGAGAGAGGTATATACAAAGAGTAGAGTAGCAGGTATCGGGAGACGCCTGGTGGCGAGAAAAACGGAACTAAGTTCCCATGTCTAACACCCCCACTAGCACGTGTTCACGGAATCTTTAGTCCCATCCTCTCGATGCAGCCCCGATGCTTCTCTCCATTTAGTGCTTTCGTAAGCACGTTTGCGGTCATTTCCTCCGAGGGTACATGTTGTAGATTCAAGATCTTTGCATCGATCTTTTCTCGAACGAAATGCTGCCTGGTGTCTATATGCTTGGTCCTGGGTTTGTAAGCCGTTGTCGTTGCCAAGTCGATTGCGCTACGATTATCGCAGTAGATCGTCGTAGCGTGATCGCACAATGATGGGTCCAAGTCGCGTGCGAGCGCTCTCAGCCACAGGGCTTCTTGAGTCGCGCTGCTGAGAGCCATATATTCAGCTTCCGTGGTGGATAGTGCGACTGTTGTTTGTTTTTTGCTGCTCCACGATATGGCTGCTCCTTGGAACGTGAAAACGTATCCCCCGACGGAGCATCGGTCCTCTTCGTTAGCCCAGTCGGCGTCACAGAATCCGACGATGTCCCCCTTCGGGTCTTTCGTGTACTCCATCTTCGCATTGCGCGTGCCTTTTAAGTATCGCAGGATTCGCTTTACTGCACGCCAGTGGGCCGGTCCCGGGTTGTTGTCAAAGCGACTCACCAGACTGATTGGGTATGTAATATCTGGCCTGGTCCCTTGACAAGCGTACATGATGCTGCCGACGGCTTCTTGATACGGAGTCGTACTCATCGTCTCCTTTTCTTCCGCGGTTTGCGGCGACATGCTCTTGTTGAGTTTTTGATTGTTGTCCAGAGGAGAAGGTGCTGTGTTGCAGTCATTCATCCCAAACTTTTCGATGACGTTGTCGATATATTCGGATTGATCTATCCAAAGTTTTCCTCTCTTCTTATCTCGTGTGATTTTTATTCCGAGACAAGTTTTAGCCTCGCCTAAATCTTTGATTCTGAAGTTACGTTGCAATCCTTGCTTGATCTGATTCTTGAGACGAGTATCATTCGAGAGTAGAAGAAGGTCATCGACGTAGACTGCAATGATCGCCAATTTCTTATCCTCGTGAAGCGTGTATATGCATTGATCGACTTTCGATGCTTCGAATCCCATTGTTTTCAAGACGGAGTCGAGCTTTCGATTCCAATTTCTGCTGCCCTGTTTAAGCCCATAGAGAGCCTTTTTTAACTTGCAGACTTTGTGTTCCGATACTTTCTTCACAAAAGCAAGTGGTTGGCGCATGTAAATTTCTTCATGTAAGTCTCCTTGAAGAAAGGCCGTCGTGACGTCCATATGATCGATTTCGCGATCGTACTTTACAGCCAATCCGAGTAGGAATCGAATCGAAGTATGACGAACGACCGGCGCATAGATTTCTTCATAATCCACTCCTTTACGTTGCGCGCATCCTTTGATGACTAGTCGTGCTTTGTGACGAACGGTTCCGTCACTGTTCCGTGTTGTTTTAAAAACCCACTTCGAGTTCAAGGGTTTTTTTCCTTCTGGCAAGTCCGTTAGCTCCCAGGTTCCGTTGATCTTCTGAGAATTCATTTCTTCTTCCATCGCTGCACGCCAGAGTCGTGCATCGGTACTTTTGAGCGCTTCTTCAGCGGTCAATGGATCCAACGATGTTTGCGTGGCGGTTTGATATAGTATGGCACCCGGAATTGTTCTCTGATTCCTCGTCCTCGAGGGTCGTCCTGGGGTTCCTTCGTTTTGAATTCCCTCGACGGATTCGTCAGCGACCACCGTGTCGTCGCCGTAGTTTTCCGGGTCATTCAAGTCTAACTCGAATAAAGTATCATCACCGTCTTCCATTTCGGGTTCCGATTCATCCTCAATGCTGCATCTTGACTCGTTTAGCTGTACGACCGATGCTTGTGACGTAGTCGAGTCGTCGTCCCCCACTTCACTCGCATCTCGGTCGTCGAAGCTTGTTTCTAGTGGGAAGACGGTTGTCGCATCTGTATTCTCGGTCGTATCGGTCTCTGTTTGATCTCCTGGTAGATTTTCCATAAAAATCACATCTTTTCGAATAATAATTTCCTTTGTATCCGGTCTTATCAGTCGATAGCCCTTTGATTGCGAAGAACATCCCACGAAGATGCACTTTTCCGATTTGTAATCCCATTTTTGTCGTTTTTCTTTTGGTATATGTACCATCGCGACACATCCGAACACTCGCAAGTGCGAGAGACTTGGCTTGCGGGCAGTCCAGGCTTCTTGAGGCGTAATGGGCCTTTTTAATCCTTTCGTCGGCGAACAGTTATACAGATACGCGGCTGTCGAGACAGCTTCTGCCCAGAAACTCTTATCCAAGTTTGCATCAGCGAGTAGGCAGCGGGCTTTCTCAACCAGTGTCCTGTTGAGTCTTTCCGCGACTCCATTTTCTTGCGGCGTGTAAGGTACCGTCAATTGATGCTCGATTCCGTTGTCTCTCAAGAAGTTCTTCAGTTCGTTGCTCAAATACTCCGTTCCGTTGTCGGTTCTGAGAGTTTTGAGTTTGTTTCCGGTTTGGCGTTCTGCAAATTTCGTGAAACTTATTATTTTGTCCTTTGTTTCGCTTTTGTTTTTTAAGAAATAGACAAACGTTTTTCTTGAGTAGTCGTCGATGAAGGTTAAGAGAAATCGTGCTCCACCGATTGATTTGTTTTCCATGGGCCCACAGAGATCACTGTGCACGAGCTCTAGTAATTGAGTGGCTCTGGTGCCCTGATGACTAAAGGGTAAACGATGCTGCTTACCTTTAGCACACGTGATGCAGTTTCGTTGGCAATTGTCGGTCTCGAAGTCGATTCCATTCGCATAACCCCTTTTTAAGAGTTGGAGGCTTTCGATGTTGAGGTGGCCGAGCCTTCGGTGCCACAGTTGCTGTTGAGATGAATACGTTGAGGCGCTGTTCGCCTTTGCTGAAGGACGATCTAATTGATACATCCCTTTGACCATCGTAGCCGAGGCAATTTCCTCGCTGCGATCAAAATTTTTCCTGTCACCTCGATAAACGCTGCAACCTTCTGCATCGAAGATTATTACGTGTCCCTTCTCGGCGATCTTGCTTACGGCAAGCAAGTTGGTAGAACTTCCTGGGACATGCAGCACGTCGTTCACCTCAATTGAGTCGACCTTTTGTCTCGTCTCGACAGATAAGTTTAGTTTTCCCATACACTTTACTGGTAGCTCGCTATTGTTGGCAACCATGATTTTTTCGTGTATTTTATTCTTGTTTTTTTGCAGCCAATCCTCGCGCCTCGTCATGTGCCATGTGGCACCGGAGTCGAGGTACCAGTTGTTTGACTGAACCTGTCCTGTCGAAAGCACTGTATAAAACGCTTTGGGTGTTTTCTTTTGTTTATTGGCTGGACTTGTAGATGATTTTTCCTTTTTTTCTTCTCCATCGGGGTTGAGGCTCGGGCACTGCGGTTTCATGTGTCCGTGACCTCCGCAACCGTAGCAGCGCGGACCCTTGGACTTCTTATAATTGTTCCTTTTTGCGCCGAAGAAAGCCTTCGCTTTGTCTTCTTTGCTTGATGTTTTCTTGACGTCTTGTAGTAGTTTAATCTTCACAGCATCTCCGGTGATCTTCGTGTCGGAGCTTTCGATGCCCATAATCATCGGCTCGTATTCTTCGGGGAGTCCTGCGAGCAATAGGGTTCCTACCCACTCATCGCTGACCTTGAGACTTTCGGAGCAATCCCACACGCCGAGTGAGGCCAGAGTCTTCAAAGGAAGTTTTTAATTTATCCCATACCTCTTTAGCTGTCGTGGTTTCCTGCACGTGGACGTAAATGATCGGATCGACCATCAATATCAGTTTTGCTCTCGTCCTCTTGATTTTCCGCTCGACCGTCTCCGTTCCTTCGACGCACGCCCAAAGATCTTCGTGCTCCAAATATGTTTGCATCGCAAATTTCCAGGTGTTGTTCTCTCGTCCAAGCAATCGGGCTATCGGAGGCAATCCGCTGTTGCCTTGCCCAATTATATTAGTACTTGCCGGTGCCGGCGCCGTTTCCGTAGGAGGTGCCATGGTTAACCTCACTTTCTGACGCGCCGACGTGAACTTGGATTTTTAGAGTCAAGGAAAAAATTGTTCACGCAAATATAATCACCACCGAATTCCGTTAAAATTTTTTTAGTAACCCGCGTAAATACCTGGGCCCATAACCTGAAGGATTGGGGCGATTAAAAAAGATATTTTACATGGTAAAGCGTAGCGTGAATTTATTCAACGAAAGGTAGGTAGGGAAAAGAAAAGAATAGAGAGAGGTATATACAAAGAGTAGAGTAGCAGGTGTCGGGAGACGCCTGGTGGCGAGAAAAACGGAACTAAGTTCCCATGTCTAACAGATAGTCATTAGCGGACATTAACGGTACCGACCGCCCTGGGCGCAGGATGGTAAGTCGCCGCTGGACAATTGCATCGTCCGTTACCAGTAAACATGGGCCTCTTCACGACAACTCAGCAACTAATATAATGGCAACGGACCCGACAGCCCGCGCCAGTGCTCGATCCGAAGATCTCTCGCCCGTAAGAGCAAACGCAACGTATTGGTCCAAAGACCAATCTTCCATACTTTCCAGCACTCCAACCACTACCAGGAGAATTCGCGTAAGATGTTGAGTCGCGAGACTTGGAAAAACCCTGCTCTCCCCGCCGAAACGGATCGTTGAACAAGTTGGATCTACCCCTAGGGGAAATGACTCTCTTCGCCAGCGCCCAGCAACACCGAGAGTACAAGACCCTGGGCTGCCGAACGCTGTTACCAGCGGGGGCCACGAGGAGGCGGAGTCGTCGGCTTATTCGCCCGATCCCGTGCAGGTTCCCGAGAAATCCTCAGGTAGCTTTCAGGGGTACCACTCCCACCGGTGTCTTGACAAGTTGCACAAGTGCAGCCCCTGCTCCGTCAAGTACACCCCAAAAAGTGTGAATAAATCCTACCTAACGACCACCCGAACTACGGGTTACCGCGAAGATTACGGACCCGCAGCCCATCACCGAAGTTCCGACACTTCTCGGCTTGGGTGGCCACACGACTAAGGATGTCTCGCAGAGACAGTTGGATGATAGACGTCCGCCGGAGAAGCAAAACCGTAGACGCGACCTGAAACGCCAAAAAGAAAAGAAAAGAAAAGAAACCCCCCTACCCGAGGAGCTCCGCGAGCTCCGCTTGCCCTTTGAGCCAAAGAGACTCCCTAGTGAATGCGCGGAGAATCGAAAAGGCCTCTGGAGATGCCACCAAGTGGTGCGCCACCTCCGGCCACTGCCTCTCGCTGATTACCTCCCGCAGAGCGACTCTCTGCGGTTCGAAATTTGGGACTCCAGAAGGAAGTGCTGAACGGTATCCAGCATACCGCAGTCACAACGCGAATGGTCTACGAGCCCCAATGTCTCGAGACGCGCCCTAAAATTACCGTGCCAGGAGAGAGCTTGCGTGCTATAGTGGTCTGGACGGAACCACTTAGCGTCTAATCTAGCGCGAATATTCCTAAAGAATTCGTAGGTGATGCGGCCCTTCGGAGAAGAATCCCAAAGGTTCTGCCACATCACGAGTCCCTGTTCCTTAATTCGCTTAACAGAGTCCTGACCCTGCAAAATATCTACATCGTTAATCCTGGCGTCCAATCCTATCCTGATTTTATAAGTCTCCCTACGTTGTTCCAGAAGGATATCCAGTGGAATTTCGCCGGCGATGACGCACAGCGAGGCCCACGACGTCGTACGGTACGCCGCTGCGACTGCCAGAAGGGCAGTTCCCTGAGCCGAAAGAAGAACCCTAACATCGTGCACGTTGCACAGATCCGACCATCCCGCAGCGGCATAAGTCGCTATCGGGACAAAAACCCCACGATAAAAAGTAGAGAGCGCCTTGAAACGCAATCCCCATCCCACACCTGCCAATCTACCTAATGTCTTAAAAAGCGACCCGACCTTGTCGCGCAAATAGCTACAATGGGTCTTAACCCCCATTTCCTTCTCAAAGTGGACGCCAAGATACCTAACGCTGTCTCTAAAGGGAATCGCGGTTTCGCCTATCCTAATGGTCGGATACCTACGTGCCAAATCCGGCTTCGTTTCGCGCCTACGTTGACGATCGGGGCGCGCTCCCCCGCGTCTACCTACCGGTGGTCGACGAACCCACACGGTCTTGAGAAGAATCGCCTCCGTCTTCTTCGCGGAAAGTTCAAGCCTAGCCTTTCTACTCCATTCGACAATTCTATCTACGACCCGCTGACCCTCAATCTCTACCTCCCTTCGCGACTCGCCTTTAACGAGGACAAGAAGATCGTCCGCATAGGCGATGAAACGATCTGGGAACTGTTGCTCGAAGTCCCTGAGCAATGAATCGAACATAAGGTTCCAACACACCGGGCCAAGGACGGAACCTTGTGGACAACCCTTCATAGCACGCTTGGACACCTTTTCATCTCCCCACGCGATTGTCACCCGACGGTCATCAAAGTAACTCTGAAGTACTTTGTAGACATTTGCCGGGCAACCCCTAATACGAAGAAGAATACGATATCGAAGAGCAAGGCGACGGTGTAAGTCGCCGCTGAAGCGCGAACCATGTTGCGCAGCTCAACGATCGCATCTTCCGTGGACTTACCAGGCATGAAGCCGAACTGCCTATCGGAGATGCCGCCGTCATCCATCGTCTCGGAAAGACGCTTGCGGATGAGTTTCTCGAACAGTTTACCTATCACGGAAAGCAGGCATATTGGCCTGTACGATTTCGGGTCCTTCTCGTCCTTATTCTCGCCCTTCAGGAGAACACGAAGGTTACCCTCCTTCCAGGCAGAGGGAAAGACGCCCCACCGAAGGCACCCGTTGAAGAGACGAACCAGCTGACCGGGGATTGTTATGACGGCCCTTTTCAGGACTTCGACTTCGATGAAGTCGGGCCCTGGAGCCTTACCATTTTTAAAGGTTCTACACGCCTTTTTCACCTCGAATTCGGTGAATACTTCGGCGTCTTCCGTGTCAGGCGGCGTCTGCGCTTTTTCGCGCTGCCGTCTGTGCCACGGGGTATCGTCCTCTTCCCGGTCATCAGGGACATGCGTGTCCAGAAGACCGCTGGCGGTTTCTCGCATATCCATTGTGGAAGTTCCGTCAAGCCGGATCGTGCTTAGCACTTTCTCAATTCGGAGTTTGTCCGCCTGGTGCTTATAGACGAAGCCCCAGGGCTCCGAATTCCCGTACGACGTGACGAATTTCCTCCAGCTGTCGCGCTTTGCCTTCTTCACCTCACGGCTGTACTTTCGCAAAGAAGTGCGGTACTCTTGCAGTTTAACGAGGCGTTCGGGCTGCGCTCTTTCCCGCTCGTATGCACGCATGAGCCGGTACACGCTCTTCTTCATGTTTGTAAGTTGGGCCGTCCACCACGGGTTGGGCTTTCTAAAACGGACTTTTCGTGGCATAGACTCGGTGCAGGCTTCCGTAAGAACGCCTGTGAGAGTCGCAGCCATAATCTCGACATCTTGCGCTGAATCAAGTGCAAGTCCCTTCAGCCTAGCCCGTGAGAGAGCCGTCACGATTTCAGCGAAACGATCCCAATCGGCACGACGAGTGTTGAACCGTTCGAGACCGCATCCCCGATTTCCAACTGCGGCCTTCCTTGATGAAGCAGGACATGGATGGAGTTCCCAGGGTGACGTCGATCCATGATTCACCTCTTGGGGTCCAGAACGTCGGCTGTTGCTCAGCGTCGTTGAAAATTTCCAGGCCGAAATCCTGGATGAGACGCTCGAGACGAGCTCCTCGCTCGTTCGTCTCCTGACGTCCTCAAAGGGACGACCTAGCATTGGCATCTAACGAAACGAATACTCTCTTCCCCCTCAGCGCATGAAGCACCTTCCCGAGGTGTCTGAGGTGCTCCTCGATATCGTCTCTGAACTGAAAATAGTGAGAGACGACGTAGAACGAGAAGCCGGGCGCCAGCACTTCCGCACAAACATAGTGCGCCGTGCTGAGCTGCGAGATGAAGACCATTTTGAAGGTCGGATTGCAAACTGCTACGGAAGCCCAGGGTGTACCCCGGCATACAGCTGCAACCTGTACTGACGATCCTAGACCGAAGAAGGTGTGCCTCTCGTCCGGCTTCTGGACATATGGTTCCTGCAACAGCAGGATGTCCAGTCGCTTTTGACGAATGAGGGAATGCACCTCACCCGTTACTGCCTCTGAACGCCTCATGTTCAGCTGCAGTATCCTAATTCCCGTGGTACTGAAGGGGAGGGCAATGTCGTTGGGGGCACAAGGGACAGGGGTGTTTATTGGGGGGATCGCGTTCGCGGAACTATCCTGAGGTGTCTCTACTATCGCGTCGCGCCTATCGGTGACTCTACAGACCTCGCGGGGTCCACAATTCGCGAATACCCGTGACTCTACCGCGTCGCACCTATCGATGACTATACGGACCTCGCGGGGTCCACAACTCGCGAATCTACGTGACTCTACCGCGTTCAGGAGTCCCGAGGACTCGGAAACCCTATCGCACCTATACAACACAACATTGACGGCACGAAGACCGAGAACACTACGCTGACATCTGAGGCTCGAACAGCCAGCGCTACCCGTGGGCAAATGGGCGTGTGGTGCCGAAAGAAGAGGCTCAGGCTGAGAAGCCACCAACGTCCTCGCCGCGGATCGGGTGCGCGGCCTCGCGACGATGTCAGCAACTCCCTGCTCGCTGGGTGCCACGCCTGGTTGCCTAAGCCCGACCAGACGGGCACTGCCCCTCACAATCATACGGACGTATTCACACAGTTTGTTCAAAAATACCATAATTGATCCCACGAGTAAGGTCGGAAATAAAAGTCACACGACAAGACAGAGCCGCCATATCTCGCCCGGGCGAATTAAATACGGCTTCGGAGGCCGTCAACCGTCCTAACCGTTACGCTTGCGACAGGACCTACCCCTCCTGCTATGAGACCCTCGCCACGTAAATCAAGCTTGGCCTAGGGGAACCATGAATCGCGTCAGAGGGTTCGTCTGAAACTTAGTAAAATAAAAATTAGTAGAAAACCTGAAACTTATAAAAAAAATAAAATAATTAGTGGGGAACCTGAAAAGAAAAAGGGGATTAGTAAACCTCCCGGTTCCGTCGCCACCGAAGTCCGGGGACTTCGGTGACGCAGGGCCCGGATGTCGGGAGAAGCCGACAGAAGGACCGCTCAAAACCTGAAACTTAAAGAAAAAATAAAGATTAGAACCCCCCGGTTCGTCGTCACCGAAACCCGAAGGCTTCGATAACGCAGGGCCCGGATGCGGTTGATAAAGCAGCCCATCGTCGCCTTTTCCCACCCCGTAGGATGAGAGAAGTCGACGGGAGGGTCGCTGTGCGGGAAAGGGAGCAGGGAAAGGGAGAAGGAAAAAAAGGTGTGATGCACGTAAAGGCGTTCCATGCATCACGTCCCTGGCACCCGAAGGTGCTGTGGACAAGCTTCGAGGGTGTGTGAGATAGTGGCACGCGTCGAGCCACGTCAACCGAAGGAATGAGGTGTTTCCGGGGGATACGAGTATCGGCTGCGTCTTCAGGGTTCGTCATTTGCACTGTGACCCGAAAGTGCATCCGAAATATCAGTACTATCCCGCGTAGAAAAAATTAGTATGGGATTGACTCTGGGAGGACGATGGGCGAGAGGCTGGGGTTTGTTTGGGATTGAATCTGGGAAGCACTATGGGCAGTCATCTGGGTTTTGGGACCCGGCTGGATGGTTTCCCAGACCTTTTCCCATAGCGTCAGTGGACCGGGGGAATCCGCGTGCCATCAATCCCATACGCTTTTTCAGATTCTCTCCCAGCCGTCGCGTACAACTGGGGGAATTCTCGTGCAATCAATCCCATACATAGAATCCCATAATATGTGTAAATGAAAGAAGAAGAAAAAATTGATTTTGTCAAATGGAAGGAAAAAATGTAAAACGAAGAAATATGCCCAAAACTAATTTTTTTCGACGCATATGAGTTCCCCGAGCGAAGTTAGGCGCTGTAGTACATAATCGCCGGGTAAATTTCTTTTAAGGTCCTTTCGCTTGGATGGACAAATTAAAAGATGTATGCGAGATCATCCAATACTTTACAATATTTTTGGGACCTATATCGAATTTCAAGCGCCGATTATGTACAGCAGCATTTAACTTTGCTCGGGGAAAGCATATCCGTCGAAAAAAATTGGTTTTAGGCATATTTCTTCGTTTTTAATTTTTTCCTTCCATTTGACAAAATCTATTTTTACTTCTTCTTTCATTTACACATAATATGGAATTCTATGTATGGAATTGATCACGTGAGGATTCCCCCGGTCGTACGCGACGGCTGGGAGAGAATCTGGAAAAGCGTATGGGATTGATTGCACGAGGATTCCCCCGGTCCACTGAAGCTATGGGAAAAGGTCTGGGAAACCATCCAGCCGGGTCCCAAAATCCAGATGATTGCCCATAGTGCTTCCCAGATTCAATCCCAAACAAATCCCAGCCTCTCGCCCATCGTCCTCCCAGAGTCTATCCCATACTAATTTTTTCTACGCGGGATCGCATTTAAGTGTCAGCATCTAGTGTCAGGCCGATTACTCATCGGATAACCCCACCCCGCGAGAAGACGCAAGAACGACACTTTTGCGCCCCCACTAGCCGCACACCCGTGACGAAACCGTCATGAACATGTTCGTCGTCTCACCCCGAATTAACTTCGGAGTGGGAGTCACAGCGGGGACCACGAGAAGGTCATTATTCACGACTTGACTTCCGAGAGGCTATGTTTATATCGCATCGGAAGCCCAAGTTGACGCGCAGGGCAATGGGACCGCTTGGGCTTCGTCCTGTCGTCACGTTGTCAGGCGCTCGAGGACTGTGACCCAAGCGTTGTGAGCCCCAAGGACCCGCGAAATCAACCCCCGCCACGACAACTCGGCAACTAATGTGAAAGTGACAGGCCGTAAACCTGCGACTATTGCGATGACCCGAAGATCGCGCCCATGAAGAGCATGCGCAACCACCGGCACACTAGTGCCGGGCGTCTATCATTACTTCCTATTGCAGCAGGATTTCAGGCCTATTTCTCTTTTAGCCTTCCCTCCGTTGAAATTCATCACTGCCACCACGTTCCCCCTTTGCTCTCATAAAGGGCAAAAATAATCATTGAAAAGGACAACACCGGCCGCAAGCGACCGTCAGAAGCCTTTTCTCATTAATGGGGGTTCCGCCCGAAGCGGACCTTCCCTAGAGTGCGTCTGCGCCGTTGGTCGAGCAATCCTGCAGTAATCACCTTGCTGACCATTGGCTCGGCACTCAAGCCCGTGGTACCTGTATGTTTCTGCGACTCGAAGGAAGCAGCGGACGTAACAGGTGGTACGCCCTTTCCAGGATTACGGTAGCAACGTTCGACAAGAAACCGTAATCCCGGTGAACCCTATTAGTAGACTCGACCTCTGGAACCCGCGGAGGGTTTGTCCCAAGAGACAGCGCTCTCGTTGGGACACCATAGCGTACATAGTCTGTCAAGCCCTATCACCACGGCAAGGTTGGGTTCGTCGATAGGGCGACAACTCGGCAACTAATGTGAAAGTGACAGGCCGTAAACCTGCGACTATTGCGATGACCCGAAGATTGCGCCCATGAAGAGCATGCGCAACCACCGGCACACTAGTGCCGGGCGTCTATCATTACTTCCTATTGCAGCAGGATTTCAGGCCTATTTCTCTTTTAGCCTTCCCTCCGTTGAAATTCATCACTGCCACCACGTTCCCCCTTTGCTCTCATAAAGGGCAAAAATAATCATTGAAAAGGACAACACCGGCCGCAAGCGACCGGCAGAAGCCTTTTCTCATTAATGGGGGTTCCGCCCGAAGCGGACCTTCCCTAGAGTGCGTCTGCGCCGTTGGTCGAGCAATCCTGCAGTAATCACCTTGCTGACCATTGGCTCGGCACTCAAGCCCGTGGTACCTGTATGTTTCTGCGACTCGAGGGAAGCAGCGGACGTAACAGGTGGTACGCCCTTTCCAGGATTATGGTAGCAACGTTCGACAAGAAACCGTAATCCCGGTGAACCCTATTAGTAGACTCGACCTCTGGAACCCGCGGAGGGTTTGTCCCAAGAGACAGCGCTCTCGTTGGGACACCATAGCGTACATAGTCTGTCAAGCCCTATCACCACGGCAAGGTTGGGTTCGTCGATAGGGCGACAACTCGGCAACTAATATAATGGCAACGGACCCGACAGCCCGCGCCAGTGCTCGATCCGAAGATCTCTCGCCCGTAAGAGCATTCGCAACGTATTGGTCCAAGACCAATCTTCCATACTTTCCAGCACTTCAACCACTACCAGGAGAATTCGCGTAAGATGTTGAGTCGCGAGACTTGGAAAAACCCTGCTCTCCCCGCCGAAACGGATCGCTGAACAAGTTGGATCTACCCCTAGGGGAAACGACTCTCTTCGCCAGCGCCCAGCAACACCGAGAGTACAAGACCCTGGGCTGCCGAACGCTGTTACCGGCGACAACTCGGCAACTAATGTGAAAGTGACAGGCCGTAAACCTGCGACTATTGCGATGACCCGAAGATCGCGCCCATGAAGAGCATGCGCAACCACCGGCACACTAGTGCCGGGCGTCTATCATTACTTCCTATTGCAGCAGGATTTCAGGCCTATTTCTCTTTTAGCCTTCCCTCCGTTGAAATTCATCACTGCCACCACGATCCCCCTTTGCTCTCATAAAGGGCAAAAATAATCATTGAAAAGGACAACACCGGCCGCAAGCGACCGGCAGAAGCCTTTTCTCATTAATGGGGGTTCCGCCCGAAGCGGACCTTCCCTAGAGTGCGTCTGCGCCGTTGGTCGAGCAATCCTGCAGTAATCACCTTGCTGACCATTGGCTCGGCACTCAAGCCCGTGGTACCTGTATGTTTCTGCGACTCGAAGGAAGCAGCGGACGTAACAGGTGGTACGCCCTTTCCAGGATTACGGTAGCAACGTTCGACAAGAAACCGTAATCCCGGTGAACCCTATTAGTAGACTCGACCTCTGGAACCCGCGGAGGGTTTGTCCCAAGAGACAGCGCTCTCGTTGGGACACCATAGCGTACATAGTCTGTCAAGCCCTATCACCACGGCAAGGTTGGGTTCGTCGATAGGGCGACAACTCGGCAGTGTGCGAACGCGCAATGATTTGGTGGTCATCTCTATTCGAATCCTCGCGCTAGTTGCATGTAGTGTAGCTAGAGATAACGAGGCGCCAGGTACCGGACACCTTACTCAAAATTGTAAGGGGTGGGGAGAGAAAGAGAAGCCTCGCGCTCGACCAACGAAATTTTCTCGAGGACTCTCGAAATAATTGTGGTGCCGAAAGCACGTGTGCTCCGCTCTCGCTCTCTCTCGTGTATACCCGAGAAAGGATTTGTTCGTGGTACCGTTACCGAGGAGGATTTCTCGATTTTCGTGGAAGGAAGGAAGGAGATCGAGAATAATTTATGCGAGGAGTTAAACATTCTGAAAAACGGTAAGGCTTTTGCCTCCTACTCGTGGAGACGTGCGATAATTTTATTTTGTAATTATTGCCGAGTTACATGCGGCTCGGAAGATCGTCGGGTACCGTCCCAGGTAAACTGAAAAACTTCTCTCTTGTGCGCGTTTGGGGGTTTTTTTTTCGTCGAGGGAAAAGTTGGCCCGTGATAGTCGGACGGCCTCGCGATCGTAACTTCTTAGAGTCCGTTTCATTCAAAATTCCTTGTCTCGCGATTGCGTGTTCAAATTTCCTTTTAAGTCAAAGATAAATTCTAAATTTCGAGAGATCCACTGCAATTAAGTGTGGGGAGCGGTTTACGGGTTGGGACGTGTGTGAGTAATCGTAGGCGTGCGCGACGGCTTTGGCTTTTCGCCCTCGCATCGCGAACTCTCAAAAATTAAACGAATCAAGTGCCCGCTTCGCGCCGAATAATCACGCGGCATAGTATTAATAATTTGTTTTATTTTTCCGACACGTTATCGGTCCCGATGTGCGCGAACTGTGCGTCGAGCGACAAATATTAGTAGGGTAATTATCGCTTCGAGTCATTTTATTTTATCGAACTATTTTTCCATCGAAGTGTAACGTTTTTCTTTGAGTACAAATTCGAATCGGTGAACTGAGTAGCTAGAGAGAATTTTAGTAGGGATTGCCTTTTTATTGTGTCGAGTCAAAGGGTAGCGACTCCCCCTCTGAAATATCAAATTGTGAAAAAGAACCATTGTTGCTACGACGAATAAATAATTGTTGCTCTGGTCATTTAAATTGAAAGTGTGTCTCGTAAATAATTTATTTGTTGCCAAGAAAATTCGAACCGCCCCTCTACCCTTGTGAGCTGCAGCTAGTCGGCAGACATCGACTTCGTTAATTCGAATATTCTGGAAAATCCGATCGCGTCGAGCGCGGTGCTCGGCTGGCGTCCATAAAAAGAAATAAGCGATTGAGACGATTTTGTGGCCAACGGGGTACCGGTAATTTTATTTCTTTAATTTTTTTTGATAATTTATTTTCGGCGTGAGAGGGTGCCACTCCGAGGAAATTTCGGTCACAACACAAAACTGAGTATTATACGTTTCGGCAACTGGTCGAGTATTAGATTATCCAGCGTATCACCGACGATTCTGCTATGCATGGTAAACGACTCAACCTCCACGCGTGTTACAGGATATTTTGCTGTTATCTTAGCCAGTGTTTTAGCATGAGCTATGTTACGTCCAAACTAGCGCTCTTTTAATTACACTAGTTTGCATGGTAACTGTTGCCGCCGTTACTATCGCACGCGCTAGTCAGAAGAGCGCTGGGGCCTATCTTTACCACACCTGGTGTCGATACCGGGTACAACGTTTGCTCCTTTTTAAAGCCTCAACCTTGCGGAAAATTGCTTGGGATGGCGCCCTTCAGAATGCTTGCCGTGTTTAGGTCTTGGAAAGTTACCTAAGTAATTGCGGTTTTGAGTTTTCTTTGAAAAGAGAGATGGAGAGGGATTCTTTGACAAGCCTACGGGTACCTGCCGTCCTTTCGAACAAGTTGGCAGCGCGAGGCACAGGTGTATGGAGAACCCCAGGGGACGTTTTACGAATCACTGGGTTTTGAGGAGAAAAATAAATTATGTGTAATAAACACTTGTAGATATGTACTTACGGTGGTTGTTATTCATCTGCCGACTGTGTTCGAGATGGTGACTTTTTCCCTCGTAGATTCGTCTCCATTGGTTATTTTGAAGGTGACAGAGGATAAAATGGGTCGCGGATGTAAGAAGATTGAACACTTTTTAATGATAAACTCAATGAAAGTATACAAATGGTTTCGGGATACGATCCCTTTACAAATTGTCAAAAGGTTGTTGGTGTAACTTCGTAAATCATGAAAAAGTAAAGAAATATCTTGTGGATGGTGGAATGTGGCGCTATGACTGAGCCACAAATTGGTCAGTATAACATTCGAAACGGACAAAATTTGTGTAAAAGTAAAGGCTACTAATTACTCGGAAATTTGGTTCTAAATGTCAGTATAACTGTGTGTCCCGAGCCCTCAATTGCGAAGGGTTTTGTACCTTTTTTTTTCTTAGCGATATATGGTGGGGATGGAACATAACTATGGGAGTGTCTTTTCGTATATCTATTTTCCCTATGATTTGGATACAGTCGCCGAGAAGATGAGGGAGGTGCTTCGAATCTGACCTTTCGATTGGACCGGGGGTCCTTTTAGGCCCTTCTTCTAGTCGAACTCGCGTGAATCGGGCCCACGCCGTGAGTGATGGAGTGGGGTATCAATGGAAAGGGCGCGAAACAAATCACGTACGCACCATTCCCCTCTTCTCGCTTTCTGTATTCCGCGAATTCGTTTATAGGTTTCGGCGAAATGCAATGTCTCTGAGGCAGGGTATTTCTTGGTAGAAAGAATTACACTTGAAACTATTTATAGAATGGATCTCATCAATGCTTTCAACAAAGAACAAGCGCCTCAGCGCCCTGCGGGCGCAGAGGCCCTTGTTGTTAGGCTCCGCCCCCCAAACCCCCCGAAAAATGTCCCGAGGGGACATTTTTTAAGGCACTCGCGGGGGTACACGTCGCGCTACGCACTCCGTACCAAGTGTGATTACACTTCGCGTTATGCGCTACGTATCGAATATGTTTATACGTCGCGCTGCGCGTTTCACCTGAACCTCCTGTGTGTTTTAAGATAGAAATATTGAAACAATTGAAAAGAAAGTAGAAGGGTGGTTGGAAAAATTCGAGATAAAATTTGAATTTTTTTTTTGTTTCGAAAAAATTTTAAAGAGATTTGAAAAAATTTAATTGCAGTTTCCCAATATTTAAAGTAATTTACATTAAAAATGAAAAAAAAGCTGAGATTTTTTTTTTCATTTCAAATCATCCCGCCACAGAATATCAACGTCGCGGCGTGTGCAAACTTTATCACGTCTGCTATGGAATTGTCGTCGGCTTCCAAAGTATGACAGATAGAATGAACGGAAAAAAAATAAATAGTCGCGATTGTTTTCAATTTTATTTGGCAAATTGCAATAATTTTGGGTATTCGATGATTCTTCTTTGTGAAATTATAACCAAGTTTTTCAGTGCACCCGTGAAATTTATGATTTTTATTACGAATGTGAATGATGTATTGTAAAATATTGTGAATAGTTTCGTTCAAAATATATAATTTTCGAAATAAAAAGGGCTAATATTTGTAAATCAATGTGTGATATTTCGTGTTTTATTTTTCGCAACCAAATTTTCTTTTCTGACATGATGAAAAATTGTTTTTTGGAAAATTAAAGTAACATAACCTTTAAAATAATTCCTCACTAGAAATAATTGTAGAATAAAAATATTAAGAAATGTTAGAATGTCTTCAAATTTGCTGTGCATAGTGCTTTCGATAAAATAAAATAATGCTGCGGAAAAGAAAAAATTTGGTTCGTAGACTTCATAATTGGAGCACCGTACGGACATTTAGCGGAACAAAATTGAATTTTTATTTTGGAACAACTCATTAAAGGCTTCGCAGTAGTTTCAAAATGTTTGTGCACAATAGTCATGATGAGATAAAACACTCCTGCGAAGGAGAACAAAATTGGTTCGCACCATCCAAAGTTACACTGTGATATGGACGTCCGAGAAGATAAATTCGGTGAAAAAGCTATTTTTATTCAACCGCAGGCTAAAAAAAATATTTCCAGTCATCGGAGTCACGTCAAATTAACTGCGCATGAAGTTGGAGGTACACCGAAGTAAATTCTGAAAAACTAATTTTTTTGGAGCATACGCTGCGGGGAATCCCCATCGAAAGCTGTGTGAAGAAGCCTCGATGGTCATTTTAATAGGCACTCTTTGCCTATTGTTATAGTGAGTGCCTAAAAACGGGCTGATCGATCGGAGATGCTTTGAGTCATGAACTACATGTGTTGGTATGCGGACATGGAGTTAATGTAAAAGTATCAATCTCCTAACTTATAGATCTTAAGTAAATATTCGGTAAGTATACGCAAAAAGGTTTCCATTAATTGTAATCATTTCTATGAGGTTGTAGAGTCCTTTGAATAGTTCACACTTGTCCTATTAAAGAATAAATGTCTTACTTGCATCGTTCCTGGACCGTAATTGAGTATTGGTTTCGAGAGAACTCGGCAAATATCCAACCAATGCCGATTTTGACTTTTCGTGGGAGCTTTCTCGGAGTTTTAATCATCTTATATGGCATATGTGGGTAAGAATTGTATAATGGTCCAAGGTTTACGGTTATCGCTAGGAGTGTATAGATTGCCTTTGAACTGAGGTTCGGAGGTCTTTTTTTATTATTCAAGACTCTACGCAGCCAGTTTCGTCGAATGACTTATCCTTCGGCTGTTATCGGGGAGTCGGGCCCTCTTCTTGCATCTATGGTTGTTTCACTTCTACTATTCGAAACTTATTACCTATGTATACTTATTTTCTATTGAAGGATAGACACAGGGGCTCCGGGGAACAAGCCCGTCTAAGAATACTTCTCATTAATTTGTATACAGAATACATTATCGGCGTTGAAGCTTTGTTTTCGTTACTTGCTTTTTATACAATCGAACGCCGGTTATTACTCTGTAATTATTTATTTTCCCGATGGATTCGTTTATCCTTTAAAATAAAGTCCTTTCCCTTTCCACCGAGATCTACGATCGAAGCCCCTTTTTCTTTCCTCTCAGCAGTGGAGCTTTGGTTCAACTATGACACCGTTTAAACATGTGGTCTTTCCCAAGGATAATTTGTCGACCGTTTTGACTGGCCCAGGGCCTGAACTTGAGTCGACTGACCGTAAGTCCCTCCCTTTTCCACTGGTCTTTTGGCCGTGGTAAGGTAGATTTATCGGTCTATGGATCTATGGGGTCTTGGTCGATGTAGGGTAATAGTAGAGCTCCATGTTGAAAGCTAGTGGGTCCTTGCGTCTTTAATTTCTTTCTGGCACTCCAGGGGAGAGCTCGGAGGAGGGGTCAGAGTCCGCCTTTTCCGATCTGTGACTGAGGTCCTCTGGGCCTGTTTTATCTAGGCCTGTTGACGTTAGCTCGTATTGGTAGGCATCTGACCTTGTCGTGGCGGGGTTAACTCGATTGCGATCTCGTAGTGGATAAAGAAACTACCAGTAAACCAATTTCCTCTTCCTTCTCTTTTTAGAGGGTTAACATGGAATGGGAGGCAAAAGAGAAATAAATAGAGCGTTACGCCGGACGTAACAGCTATAAGTACTCCGGAGTTAATCCTTGCTCGCCTTATAAATAGCGTCGCGTCGTGGATTAGCACCTTGTGCGTGGTACCTTGTACTGGTGTCTCCATGAGACAGAAATCGTTTTTTGAGCGTACGAGACTTCCACGCCATTCAACAAAAATTTGTCTTGATTAAATACGTCGCAGTGCAAATGGCCAATCATATCGAGGGTCCGGGCTCCTTTAATATGTTTTGCTCGATTTTCCTGCCAGTCATTGGGAGAAACCGTTTTCGCGCTAGGCATCAGAAAAATATTTAACTTGTGTCGAACCATACGTATACTTTGCTGTATTCAAATTCACTATCCGCAATAGAGCAGCCTGCGTGTCACCAACTGTGTAGGGCACACACAGGTCTGTATAAACAAAGAGATGATCGTGCAAGGCTTGAGAGATACAGGCCGGCATTTGCCTTTCGCGCTATATCCCGCGGACGAAGCTTACGTATGAAGCTCCGGCGCTCTCCCAATCCTCGCCTGGCGTCAAGTTAAAACCAAACACGCGCCTGAGTTTGTCGCTTATCTGCAAGTAATTCAGTGATCCCGCAACCTCTTCGTCGCATCTTTTACCCTCTATTGCCATGTAACCGCTTGCGAATTTAGCATGCACCATATGTATAGCTGCTTCGCTTATACCATTCAAGCCATTTATATTTCCCATTAATTCTTCATGATTTTTATATACGCCGTGCGGTATATTGCTGATCGTTGTATCTTTTTTGCCGCACCGTGTCCACTGAAATTCGGTCTCATCGCGTCGGATATGTATCATCGTACACGGTACAAATTAGACGTTGATTTTGAAATGTTAAACAAATTAAACGGCAATTTTAAATTCTTAATCAAATTAAACATGAATTTTTATTTACTAACAATTTAAGCACGAATTTTAAACTATTAAATACATTTAATATTAACTGTAAACTTTACAACAAATTGAAACGTGAGGTTCGATTTGTTGAACAATTTGAACGCATTTTTCTGTTCTGTAAACAATTAAGGGGGCTGAGTCACCTAAAAATGATTTTTTTATTTATTTTTTTTTAATTTTTTTTCTGAATGTATATACGGTGTACTACATACACACCAAATTTTAGATCGAAATTAAAAAAATTACCGAAGTTAGAAGCATTTTAGTAATATTATAAATATTAGAAATAAATAATGTGTGAAAAAAAAAAAATGCCGAAATGCAATACAAACAATGCCGGAATACCGCATCTCCGCACGTTTCTTTTTCTTCTAATAAGAAGAACAAGGAACATCGAGAAAGGAACAGAAAAAACAATCGATGCCGAAACTGCGTTCGGTAGGTAACGATTTACCGACCAAAGGGTCGTTACGTCTAATCGATGCGACTCAGATTATCGCCGCTACCGCGCTTTGTTTTGAGTCTGCGATACACCGGCGTAATGTAGCAGCGATGATTTTTACTTGATTGTGTCAATCGGCTAAAAAACTGCGCTTATAAACTCCGTGTAATTAGTTAATCGTCAGTGTTTACAGTTTTTCCGAATGAACGGAATATATTCTGTATTTTTGCCCGCAATGGTGCAAAAATGATTTTCACAGTGACAGTGTCGCAACGCGAAAAGTCTCGCAGAATTAACCTCATTTTTAAACGTCACATTTGACGTAAGAGTATTTTTTTAAATTTTTTAAACATTTTTTTTGCATTTACGAGATTTGTAAAATAAAAAAAATAAAAAAAAAAGAAAAAAAAAATTCTAAGTTTTATGTGATAGAAAAAAAAGTGTACATTTTTGTGACAAAAAAAATATAAAAATAATTTTTTTTTATTGTGAATCACCCAAGTTGGTTATTTTCATTAATCTGTGAAATTCATTTTTTGACACTTATATTTTTCTTCGCTTGCCGCAGGTTTCAGGGAGAATGGGCCCACCAATTTTGGATTGCGACGGCTCATTTTCTTCGTAACAGTCAGTGTTACGGAACGAGTGCGGGGATTTTTCATGCGATCAAAAATGGATTTTTCGCAAGCCATTATGTGAGTGGTTACGAGACAAAAAGTGGAAAAAGTGATTTTTTTGGTAGTTTTTAACTCATATCTTCGCCAGCGAAGCTTAAAAAAAAAATCCCCGCACTCGTTCCGCAATAAACTCTCCAACGAAGAAAATAAGAGGTCGCAAGCAAAGATTGATGCTTTCGTTCAGTCCGAAAGCTGCGGCAAAGGAAAAATATTTGGCCATTGCCCATAACACTGGAATACACCGTAGGTCTCCACAAAAATTTACAGCGGTAGTCTAACATATATATATTATGGAGGTAAAATTAAATTTTTCATTAAACTTATATATACTGGAAAAAAAATTTTTTACTTTTCGATTTTTTAGGTGACTCAGTCCCCTTAAAACATGAATTTCGATTTGTCAAACAATTTAAACGCAATTTTCTATTTTATGAACAATTAAAAGGTGAATCTCGATTTTTTAAGCAAAGAAAACGACAATTTTATTTTTTTTGATAATCTCAACGTGCATCTCCAAATTTATATATTGAAACCAAATTAAACGTTAACTTTGCATTTTTAAAAGAATTTAAAAATAACCTGTCGAGAAACCAGGAAATATCAAGAAACAAATGAAAGGAACAAAAAGAAATGAGCAAAAAAACAAAAAATAAACAAGAAAACAACCAAAAATAAATACTTCGAGGGATCAACCGATCGAAACAAGAGGCGCAATCAACCCGAACGACTCGAACGACTACATCGAGCTGAATCGAACAGGCTCGATCAGCAACGAGCCGAGTCGAACACCGAGACGCTCGATTGCAGTAGAGCGTCTGCACATCCCGAATACATACCGAAGCCCTTGCTGCTGCGCCACTGGGGCGAATTCATCGATATCCTATAGAACAAGCTACCTGAACATATTCGGCCGGATCCTGTGGTTGCATCATACAAAGGCTGTACAGAACATTGGGCTCCGGCGGATCTACAAGCGCAGCTCGAAGAGTACCCACCGGCCAGACGAGAATGCGACGATTGCCTGCAGGTGGCGCTCGAGCAAGAGCCGACCGCACCGTCATCGCCCGTGTTACGTCACGCACTTTTCGAGAACTCTTATTCGCGAACTTGGGCTGCTCTTCGATCGCACCGAGAGAAGCTGCACGCGTACACGCGCGAGGAAACAGAAAGACTGAGGAAAATAAAGGGAAAAGGGAGAGGATTGCTGTGCGTGGGAATCGCAGACAGAGAACCGTTGACCAGAAACTATTTAATAAACTTTCGAAAGCGACTTCGTCGAGACGAAGTCGTAAAATATTTCTGTCAACGGAGACACGAAAAAAATCAACATCTTCAATGGGACTCGAGTTACTCGAGAATTCCAAAGGCATAACACCACGGCTCGATCACCCAAGATGAGCACGTGGGCCCCCGACAGCACGCTGTGAAGAAAAGTCACTAACACCAGCAAGAAACGCCGGCTCATGTACCTGGGCCAGCCGCCATCGAAGGGATTTGCCTGTTGCTAAGCCGGCAGGTCTCTGTTGCCGAAACCTACCAACACCACTAAGCATCGAGGCTCACAGACACAAGCGCTCGATGTAGCCGAAATACACCAACACCATGACGCATCGAGACTCACGGATACGAGCTCTCGGTGACTCCAAATCTCACCAACACTACGACGCAGCGAGGCTCACAGACACGAGCGCTCTATGACTCCGAAGACGACCAACACCTCGAGCGACGATACCGACAGCTTCCCTCTAACCACTATGCATAGGGCCCAGTGGGTTAGAAAAACTTCCGATTTCCTCCAACGAGTGCAGCACCTCTCGGGCATCGTTCACAGCCACCCCCGCGAACAATTAGAGATTCCCGAAAGTCGCGAATTTGATGATTAGACAATTTCCAGTAGAATCACGCATGCATATGAATATTGGGTCAGGTCGTCATCAATATTAAAGTCTTGTAAGAACATATTTTTTATGTATTTTTCACGTATTTCCCCGGCTATACTTTATAGCTAGGGGTAGGTCAGGTATTTGCGCGTTACTCAGGTAACCATCATAAACCCTTCTGGTCTTTTCCCATCATAAAAAGTAAATCCGTAAAAATAACGAGTTAAAATATTTCTGCCTTCAGCAATATTTGTCATTGCTCAGAGACTAAACATTTAAGCGAAAATTATCTTGCAAATTGATATTGCCTCAAAGATAAACAGTTCAATTTACGATCTTTACCAGCGACGAAAGAAGAATATTGGGTTACATAGGAAATGTTTTTTTTTTATTACAACTACCTCCAAACAGTTTCTTCTAAACATTTGGTTGAAATAAATAAAGATAAGTGGTGCTCGTTCGAAGAAGCAATTCTATTCAGCTCGCCGATTTGTCACGGTTCCTAGAAAGAAAAAAAAAGGGAAAGACTCCGTGCTGGGAGAGAACAGAGGATTGCACGTTGTTGCTATATCGCCACGACGGAGAAAGCCTCTGTACCAGCATACTCTTTAGGTAGGATAGAAGGAGAAGCGACCACGTGAGCGTGGCTGGTACGAACAAGGGAAGTCAGGAGCCACCCCAAAGGGGAGGTAGCGCTGTTGGCTAGCTCGCGGGCCAGCTACGGTACACGTGATCGTACCGAGAGAGTAGGGGAAGGGTGAGCCACCCGCGCAATGCATAGAACGTACGAGAAGGCCCACCACTCATCGATAGCCGAACTTTTCTCAACCAATAGGAAGAGAGCAATAAAAATCAAGAGACAAATGAAATTCTTAGCCAAGAGTAGGGATGAAGAAAGAGAGAATAACCAAATAATAATTATTAACAATCGTTAATAATAATCATTTTTCCATATTTTACAATAGCCAAATGTTACAATTATCGCAAAAGTTTAACCCAAAATTTGTTAATTTGACAAATGGAAAGGTTAAACAAATTAATTAATTAAGTTAATAAATTCAACATTTTATATTGAAAGCCGACGAAAAACCATTAAGAATGAATACCAGAACACCCTGGTAGTTATGAAATTTATATCAAATTTAAATTCAATTTAATTAGATCTGTCAAATCGATATCGATCGATATTTCACATATTATAGTAAAAACCGAATGAGAACGCATGTAATAGAGCGAAGAATGAGAGCGAAATATCAATAGAGTTCAATTTTTAATATTTTTGGATTTGATAATTAATTAATTCTTTATCAAGAAAATTTTCCCTTTTTACAAGTATTAAAATCCGTAATTTTCCACCTAAAAAGGTGATTCAAATTCGAGACACTTCCAAAATAAATAAAAAGAATAAATTGTTAATTAGCAAATCCAAAATCAATCTGGAAATAGTTAATTAGAATAATTATCAATAATTGACAGCCGATAGAAAGAGAACATGGGGGGCGTGGAAAATCACGCCTCGACCGAAAAGTTGCCCCTTCCACCACGGTCTATGTCAAGTCTATTTAAATTGTGCCCTTTACGGAGGGCCAGTGCTCATTGCTCATTACCTCTCCGAAAATCAACGTCGTTACTCTGCTCGCGACAGTTTGTATTTTTGAATCTTTGTTAAAAGACTTAGAATATTTTTCAAGTCTTGTTCTCCGTTTGTGTTTGTGAAATTGTACTAAGTTTCATTTTCAATTTGCTAACTTCAGTGAAGTTAGTAAAATAAAAATCTTTGTGCTTAATTGTGTGTGTTCGTTTTCTTCGTGAAAATCTTTGACCGCTCGGCAACTGTCTCGACACGCCGAGGGTATCGACCAAGGATCCATCGACAACCACCAGCAGCAACCTCTTCTTCATTTATTTTCGCCGGATACTTTTGTTCTTCGGTAAGTCTTATTTTTTCCTAATTTGGTGATTTTTTCCCCGTAACCCGTTCCTCTACAGTATCGCGATCAACAATGTACGTATCCCAGATTACTATCGCCCTTCTGGCAATTATAGTAATTGTTTTAATTTTTATTCTTTTGTGCGGAATCTCCGTGAAGATTACCGTAAATATTCGTGAGTCTAGAATCAACCGTGAAACCCCTATAGTACACTCGGGTGTACGAATATATCCATCGTCTGTTCCTCGCCGAGTCTGTATCAATAATCCGTCAGCTTTGTAAATTTCTTTATGTTCATTTCGCGAATGTACTCTAGCCTCTTCCCGAGCAATTTTCCGCGAGGTTAGGCTCAAAACGAGGCACCCGCGAATCGTAGCCGCTTCGATAACGTGTAAATTGATTTAGTTCATTGACCGAGATGAGGCCGGCTCCTCACGTAAATTCACGATTCGCGACGTAACACCCGAGTCTGCCTTACCGCCGACAGTGACACCACGCACCAACGTCAAGAGCATCGAGAGCGACGCACCGCCTCTGCCAGCGAAGAAGAACAGACCGGTACTATCCACGACGGTTCCAACTCTGATATCCTATCTCTAAAACTTATATCCTCACACAAAAATTGTAAAAAAAATTACAACGCGCGATGAATGAATAAAACGAAATATTTTTGTAAATGGACTTTTCACTGTTTGAGCAATATTTCCCTTGACTTAACATAGAACACGAATCGCTTTACCGACTGCAGAAAAGATGCTGATAAATAGCAGAGGGGCAGAAGTGATAAAATAATCTGGCCAATACGAACGCGGGGAATTGGTCTCGGCCTTTAAGAGCTCGGGGAATTTTGCTCAGCCAATCATGGTTCCGGGAATTTCCCTACCCACGCCTCATTGAGCCCTCTAACCCCAAGGGGCAAAACTTAAGGGATCCTTGTTACGTCCCGCAACTGTCCGAATTTCTTTTTCACAAATTTGCGTTGCTCTTCGATCGAATTGAGAGAAGAATACCGCTGCGCGTCAACACTCACGGAGTGGGGGAAAAACCAAGGAGAAAGATCAAGAGACGCGGCAGCGTCTCGACGCCAAGTAGTTTAAAGTTAAAAGTCCGCGCGGTGAAACCGCGCGCGTCGAGCTCTACCGTGTCCTTATACGCTAATATTGAGCCCCCTAAACTTTGACATTTTTTTTCTCGGAAACGAGACATCGGATCTAAATTCTAAAGACACTTTCATCATATAAATCGAATACAAGCTTTAAAATGCGCCTGGAATCAGACCGATCGGTACCCGAAATGATGAGATATCGCGATCTCGCCCGAAAAATCCTCACTTTCATAATAAAAAAAATTCTTCAGAGATTTTTTCGACTGTCAGCTGTTTGTCCGATGTCCCATGACCTGCGTGTTGTGTTCGTGCGTCCATGCGTGTGCCGTGCATACACAACGGTATAAGCGGAACGAACGATCAGCTGTTATCAATTTCTAAGTGTCAGTTCGTGAATACAGCAACTAGTAATATCACACTGAGTGATCGAAAAGAAGGTTAAGTAGAGGTTATTTATAATGTCATTTTTTCGCGAAAATTAGTAAAAAAAAAAGGACCCTCTCGTGCGGTTAACAAAATGCGTCGTTCGTCTAATAAAATTGTTCAAATAATCGCGGACGAGAGGTCATTTCAATTGATAAATATTGTGCGTGTGATACAAGAAAAATCGTGTCATGCGGATTCTTAACGTTATCAAGTAATAAAACATTTTTTTTGAATAAATAATAATAGAATAATAAATTTAAAAAAACGATTGAAATAAAAAATAAAAAAACATTTTTTTGCAAAAAATGTCGCCAAGTAGTTTAAATAGTTTTGTGAAAATAAAAAAACTCGTAAAATAGTCAAAAATCATCTGAGCCAAGTGAAAATAAAAAAAAAAACTTGGCGAGTCCTTAGAATACAAATAAATGTAGTTGCATCGAAAGTAAGGACGAGCAAAGTTTTTTTTTTTTTCACTTGGCTCAGATGATTTTTGACTATTTTACGTATCAAGCTACGCGATAATCATTACCGGTCAGCCACGTAAGTCGAGATTTGTTTCATACTTCTCGAACTTAACGTTGCCGGGTCAAATATATATGCGGTGCGAAACACATTGCACACCACACCAAGAAAAACTCGCCACCACCAAGAGAAGTCCGGCTCATGTATACGAGCTAGCGGACTTCCAATGGATATTATGCTCTACGGAAGGCAGCGAGACTCGAACACACGAGACTCCAACGCACGAGGCCCACTAACACCTCCAAGCACTGTGCTCACGCATGAAGACGCTCAGTGGCTTCGAGGCGAAGAACAACGACTCGAACAAGGGTACCGAAAGCTTCACCAATACCATGACGCGTCGGGCCCTTCGATAGAAACGTTTTGGAACCTCCTCCGAAGATGCAGCACCTCACGAGCAGCCTTCGCGACGTAACCCCGCGAATAAAAAGAAATTCCCGACGATCCGCGAGAAAGATAATGAGAATAGAGTCACGCATGAACATGAATATTGGGTCAGGTCATCCACGGTGTAGTTTATAATTTTATGTTTTACTTATGATAATCTTAAACATTTTTCTCTATAATAATCTATTAAAGGCAAGAGTAATATTTGCAAACTAAGCCGGTCACAGTTATCAACCCTTTTGGATATTGCCAGAAATAAATAATTCTACTGCGACATTAAAATTCTAAGAACCAACTACGGCACACGAAAAATATTAACGACCAGTTCTCAACTTTTATAAACATTCGGACTAGCAAGCAGCTAAGGTCCTCTCGTTCGAAATCCAAGAAGTAATAATTATTATCGTGGTCGTTTTTTTTTTCTTCTCCTTTCGATCCGAAAAAGAACAACGAATATACGTTCACGTTAGTCTATTACGACGAAGGCAACACTGTGACGATGTCACGTCAAAAATGCGGGTGTTTCTCTTTCACCTGAATTTTAACGCGAGGTTGCGTCGAGTACGATTGAATACACGCTGGTCAAGAGAGATTTCTCACACCTTTACCACTTCTGACATCAATTATCGGCGCAACTGCCCATTTTTTAGTCTAACCGTGAGGAAATTTACTAAGGATAGGGCTTGGAATGCTATTCGTTGACTTGTCTTAGAGGTATTATAAAATTTCTTTATCCGTTGCGTAATTAAAATAACGATCGTTGATAATTTGATTTAAACGGATTTTGTTTCACCGCGATATAGAAATGATTTGAATTAGCTGAATTTATTTTACTGCGTTATAGAAATGATTTTATAATTGAATTATATTCGGTGAGTAGTGTTGATGATGTCTGGCGACGACTGGGCGAATTAATGAGGAGTTTGAATAATAGAGAATATTGCACACTTTTTACTTATAGATTTATCAAGGAAATAGAATTAAATTGTACTTACGTTATTTGTTGAGATGATGCTGCTCGCGATGTAGTGGATTGGTTGAACACAAATTTCACGCGATATGCCGGGATATTCGAAATTTATTCAAAGAAAATAATTCAGGCAAATTCGAAAGTACAAGAATGTGATTTTCGGAGAGTACAAATGATTCGTTGGAATAAAAATTCGTACAAAATTGTCTTTTAACTATCGAGTAAAAGAAAATTCGATGGTGAAACGAAGGATGATTTCGTTCCACGAGATGACTTGAGAATGGTAATTCGGTGAACTGAATTAACCCAAGAAAACTCTGGTTGCATGAAAAAATGAATACAATTTTTGGAGATGGAAAGGGTTATCGACAAAATCCTCCAATAGGAGAGTTCCTCTATTTCTTTCTGATCGCACAACGGACTCGCGATCTTTTTCTAGTATGGTGAATAACGAACAACGCGGTCTCTGACTCTATCTCTCTCGTCGTCTAGCCGGAGTATCAGCCTACTTGTTGGATTTACCGATCCCGCGCTCGCTCTTACGCGCCTCCGTCTCTCTCTACTTGGTCTAGTCGCTTACGGGCCGGACTACTAAAAATCTACTTCTGGTCTGCTCTGTACTGCTCGCGCCCTTTTCCGCGGCTTCTTATATGCTAGGAAATGAATCCAGAGGGGGAAGGAAGTCCCTCCCTAATCTTTGCCTGGAGCGTACTCCCCTGATAAGTAATCTCGCTCCTCGTTACTCTCCTCTCGGCCTGGTCGAAATTCTTGGATTTGCCGATTTCTCTTATTGTTAAATAATTGTGGATTTATCCATTTTCCATTGAATTTCAGTTTCTTATGCTTAATTATTTGCCTGACTTAATTGTAAAACTTAATATTAATGATTCATAACTAAATATTTAATATAATTAATATACGATATTGTTAACGTATAGGAGAAGATATATTGTTACTGCTCGTAAGCTTCTCTTATACGTATACGTATCCGTAAACTGATAATAAGAGTCGAGAAATGTGTATCATTTTATCAGCAATCATTTTATAATATTATAATAATTCAAGTATTGGGTATCAAAATATTATATGCCTGAAAGTTGAAAATATATCTCGGCTCTTGTACAAATTATTTTATTATTTGGCAAAACGTTTCATAATATTTCGAGGTATTGGTAGCATAACCGGGCCGATTTCTTGGGGGTTTGCCCCCCTCTTTGGGAGCCGTGCACCAGCTATTGCAAGTGCCTGGTAACAGTGCCGTCCGATCAACCTATTTCCTTATATGGATTATTCCGGAACTAATGTTCTGTTTGCCCGGGCGAGCTGTAAAATTCCCCTCTTTCGGTGTACCTGATGATCTTCCCCTTTCGTCGTGAACTAGCCTTGAGATTATGCGACTTGGCTTACGCAACTCGTTCCTCTGCACGGGCCCCTTTATCTTTACCGCCTGCCTTTTCTACCTTATTTTCTGTCTTTCGCGACGTGTCCTGATCATACGTTAAGTGATATCGGAAAAGTAATAATTCCATGTTAAAGGTGGATTATTCCCGAACATTTTGGTATAAACCGCGGTTCGATATTTTGCATTATAAATCGAGGGGAAACCGAATTCCTTTACGCGGTGTACGTTTTTCGCTCCAAATATTTTGGTGCTACTTGTTTTATAAATTTCCCACAAACGGCATATAATTTCGGAAAAATAATAACAGCGTTAGATTCGTGGAATATTCCTGATTAATTTGATATAATTATCGGTTCATAATTTTCCTATCATAAATCGAGAAAACGCAATCCATGGAATAAATTTTTGTTCTTAATTTCCGCTTTAACGGTAAGCATAATCGGAAAAATAATAATGATATTTTATAGAGAAAATCTTCCTTAAAATGTTGATGTAATTAAAATGTTATTTTTTTTATTCTCCCTATCGTAGGGAGTCATTTCTTTGCGCGCGGTGCATTAGTATTTTAAAATGGACTGCATCTTCTCTTTCGGGGGGGGGGGGGTCGAACCGCTCGCCCCTCATGTGTCACCGTTGAGGCACACTTGTCATCCGTTCTACGTCCTACCGCAATTCAGTTTCGGTGGGTCGTAAAATTTTACGACCGTCTTTCCTTAAATGTTTAGCCTGGCAACGTGATTTTTCGGTCTTACTAGTTTGTTATCTTTTGAATTTCGGGCAATTTTTTTATTTTTCTTCAACAGTCGTATATTATATTAGCTGCAACCAGAGCGCACTTTACGAAGTTAGTGGCCCCTTTATTGGTATCAAATTCTATGGCTTCGCACAAATTTACGATCTGGTCTATGTTCAGTTATAATTTATTTTTGGTGTATTGACTGTCTTTTATGACTAAGCTATACCGAATATTATTCCTATGATTTTGAATATTGTCGATTTCGAATTTATATATTAATCGCGTTTGTCGACAAATCGTATTGATTACTTTCCCTAATATCCTGGACAATTTTATTATCTTTGATTCAATTCATACTGTAGTTTTTTTTATATTAAGTAGCTGCCGAAATTTCATCGATCGTTTTTATCGTTTTTCGTTAAATGTTAAAAAAACGTGTGGGGGTATGAAACGTATTTTAGAATTGTTGATGGAGAAATTATTTCTTTATGATGATGTATGATTGAATTGTACGAGGGGTGTTCTGACTCTCAATCGCGTGACCCACATATTCAGGAATATTACACGACGTTGTTCGGTGTTAAAATACCGAAACTATGTCGATGGGCAGGGTTAACTTCCATACATAAGGTAATGTAGATTCCCTTTTTTACGATGGAAGCCCGTTAGGTTATTCGGCTAGGAAAACTCCAACGGTCTAGCCGCAGGGTAAAAGCTTGGATCTATGCTCCTTGGGTCGATGCTGCGGTCGATCGTATCGACGTCGGCAGCGGAGTTCGCTGTTTTACCGAGGGTAGTGCGTGAGTCGAGGGGGATTCAAACCTCTGTCCGCATCTATCTCGTGTGGTAAATAATTCTATTTCCATCTTTTACCCTTGTAAATTTTAATTCACACGACGAGTATTTGAGATCTCGTTGGAAATATTTTCCAGAGGAGATCCATTCCTGGAATATCGTTCAGCGATCGATAAGAAATATCACTCCTTTTATGAGTTTAATGATAATGAATAATGTTTGAATTTTGTGAAATGTAGGAATTATTTTGGAAGGAACAGGTTTGCAAATAATATGGAAAAATAAGCAGAAATATAAGTTGCGAAAATTATTATTAAAAAAAGAAAATAGAGGGCGTTACGTCAGGACGTAACAACGATATATTTCACCGTTTGAGTAAAAAAGAGAGATGCATATGCTCCAGTTAGCATGAGTGAGACTCCGTTAAGAAGGAGCGACGTCAGGGGAGAAGCGTTCTTAGCGAGGTATCCTACTCTCACGTGCGTACGTGATCGCACCAAGGGCATATGGGGAAGAGAAAAAAAAATCATGCATCGATTCGAAGAACCAGGCCCGCTCTGTATTAATTGCCAAACTCTTTAGCCAACACGAGGGGGCCATAAAAATCTCGAAGCGAACGTAGCCACGATTCCGCAAAAGTAGGGATATAAATAAAAAGAAATGAATAGTTAACAATACGGATTATTACACAAAAAGACCTGCCATTTACACCCATATTACCCTATATTTGCAACAAAATTAGTTGAATAACAATTTGCAAACCAATGAGCTAACGGATGTTTAATTAATCAACTGTAGTTTATGAGATCAACAAATTAAAATTGCAAATTATGTTTGATAACCGATTATGAAAGATAATGACATATTATTGCAATTCAGGTATTGTTGATTAATTAATTTTATCAAAATGCACTATTAATTCACATAAACTTCACCTAGAAGGATCCTTAAAATTCAGGGCAGATCAGCAATCAATAAAGGATATAATTAATTAATACACAGTACCAAATTTCCATCAGAAATAGTTAAGTAAAATAATTATGGAAAGGTTGAGAGCTCGGCAAGAGAACGAGGGAGGCGGGGAACCTCACGCCTCGGCTGAGACGCGTGCCTCCCACCAGCGAAGCTTATGTCATCTGAGGGCAAAACTATAAAACAAGGGGTCCTTCAGCGGGAGCATTCATTAGTATTCATCGATTTTTTGTCACGACACTAGTTTTCTTTGATTTCTGAATCACAACGTTACTCTGTTCGTTTGCTTTACAAGTAATTTTTTTTGTCTACCGAATTATTGTCGAGAATATTATTCTGTGAACAATTTTTGCGTTACCAATTATCCGTGCTTCAGCTTGTGAGCCGATAATAATAAAGGCTTGGTGAATAGTGATTTTTGTGAATTTTAAAATCGATTTATCTGCGCGCCATCCTCATCCGCTCGGCAATTGAATCGACAAGCCGAGGGTAGCAACGATTCATCGATCCACCACTCATCAAGGCAACCTCATCGGCATCTTTTGTTTCCATTCTCATCAATTTTATTTTGTGGTAAGTAAGTTATTTACTTTATATTTTTTTCTTCTCGCGCATCTATCATGCACGATATGTTCTTATCTCCTACCCTCTGATCCACTGGAGTCCTGCGAGCCCCATGAGTTTCTCTTTATACAATGTATGTTGGGATCCTCAGCCAATTGTAGCGACGTTACCCTTCTGATACTCATAAAATAACGCCGAAGCAATCGGACCGCAATGTCCCTCCCTTTGTAATCGCCACCCCTCGCAACCGTTTAACCGCGTATAAAAAAAAATGTTCGCTTCCCCGGATTCCTCCAAGATCGTGTGGATCATCATTACTTCAAATATTTCCTTGTTTTTGATTGGCCTAATTTTGTGGTTCCGTTACTGTCCTAAATTCTTGGCTAAACATTATCGTCCCGTTCCGACAAGCGAATCACCGCGCATCATAATAAACCCACCCCAGATATTCCCCGAATCTTTGTCTAAACTGTGGTCGATACCATCGTAACGTATAAAATGATACTTCCGGTAGATCAGCCAAAGGCAGTAGTAATTCTACTGAGTCTTAATCTGGCTGTACTCTTGATATTATTCATTCTTTCCTGTGTGTGTTGTCAACGCATTTTCGTTCGGGAATCACGAGTTAGTACCACTCTTCCAATGAGAGAAAATGACACCTAATGTTCCTATTGCCATCGGTTCCATCACATAGAAAGTTGATAAACTTTCGCGAATGTACTCTAGCCTCTTCCCGAGCAATTTTCCGCGAGGTTAGGCTCAAAACGAGGCACCCGCGAATCGTAAGCCGCTTCGATAACGCGTAAATTGATTAAGTTCATTGACCGAAATGAGGCCTGGCTCCTTGCGTAAAAATACGATTCGCGACGTAACACCCTGTTGTGGAGGGGTAGGTACAGCAGTGGTGGGGGGTTGGGGGGGGGGGGGAAGCCGTCGTTTCCCTATACCTGCACTTTACTACTTGCGGGCGATGATAGGATAGGATATTGGGATTATCCAGGAATTCTGTAAATATAGGATACGTAAAGAGGTACTTTTCAGAAATGCTGTTAGGTCTATATATTGTAACGAGTTTTCCGGTATCTCGAGCGCAACGCTAAACTTTACTGAAAAAAATTCAAAACTCCAAAAAAACCAAATCGAAACTCAAAAAACGCGAACTCGAAAACTCACGTCACCTTCGGCCGCTCACTCTCGCGCATGCATCGACGTCCCGGTCGGCGCCAGTTCATTTTTGTTTCGCCGGTATTAACAACTGGACTAAGCTGGAGGCCGGTGGAACGGCAACCTCCGCAGGGTTAATTTTTGTTTCGCCGGAATTACCAAACTGGGCTAATCTGGAGGTCGGTGGAACGGCGACCTCCGCAAGGACGAAACGAACGACACAACAAAACGGAAACTAAACAGAAACGAGAACTAACGTCGACGCACGCGCGAGAGCGACCGGTTACGGAAATGCACGGTTGCTCAGGATGTGGGTTATGGTAGAAGGGTCGCGATCCGAGGTCAATAGAATAGCTCACGAGAAACGGAGACCGAAATCTCAACGTTATCTTAATCGGGAACGAAAATTAATATTTTTGGCTGAGAAGCCACGAGATCGCACGCACGTGAGTCGCGAGTACTCAGCTGATCGAGAGATCGAAGCGAGTCCTACGACCACGAGCGCGACACGGGAACGGTAACTTCGATAAATAAAAAAAACTCACCGAAGCGCGTAATTTATCCAAAAAGGACCGGGAACTGCATCTAACGATGCCATGAGAACTCACACATATGCACTCCAACTCGAGAGCGTTAATCGCAACGCATCGATCGAATCATCGACTCGGAAGGAATTCCTTTCGGAATCCTACCAAGGATAGCATACGCGAAACTCAAGAATCGACGAACGAAGGCGCGAACACGAGAGCGAGAGCGATATCGGGATCCACGGTAACGCGAGCGAGACACAGTGATCGCACGATACTTCGATAGCTCGAGCGCGAGAACAATAGGCCGAAGCCTATGGTAGCGGGAGCGCGAGAGAGACCCCAGTTGCCTCGAGGGCAGCTCTCCGTAGACTGTCTTGCCTACGATAACGTACCAAAATCGTTATCATTATTATTACGGGAGCCTTGACCGAGAGCTACTGCCCTCTCAACCATTACGATACTTTGCCGAATCGAGGCGATACTAGAGCGGTAGTTTGAAGCATCTTTGCGATCGCTACCCAAAGTCAATGCGTGAGATACAAGGCTCTTCTCAACTCTAATGCAGCGCGAGGTATTCCATCGTCGCCTGTAACTCAAACCTCCGCCTGATCTCAACGCATTGCACTTTGCTATAGGGTGCCGGGTTTGCACCGGCCTTTAACGTAGTCGCAAGACACTTCGTCGAGTCTCTCCTTCACTTGGGCCTTTTATTTGCTAACTTTATTCCACCAAGCGAATTCGAGAATCTCGACTAACGGAACTGAACTAAACTAAATCGCAAATCTTAAAGGAACTGAACGAAGCTAAATCTTAAAATGGAATTGAACTGAAATAATGAACGATATCGAAAGGAATCGTAATAATAACCAAAAATAGCATAAAGGATAAACTGCAAAAAAATCTCGATCGATATCTTAACAAAAGTTTGACGGTATCTTAAGTCGCTGGGAGAGGCAGTGACGCGAAACTTCAGCATTAAAATCGGTAATTTTATGCGAGTTACGGTTGTTTTGGTTTTTGTGACGATGATTCCAAAAAATTACGTCACAATATAAACAACAGTTCCTTACATTTTAAATCCGCTTTCATGGCGCGTATTGGCCAACTGATTTCCCCACATTGAGGGCATTGCGGAAACTCGCCAGACGCCATTGTCAAACACACGCATATTATGCAGTATTCACGGTGGCCACACATCTCAAACCGATCTCAATCGGTTCGCTTGCATCTGACACAGTACTCCTCGTCTTCACCGTCAGCCGTCAAATCGATGACTTCATCGTCATCGCCAGTCAAATCGATTACTTCAGGCGAAACGATTACTTCTTCTGAAATGAAAAAGAAAAAAAAAGTTCCAAGAAATTATAAATATAATTACATAAGTAATTACATACATAACTACATAAGTTTTTAATTACATAAGTATTGTAACGGTTACCTTTTTGACCGATGCCTCGAACTCGGTTTCAAGGATCGCGTTAGGAGTTCGGGGCGAGCGAAAAATCGTTAGACGTTGTCCATTCGGTGAAAACAATAAAATTTATTCAAACCACACATAAAATATCTAATACAATATTCAGAGACTTATAATACCAATGTTTACCTTATTCGTCGATCGAAACATTTAATGAAACACACTCGAATTCTCGCCAAACCGTAATTATAAATTAATTACGAATTCAATGTTATTTTATTAGTTTTCGCTGATGACGCTGAAAGAACTAAAAATATCTCGAAAAATATGAATTCTCTCCTTAATTCTTTGATCAACAAGAATTTTAAACTTAAAGACTGGACTTTACTCAATACGAACAAAAGAACTAGAATTTACTGACAGAATGTCGGTAAATTATGAAAAAGAACGATTTTACAAATTTCTCCCCTTAATTCCTCGATTGTTCCACGCAGGAATTATTTCACATAGGTTCTAGGCACACAGGCTGGTAGCGCGTGAGCCTCCCACTATTCTATAGCCGTCGCGCAGGCGCAAATACGCAAGCCATATTTAACCCACACGATGTAACAAATTATTAATAATTAAAAAATAATCGAGACTATCGATACTATCAATGGATAACCCTACTTACGCATCAAACAATTGAGCTCGTGGCCGGTTTGTTGAGGGTCACATGGGAAACGAGAGAGAAATTCATGGTGTGAGTGTTGGCAACGTCGATTCTCAACTCATCGTCGATAACGATATCTATAATACTATGATTGGTTATTTCCGTCAGTTCCTGAAACAAGACGACAGATTGAACCAATCATAGTATCGCAACAAGTGCGAACAATCTGACGGCTGACTACGTGACGTTGCACCGACGCCGTGTGCCATTTGCAATTCTCGGGCTCCGAAATCGAAGGGACACACGTGGTCGGTTCATTCCTAAAAGGGTAAGATTTTGTTGCCTGTTTTATATTTTTCGTACCAATTGATAATGAAATTAACATGTTTTTTTTGTTGTAGGTAGCGAAAATGTCGGACTCGTGGAATGTCGAAAAAAACGCGGCTCATAGGGCGGACGTACGAGCTAATGGTGACGTGTGGCTTGTTGCTTTACGCGAATCGCTCGCCGGTGATAAAGTGAGTTTTTTGTTATTTCATTTTTTTTCGCTTATTTTACTATTTTACTACGAACAAAAAATAAATATTTTTAAATTTTTTGTTCTGGGCCTTCTTCAACATCTCTCCGGATTCATCTGCAGGATTATCGGATGGTAAGGGTTTTTGACTTCATTATGCATTAGAGAGCGTAGGTTAAAAAATAGTTATCGATGCGATACGATCATCGACGTCCATTGTGGCGATGATCCTTGCCGTCGTTCTCCCACGTTGATCTTTCGTCATTACCTGAAACAAAAAAAAAACATAATAATTACTTTAAAATTCTCCTTTCCAATGTCCTCCACTGCATTGGAAGAAACCCATTTCTCTTTTACCTGTAGCTACTGACACGGTGTCTCAGGTCCCCGAAAACACCACACGTTCTCGAAACTACCGCGAGATTTCGCATTTTCTATATTTTTTCAATAACGAGGTATCCGCGGTTAATTGACGAGGTGGCCGCGAGATTCCGCATTTTGTATATTTTCTCGTTAACGAAAGGGCACCGGGATGCATGTAAAAAGGCCAGCGCGAACAGAATCGCCATCAGTTCCACCGACGACGGCGAGCTGATCACTTTTCCTCTACTTCCGGGTCCGAAGAGCCTTCGGTGACGTTGGCTCTACGAGTACTCTATCCTCCCGAACCAGGGTACAAATGGCTTTCAGCGACGAAGCTATTCGCAATCCTGCACCCAAGTCAACGCTAATAGGTAACCGCGATAGGATAGGTATCCCGGACGAGAGCGAGCCGTAAGCGAGTCGTGGATCGACGACGTGGTGACAATGTCGATTCACGATCTCGTGGAAGCCGGCCTCTTTGAAGAGGGCCCTGTTCTACGAGTACCGGGATGACGTGGGGTGCCTCGTAGGCATGGCAGAATAGCTTTCGAGAATAAAATTCAAGTTTTAAAGTAGATTCACCCGCGACTCATAATGAAAATTTAAATCAACGTGCTTCATGTCGAGAAGCGAAGCTCAGTCGGTAAAAATGTGTAAAAAGTAAAATTTGTCGTGTTAAACCTAAATGGTAAATGGTATTCGCGTTGGTACATTTTATGTGTGATTGTTTTATACTCGTTAATCTGGTCATAAGTTTTAAGCCAATACAACGACTTTACTAGATATGATTTGATTCGTTAAATTAATTTGATCAAGTTCTATACGATGCAATTCGTTATATTTGTCTCGTGTCTCAATATTTGACAATTTCAAACAAAAAGGAAGTATCGTCAAACAAAAAGGAAAGCTCCATACGGAGCGCGTAGTGCGACGTGTACCCCTGTGAGTGGGGGGTTGGGAGGAGGAGCCCACCTTCTTCTTCTTTCATTTACACATAATATTGGATTCTATGTATGGGATTGATCGCGCGAGGATTCCCCCCGTCGTACGTGACGGCTGCGAGAGGGTCTGGAAAAGCGCATGGGATTGATCGCGTGAGGATTTTCCCGGTCGTACGCGAGGGTGTGGAAAAGCGTATGGGGCGAATATGGCTCAGTCCCAAACCCCATACCTTTCCCAAACCCTTATACATACTGCTTCCCATCGAAATCCCGTACTCAGGTAAAGACGCTTTCCCATACTACTTTTTTCTACGCGGGACGTCCCCTTTAAATCTATCCCCTTCAATGTTTATTTTCTTTCACATAATAGATGGAATCAGTTCGTAATTGTCTCTGTAGAACAGACAAATATTGGAGACGAGAAGTTCGAGAAATTCGATTTTTTTTTTTCAATTTTCAATGAAATTTTGTTGATATTTATCTTCGCTTGAAAAAATCAAATTTAGCATCATATCATATTTATCATCATATGATATTTTTTTATATTTTATTTAATTATAAACAAGGATAAGTTGCTCGCTCCGGAAAAACTCGTGAAATCGACAAATTCAGTTTTTTTTTTCACTTCGTCGATAAATAATTCGCCTAGGAAGCGCTGGGTATAGATCGATCGGAAATTTGCTTACACCAAATAATTAAATAAATAAAGAATTATCATAAAGTTTAAGCTATCTACGTGATATTTCGGGTAATAAAATAATCAGAGTCAATAGAGCTATTACGCAGGATCCCAGGAGTCGATCCGTCCAGTGTTGATAGTTGTTCGGGTTATTTACGTTTTAGGTTAGGTTGTCCGTGTCTGTCGTGTGAGCGTTTGGAAATGTTATTGTTAATGACAAAGAAGTATAATTTGTAGATAGGGATATATAAGTAAGGAGTGCTATAGCACTGAACACTGTCGAAGATGCCGTCGCCGAACCCTCCGATTGGGAAATATGGAAAATGCAGAGAACAGGGCTCAGCAGCAAAGCCGTTGTCCGTCTCGTGTGATGGCTGTCAGAGAACACGTGTTCGGGGCTCACAGCGTCGGAGATGAATATCAATATCTCATATATCTCAAAACGTCGAGAACTACAGGCCGGTCTCAATTATTAGCATAATCCCGAAGATTCTGCATGATCTCGTTACAAGGTTTCTGTCGATGATAGTGGGAAGTTTAATCATCGATGAACAACATGGATTCATGCCGGGAAGGTCAACGGTAACGAACCTACTAACGTACAAGCATTTCGCGACGTAACAACTAGAGGAGTAACGACAGGTGGACGCGATATACACCGATTTCGCTAAGGCCTTTGACTCCGTACCGAAAAGTCGCCTCATTGGGAAGCTAAGGGCGATTGACATACATGGGAGTCTGCTTTTGTGTATCAAGAGCTTCCTATCAAACCGGACTCAGAGGGTTCGGTACAAAAATTTCAAGTCGTGGGAGATTAGAGTTACTTCGGGGGTTCCGCAGGGATCCCACCTTTGTCCTCTGCTGTTCTTGATTTTCGTTAACGACATGGCGTCATGTTTTGAGTATACCAGATTTTTGATGTTCGCCGACGATGTGAAAATCTACATGGAAATCGGGAAGGAAAACGATTGCGACAAGATGCAGTCGGACCTAGAGAGGCTTGGGGATTGGTGTCAGGTGAATCACCTGAGACTGAATCTCGGAAAATGTAAAGTTCTTACCTTGTCGAGGAAACTGGGTAATATCAGGTACAACTACGCGATGGGCGACTATCAGCTCGAGAGGGTCGAGGTGATGAAAGATCTGGTCGTACTCGTCGACGCGAAGCTGAGCTTCGCACAGCACGTAAAGGACGCGACTCGGAGAGCGTTACGAATATTGGGCCCTGTTACCAGGTTTTCTGCGGACCTCCGAAACCCGGTGACTCTAAAGATTTTGTACGTGTCCCTGGTCCGCCCGATTCTCGCCTATGCCTCTGAAGTATGGAACCCAGGCTTTGCTGTTCATTCGAACAAAGTCGAGAGGGTACAGCACAAGTTTCTCCGGCTGGTAGCGTTTAAATTGGGTCGTCCCATGAGACGTGAGGATCACGATTATTCAGACGTGGCAGTGGCGTTGCAAATCCCGAACTCGGAGTCGTAGAGGAAGTTAGCAGACTTGTGTCTGCTATATAAAGTAATTGCAGGGGTGGTGGACTGCGAGTACTTGGCGCGGAAATTGTACATTTCGATACGAGTGCGAAATGCGTTGCGTTTTGTTAGGCGAGTACTTGCCTAATTTTTTTTATAACGAATGTATGAAAAAGTGCCATTTCAGCGTAACACTGTATTGCTTTAGGTATTTTCTTCTAATTAGCACCTAATTGATCGAATAAAGTATCTGTCAAATAATCGAATATATACATATCATAGTATATTGCACCAAGGCAGGGGTCCAGGGGCAAAGCCCCCCGACTGCACAAATAATACTGTTTTTTAAGTAGCAAAATGAAATTAAATATTTAAATGAAGAAAAAAAATGAAATTAAAGAATGCATGATATTAGGTTTTTACGAATAAATGTTATCGGAAAGAATTAACAGTGATTCTCTTAAACGTTGTAAGAAGAAAAATAAAAAGGGTTATAAATTCATATTAGTTCTCAACGATATTATATTTTCACAGCGCAGTTAGAAATCCATAACATATTTATTCTCTTATATTTAGTTTCATCACGAAGAATCAGAATGATTCTCTTTGGCTTGTCTATGTCACTTCGCGTGATTATATCACTATTCTTCTTTTCCGGTACGAAACTGGATCGTGCAATTAGAACAATTGCTGATTTGAAGGCTTAGTCCTTCTCTCGGCAAAACAATCGCTGTCGGTGCTTCTTGCTGAATTCCCTCGGGAAGATCCAAGTTTGTTGATGACATTGATGAAACTGGTGTCGGCGGCCCGCAAGATAATGTCGATGTTGAACGTAGTGTTGACGACGAGGCAAGCGACGTTACGGTTGACGGAGCTTTCAGATTTATTACGCTCGTTATGCGATTGTATATTTTTCTCTTTTCGTTTCTGGAGCTCTCGATGTACCCTTCTGCAACTGTATCGGATCGCCACTCCCCATGACGCTTGAGAGTTGTCATATCAGCTCCACCTTCGACGAGCAAAATTGCTGACGTTCGACGCCAAGCGTAACCTGTGTAATTTTCTGGACGAATCAAACCCAAAAACATGGCGACTTTTTTAGGCATCTCCCAAATGTATTGATGCTGATGACTTGTACTGAGCAGCGTCCATTGTGGAATTGCAAGAAGAAATCTTTTCGTCCTTTTGCCGCTACAGACCTTAGCTTATCGTACTTTTGGTAGATCTTGAAGTATTCGCCTTCGAGAGTGAAAGACCTTGGCTTGTTTGTTTTTGTTTTTGGAATCTTCACGTGTAGCGAATGGTTTTCCTTATTTTTGTCGCTGTCCGGATAGAAGATTTCGCGATCATCTGTGGTCACTCTTCTAAGTTCTTCTCTTCGGCATGCCCCAAGGAATCCGAATATAGCAGCGACCTGAACATTCAATAGTATATTTATTTATTTATTAAAAACAATTAATTACAAAATATCACAATTGATTAATTTCTTCACCCATTTATTCGGTCATTTTTTTCGTAATTTCTGGAGATAATATAAATGTATTGTTCAATATTTGTACCTTTATTGCCAACCACTGATCGGCCGGAGCTGTTATCAAAAAGCGTTCAGTTTCATCCGATAAAAATGTACGAGCTTTCTTCGTTTCACCATCGGCATCGGTTTCGGCTCGTTTCAAGAAACGCTTCAGGTTCGTATAATTGATGTCGATTTGATGGCTATGTTGAATCATCGTTTTCAGCTTTGAGAATTCACTCCATAACGTTGCTGGCCTCCATTTTTTCGATAATTCGTTGCAATATGCGAGGAGAACTCGCTGCGAGAAAGAGTCGGCTTTCTTAACGGTTTTCCAGGCCATGAAGTCGTCGTAGCTTTTTTTATACATTTTATTAGATTTTCGAGGCAATAACTTTTCCGCCATCTCTTCACTTGCTTCGCAAATTTCCGGCGGTGTTCCGGGATCCATGTAATCGTCGTTTACGCTCATTTTTCACGATAACTTTTTCACGACCCGGTCTTTGACGAAACAGTAACAATAACTCAACTCACTGCTGACCGTTGACTGCTCAATATGGCGCGCGGAGAACGAAGTGTACGGCTCGTATCAAAAACATCGCGTCTGTCGAAAATACCGGCACAGATGGCGCGTCGATAGAAAAAAATTCGTCATGTTCGCACGCCGTGCGTGACATGAAACTTGTTGCGCACGCTAGATCAACGCAGAACGTTCTGCGCACGGAAGGCGTGTTTATATCGTTTTTACGGAGCGTGGTTCCCCAAACGTCGAAAAAGTGGCCGAAAATGCATGCTTCGCAGGCCCAAACAAGCCACTTTTTCATGCATAAGTTATAAAAATTATTTTTCGGGACCCACTAGTGAGAGTCTAGAGACGGATTGTAACGTTTGAGCTTCCGTTAGTGAGAAGTCACTTTGCGTCAAGATCGGCAATATTTAGGATAATGAATCTAGCTAATAGCCTCGGTATAGCTTTAAACTTTGAGTCTTCACTAGAAGTATTTAAGACCGCAGTGTCCGCGATAGTGCTGCATTATTCCTAGTCCGCGGGCATAAAGCTGTCGGCTATCAAATTTCTCATTTGTTGTTATTTAGGGTATTTCTTTTCTTTAGTAATTATTATATTATATCATATTATATTTTCGGATCAAAATTTAATTAATTTATATTGTAATTGTCGAAGGGCTTGTCCCGTAAATAAATAAATAAATAAATAATTGTTTGAAATTGAATCCTCCCCTCGGATTGTTTGATTCGAGGTCAATAGAATAGCAAACGAAATTATAAATTGAAATCTCAATAGCGAATAACGAGGACAATTAGTTATTGGCAATGAGCCATGGGATTGTACACAAGTGCATTCGGGAACACTCAGCCGATCGAGAGATCGAAGCGAGCAAAGCGAAAACGAACAATGTACGTGATCGATGAATTTTCTGACGAAAATAACTCATTGAAATAGCGTAGATTCTCCGTAATTCGGCGGGATCTGCATATTACGATGCCACGAGAACTCTATCGCGATAGCTGAACTTTGAGAGCGTTAATCGTAAACCATCGATCGAATTATGAACTCGAAAAAGAATTTCAGTTGAAACTCTATTGAGGATAGCACACACGAAACACACGAGTCGACGAACGAACGCGAACGAGACGCACGGACACGAGAGCGAGAACGATATATCGGCATCCACAGTAACTCAAGCGAGACGCCGCGATCACACGACACTTCGATAGCTCGAGCGCGAGAACAATAGGATGCAGCCTGTGACAGTGGGAGCGCCAGAGAGAATGATTATTTTCGGAATTTTGACCGATAACTGCTGTCCACTCAACCATCTCATGACTTTATCGAATCAAGAGCCGATATTATAACGCGGTAACTTCGAAGGATCTTCGTGATCGCTTCCCCTACTCAATGTGTAATGTACAATACTTGGGGTGCCGGGATTCCACGGGACTTTAGCGTAATCGTGCGAAACTTCATTGGGTCTCTTCTTTATTTGGGCTTTTATGTCGAAACTTACACCACCAAATAAAGTCGAAAATCCTGGACAGAACTAAACCAAAACTGAATCTCAAATCTTAAAGCAAAACTGAACGACGCTAAATCTTAAATTTGAATTGAACTGAAATAACGAATGGTATCGAAAGGAATCGTAATAATTACAAAAAAAATAGCACAGTGTACACTACAAAAAATCTCGATCGATATCTTAAGGTGATGTTAAACAAATGTTGGCGACAAGCGCGCTCCTGTCTTCTTCGGGAGGAAGTAGAAAACGTGACGTTACTGACACGATTTCCACATAATGGCGTTAGAGGGCGCTCGCCCAAAATTCTTATTCTAGACTAGGCGTCAACTCAGAAGCTCGGCAACTGAGTTGACCGCTAAGCGTTCGGAATCGAACTCCGAAAATTGTTTTTCGGCAATCTAATGAAATCCGATGGAAATAATTATTTTTCCGTCGTCCTTCACAAATAAAAACAAATTGTTATACCGCCGATACTCGGGTAGCTAAGCCGAGCCCCGACGCGAGGAATTGAACCCCTTAATTAATGTTAGGAAGTACCGGTTAAGGGTTGGAACCCAAGCGAATGTAGGAATCACAGGACAGATGTAGCGAATAATATTGTCCCTTTATTTATTGTGCGAAGATGCACTATTGAATCTTACAGTGTTCAGTAAATGTAGCTCGGACTATAGTCCGACTATAGCTAAGATATACTATTTAGGCTGACCCTTTGCACGAGTCCCGTTGATAGTAGACTTGTCACAAGCAGCCGCACAGTATCGGATAACCCTCTGAACTGTCGCTGCGCGCTCGTACTCGCACTTTATAGAAGATAAAGTGGAGCGAGCGATTCAGCTGTTTTCGCATGTTTTACGAAAGATGCTTTACGTATTCCAATTGCGCCAATGCTGTGCCGAATTTCCGAAGCATCGATACTGTGCGTCGTGCGACGGCTGTCGCAACGCTCGCATACCTTAGTTGATGCTCAACGCGTAACCTCGGTGATGCTCTCGAAACTCGGGGGTATAACAAAATGACCGACAAGACGTTCGTCGGAAATAAAAATTAAGAATAATCGTTTATTTTTCACACTTTGGCGAGTGTGAAAATAAACTTTTCAGTATCCGATAAGACTACTGAATGACAAATTAGAACATTTATCATTCAAAATATGGGAAGGAAACTTAGACTTTTGAAATGGATGATTAATAAATCTGTCATTGCTGCCGTAACATACGAATTGGATTCAAATTTCTATCGCAGCAATGACCGGTCTGGATTATTATTCATTCATTCTCTCTGACATAAGTTCAAAGTTATATCGGAGCAATCAATTTCGAGTAACTGTCATCGAAGTCACACCGCTTACCATCTTGTTAATTTTATGCATAACAATATATTGGAAAAGTAGCCAAACGCAATGGAAACCCGAAAATTCAAATATTATGGATTGGAGCTGTTGTACCCCGAATATCGCGGGCAATACCGAAGGTGTATTGTGCAATAATAGAGGTATGCAGGCGACACGTGAGGCGCGATCGCCGACACCGAACGCCTCACGAACGATTGAGCAATCGACGCATCGAGCGCGCGACTCTCAATCGCGGTCAAGTAATGCAGCGCGTCAGCAGTTAGCGTAACGCGGAGCCTCCAAATTCTCGAACAGAATCTGGAGCGTTAAATAATAAACAACGGGCATCGAAACGCGGAGATTGTCGCAATATATCCGGCGGTCGCAAAATTACCGATTATCGCAATAATGCTTCGTCTTTAAAATTATGTTGACACGCTCGCTCCGTATACATCGATACGAGCGCGAGCATCAGACAGTCTGGAATGACTCGTGAAATAAGGGGGTCCGATTGACTCCTGAAACTGTGCGTCTGGTCCAACGGATTCGAGCAAGGAATCCAAGTTGAAAGTATAATACGTGATAGCGGGTCGAACCTGGGAACTATCAAAGAGTGAGTTATGTCGTAAAAGTGAAACAGTTAATTGTTCTGTAAACGTCGCTGCTTTATGAAATGTAAGAGATTGTTGCGAATTAATCCAAGTGCGATACCGGATTACGAAGTGTAATCGATTGTATTTGATACTAAATTTCGAATTGTATTCGATTGTTAACCTGTTTTGTTGTTTTCCTTCATCAATAAATTATCATCTTGGTCTACGTTCAGTGGTTCTCACTGGAGTTCTAACTCCTAAACTGGTTCAATCCCTTTTATTATTTCGGGTTAAAATCCCAATCTTCGAGCACGGAGTGATCAACCGGGTTTCGGCGGTACAACAGAGCGCACCCATTCGTTTTTAGTCGGGCCAAAAAATTCTTCAGTCGCAGCGACCGACTAAAATCTTCATACAATGCGACTAGTATTTATCAATAAAAAGTTGTCTAATTTGCCATTGTATGCTTGTCATCGCTAAGCATAAAATTTTTAAAAAATAATCATTAACGGTGAATTTTCTGAAGCGAACTCCGAATTATTTTTCGCAAATACAATGAAATCTGATGGAAATATAGTATATTATACTACGAGGGAGGAAAGTGCGTCTTTTCACGAAGTGTGAAGTTTGATGCGCAAGCGAAGCGAGGGCAGAAATTGGGTTATTTGGGGTCTGTCGACCTTTGCGAAATTTTCGAATCGCCTGGAGGGCGAACTAAATCTTTGTGCGAGCGAATTATTTTGCTCAAATCCTTGTTAACATCCGCGCGAGAGTCCACGTAGGATCGTCCACGCGCAACGGTTTTTGTCAAGGGCGAGCGGTTATCTCTTCGATCGCGCGACGCGACACTCGCGCGTCGCCTCGTTCGTATTTATTCGGCCCGATTCCTTGCGCGTTGGATTGTTCTACTCCTTGGGTAGCGTAAATAATTGCGATGTATTTTGGGGGGAAATTTTAAATATTGTAACGCGAGAATTGACGAATGGTTGTTGGTATGAGGAGCGTATTGGCGCGAGACACGCGCGAAACCGAGAAATCGAACCCGTTGTAACGCGGTGAAAAGAGTGAAGCTAACGACTGTCGACAAGGTCCGAAGGACACGCCGATTGGTCGCTTCTCGACCCCGCCGATTGCTATTGTGCTGTAACTTGCGATTGTTCTATTCAATAAATTCATTTGGTGTCCCGGAGTTGAAATATTAGAATTCCCTCGCCTCATCGGCGAGTTTCAGTTACGGTTCGGCGTGTCTCTGTTGCTTGTGGAAATATTGTTGTGTGTCTTTGTCTAGTATAGTATTGTGTACCTTTGCCTCTGTTTATTCGCGGAGTCGCTCCCGGAGTCCCGTACAAAAGGTGTTCGCGGGGCGAGAGGGGAGAGAGCGCGCTGCTCGCTGGCCGACGCTGGAGCGCCAGATAGTTGTCAATCACGTTAATACGCGCACGTGAAATAACTGCTCCGAAATTTGCAAAGCCCGCGAGTGAACCCGGAGTGCGAGGTTGTGTTTGGACCTTGTGCCATAAACAGAGGTAAACGATTTTCTTATCTTATATATTCTTTTTTTTGCTAATTATTCAGTGTGGTAAGTACGAGGGAGAAAGAAGGGAACTATCGTGGGAAGAGGCGAAATTTTAGTGTCGCTATCATATTTTATTCTCCCCCGGAGTTCGTTTACCTCCTGTTATCGGGGAATTATCAAGAGACGCGATAGCGTCTCGACGCCAAGTAGTTTAAAAAGTTAAAAGTCCGCGCGGCGAGTTCGGGCGCGTCGAGCGCTACCGTGTCCTTATACGCCAATATCGTGCCCCCTAAACTTTGACATTTTTTTTCTCGGAAACGAGACATCGGATCTAAATTCTGAAGACACTTTCATGATATAAATTGAATACAAGCTTTAAAATGCGCCTGGAATCAGACCGATCGGTGCGCGAAATGATGAGATATCGCGATCTCGCCCGAAAAATCCTCACTTTCATTATAAAAAAAATTCTTCAGAGATTTTTTCGACTGTCAGCTGTTTGTCCGATGTCCCATAACCTGCGTGTTGTGTTCGTGCGTCCATGCTTTATTTTTACCTTGATTCTTTTTTCTTTCATTGGGACGGTAGGATTCCCGGAACGTGGTTGGGAAAGAGTAATCGGACTCGGAACGGGGAACGACGAAACATTCCATTTCCTTTTATTCAATTTATCGGTGAGAATTCCGTAATATCTTTTATTTTACCTCAGCAGTAGCCTCGAACAGCGGCTAACGCGAGGTCGAGTTGTCCAAAGTCCGAGAGTCGTTCTATCTCTCTCCAAACACCGGCTCGACTAGTGAGCGGGTGTTTACGCACGCTTCTCGCGCGATCAGGAATTCGAGCCCGAGACTTGGCACTTTATTCTTGATCTTGTTTTTTTCCTTGACGGTCGACGCGCGGTCGAGAGTTCGAACCCCGGGATCGACATTTTATTATTTTCTTTTATCCTTTGAATTTTATAGCTTATTGACACCTTCTCGTCCCCGACAACGTACGCGCGTGGGACGCGCGATTACGGGTTCGAGCCCGGAGTTTGACATATTTTACTATTTTTGACAGCATCTTTTTTTTAAACTTTTTGACAACTGGACATCTTTTATCTTACTTTATTTTATTTCAGTTTTTTTCTCGTTCTTTTCCTTCTTCTTGTGGTCCTTTAGACTCTGTTGCCTCGTTCGGTTATACAACCCCTTCGATTCTCGCTCGTCGACACGTACACTCGTACCAGGTTTCGGAGCGAGGTGAGCACTCGCTCGCGGAACAACGGTCAGCTGCCTGGACGACTATATTTATGTGTGTGTTTTTGGGCCGCTGTCCCGAGAGATAATTCTCGAGCGGCTTGAGCACCCGCCTGCGAGATAACGGGCAGCCGTCGTGTACCTAATTGTCCTGTTAATTAATCGCGCTCGATACGGGATAAATTAGAAGTGAAAAATATATAACTATTCGCATCGCGTCGGGTAACCCCTTTAAAGGGGGAGCCTGCTTTAGAGGCTTCAAAAAATCGATTTTTTTTTTGCATAAATGTCTTCCTAAACTATCCAAGAATGTGTCCCTAAAATTTCAGAAGCAAATTCGAAATATTTTCGGAGTTACAGAAGAAATAGTGAGCAAGCGTCGAGCAGGTATACGAGCGGCCGGATCTCTCGGAGCGCGTGTGAGTGGCGCAAAGCTGAAGCGACAAACACCCTGGCTGCTTTTAAACATCCACCACGTCTAATTGACGAACATGTCGAGAAGCACATTCGTCCTGTGTACAAGGAATTATCTAAGGACGAACTGCTAACGAGGTGTTTGGGTGAACACACACAAAATGCGAACAAGTCGTTCGATTCCACTGTGTGGCGCATGACACCTAAACACCTTCACTCAGGCATTAAAATCGTCGAGATTGGTGCTTACATCGCTGGAGGAATGTTCAATGAAGGCTACAGTGCAGCATTGAAAACCATGCAGTTACTAGATTTGAAAATTGGACAGAAATGCAACAATTTTACCGAGTGCCGACAAGGAGCGTGTCACCCGAGAAAACAGGCGCGCTCCATTTTCAAGAAAAGAGGCCAGAACAGCCCGCAGACTCGAAAATCTGGGCGAAAAACAATTTTTTGAAGAGTCTGAAGGGCAACTCTATGGACCAGGAATCGCTGATTAGCATATTAATGCGGTAAGTTCAAGAAAATTACGATTTTTTATATACGAAATCTTTGACGCGCGATTTCCCGGTTTTTCATTTTTACGATTTTTCCTAATTGGCGGGAAAGATAGGGGAAAAATTAAACGTCCTATCGAAACGAAACAAAATGGATTGTATTCAGGATTAAATTCTCTTCTAGTTGAACCTAAAAAACCTTAAGAAAGTTAAGATTAACCCACTTTTTAATCAATCTAAAGTGAATTAAAAAAAAAAAATGAATTTTTTTTTCAATTTGCGAAAAATTGTTGAATTTTTCACTTTTTGTTGAATTTTCTTGGTTTAGCTATACTATTGAAAAATAACATTTTTTTTGGGTTCTTTGTTTCAGATGGAAATTGCGATCTGCATCTTTCCCGCCGCACGACAATTGCACACTCCCTGAAACCCTGAAAGTTTCGTTTCAATCGGATATTTCTTTCCTTCCCAAAAAAATCCTCGAAAAAATCGATTTTTTGAAGCCTCTAAAGCAGTCTCCCCCCTTAATCCCTAACAGTAAACCGCGGTGGCCGCGTCGTTAAGATTTCAAATAAACTTCAATTAAAAGTGCCGCGTGATACAGTGTCGTGAGTCCGCGAGTGGGGGGTAAAGCCATCGCCTCGCGAGCCACGGGGATCCGAGCGTGTGGGTTATCTGTCGCGCGTGGGTGACGTCGGGAGGCCGCGGCGAATTGAGCCGGTCTCAGCGTCGAGCGAGATCGTGCATGCGGGCAAAGCAGCATCGGGGAAGTAGACGGTGACAGATGATTGCCTCCGCGAGGAACTTCGGCTTCGAGGTTTGCCGATTGACGGGGATACGACCGCGTTACAGGCGCGTTTCATCGCGACCGTGTTAACAGGTACACACGCGAACGCGAACACGAAATCATTAGTCGATCCGTCTGAAGAGGCGCGCGGGACAGGCGATATTCCTCAGCCACCGCTCGATACGGGCAATGTATTGATGCCAGAGCAGGGTCCCCCCTCACCTATCGGCGCGAGGGGAGGAATAGGTAGAGGAGCAATGTCGCGTACGCACGGGATGGGGTTCGGTCGTGGCCGCGGTCGAGGGCAGGATTCGAGATCCATCGGTCCCTTACCCCCGCGACATCACTCCTCCCCCATTATTAATCACGGCGGAACCGGAATGCCCGGTTTTTCGCGCTATTATGGGATACGGGGAGCGGTCGATTTATTAAGGAAATGGGATTTGAAATTCGCGGGGAGAACTTTCGATGCCGAAAGTTTTCTGAGTCGCCCTGAAGAGGCTCGCGCGATCGCGCCGGTCAGCGACGCCGAGCTACTGCCATGCCTTCCGCTTGTACTAGAAGGAATCGCGCTAATATGGTTTTGAGGGGAGAGATCGCGTTTTCGCCAATTACGCGACTTCGAACAGGCTTTCTTAACGCGCTTTGGGGATGCAGACGCGCAATACACTCTCCGGGAGGAAATTTATCGGCGTACGCAGGGAGAGGGGGAGCCGGTTATTGATTATCTTACGTGTTTTCGCGCATTGCTTGATAGATTGCAACTTCCGATGGTCGTGCGGGAACAGCTATACTACGCGCACCGAAACCTATTACCGCGCTTACGGTCGATAGTACGACGGGGGGAGTTTCGTAATTTCGAAGAGTTCGAGCGGTTAGCGGGGGCGGCTGAGCGAAGCGAGCAGGCCGAGCGGTACTATCGGCCTCCACCAGCTCCCGAGAGGCATCCGCTTATCCCGATTTGGCCTGACGACCGGGGCGCTCCTCGTCGCGTCGAGGGGGAGCGAGTTACGTGGCTCTCCAGGGAGAACGGGGGGCAACCTCCCGGTATCGCGTTCGCTCGCGGCGCGCGGAGCGCGACGACGCACGGGATGTACGGGATAGAGATGCTCGCGAGAACTCGCAAGGGGTAGATTCCCGGGACCGCCGAGAGCAAGGGGGATCGCGAGAGAGGGATTCATATCGCGGTAGCTCGCATTATAGAGAGAGAGAGGCTCGTGACAGTTCAGCGTCGTCTGAGCGTTCCTATACCTTGTATACGTCACGAACGCCCGAACGGGAATCTCGAAGGGGAATTCTCGTGAGCGTTCATATACGCCGGAGAGGAAGGATTTCCGCGACTTATGTCCATCTTCGCACACTACCCGATGCGTACATTATGTAGATCAAAAACATTCTCGTCGTTCCGATCGTCGAATTTCACGGCGTTCGCTGGAAACTTCGCCTCCCGCGAGAGGCTCCGCTGCCGATCGTTCGGTGGCGAATCGTTCACCTACCCCGGGGCGTATTGAGCCTTCGGAGCCACCGGCGACACCGAAACGATCGGTGGGGAGAATTACAGAGATGGAATGTTGGAATTGCGGACAAGCGGGGCATAGATCGATAGAGTGTCTCGCGCCGAAAAAAATATTTTGCTATCGATGCGGGAAAAAGGAGGTTACCGTACGCGATCCACACGAGTGTACGGGAAACGAAAAGGGGGGTCAACAGTGAGAGCGCCGGGTCCCACCGCCGGTAGCGTCCGCTCAGAAAAAATAACTTTCTCCGATTTTCCGGATTTTTCGCGTAGATTAGAAGATTATTTTTGTAGCTAGCTTCGTTCGTCCCACAAAAACTCCACACTACTCGTAGTGGTGAACATTAAGGGGCGCCCGGTGCCAGTAGTCGTGGATAGTGGCTCCACTAATACCTACGTGGGGAAAGGAGCGCTCGCGTTGATCGAAGAGTTGGGATTTCCCTCGCGTGACATCGTGCCAACATCGACCATGATCGCGAACGGCGAAACGATAGCGTGTACTCGCGAGATTGACATAACAGCGGGCCTCGAGGGGCGAGAAGGGACTTTCTTCGCCCGTGTTTTTCCCTCGCTTCCCGTCCGTTTATTGTTTGGGTTAGATGCGCTCGGGATCTTCGGTATCGTCGTGGATCATCGTAAGCGCGAGTGGCATTTCAGCGGCGATCAATCACGCGCGTTTCATTTTCTCGAACGTGATAGTATCGAATACGCAAATCTTTTGCTCGGGTTATCCGATTTGGAGCGCAGTGAGGCAGAGCATTTAAACGAATTTCTCGTGCAGCAATTACCGAAGCTCCTTGATCTGAGTCAAGCATACCATCACATACGCTTGTTACGTCCAGCGTAACGCTCTGTTTATTTTCCCTTTTTACCACCAATAAAAGTTGAACCTCAAACCTTAAAAAAGAGAGGCAAAAGGGAATCGGGCTAAAACTCCTGTCTAACGATATTCATTATTGCCTACTGCGATATCAGAATCAAGTTAGCCTAAATTCTAACAACTTCAGAGTCCTACCTTAACGAGTCGACGCCGACGAATCTAGATAAAGTAGATCCGACGAGACGGATTTTATACCGTCGTCGCAACCGACAGGCAGCAGTCGCCGAGCGGAACCGGCAGGCCAGCCACCGATGGTGCAGCAGCATCAGCAACAACAGCATCAAGTGGAGGAGGACCCTCGAGAGCACTTCGGTGAGTTGAAAAAAAATATTCATCGCGTGGAAACCAGATGCTGGTTCAATAGGTTTAAGGCATCAGGCACCGTTATGACGGTGAAAATTCGTGAACCGTCCGTCAGCGATAATTTAGTAGAGTATCTCGAGATGCAATACGCGAGTTGCATACTCTCATAATGAGTGGTAGCGAGCCGACCGATATGGTTGGTGTAGAGTTTCGTTCAAATGCGTTCGCGCGGGGTCCCGCGGGTATATCATATAGGCCGGTAGCAATTTTTAGGCACTCACTATAACAATAGGCAAAGAGTGCCTATTAAAATGACCATCGAGGCTTCTTCACACAGCTTTCGATGGGGATTACCCGCAGCGTATGCTCCAAAAAAATTAGTTTTTCAGAATTTACTTCGGTGTACCTCCAACTTCATGCGCAGTTAATTTGAAGTGGCTCCGATGACTGGAAATATTTTTTTTAGCCTGCGGTTGAATAAAAATAGCTTTTTCACTGAATTTATCTTCTCGGACGTCCGTATCACAGTGTAACTTTGGATGGTGCGAACCAATTTTGTTCTCCTTCGCAGGAGTGTTTTATCACATCATGACTATTGTGCACAAACATTTTGAAACTACTGCGAAGCCTTTAATGAGTTGTTCCAAAATAAAAATTCAATTTTGTTCCGCTAAATGTCCGTACGGTGCTCCAATTATGAAGTCTACGAACCAAATTTTTTCTTTTTCGCAGCATTATTTTATTTTATCGAAAGCACTATGCACAGAAAATTTAAAGACATTCCAACGTCTCTGAACATTTTTTTCCAGGCATTTTCCATTTAAAAATCCATTTTCTCCTGTCAAAGGTCCGTACGGCGCTGCAATTTTGAAACCTACAAACGAATTTTTTTCTAATTTTCAGCAATATTTCATTGCATCGAAAACACTATGCACAGCAAATTTGAAGACATTCTAACATTTCTTAATATTTTTATTCTACAATTATTTCTAGTGAGGAATTATTTTAAAGGTTATGTTACTTTAATTTTCCAAAAAACAATTTTTCATCATGTCAGAAAAGAAAATTTGGTTGCGAAAAATAGAACACGAAATATCACACATTGATTTACAAATATTAGCCCTTTTTATTTCGAAAATAATATATTTTGAACGAAACCATTCACAATATTTTACAATACATCATTCACATTCGTAATAAAAATCATAAATTTCACGGGTGCACTGAAAAACTTGGTTATAATTTCACAAAGAAGAATCATCGAATATCCAAAATTATTGCAATTTGCCAAATAAATTTGAAAACAATCGCGACTATTTATTTTTTTTCCGTTCATTCTATCTGTCAAACTTTGGAAGCCGACGACAATTCCATAGTAGACGTGATAAAGTTCGCACACGCCGCGACGTTGATATTCTGTGGCGGGATGATTTGAAATGAAAAAAAAAAAATCTCAGCTTTTTTTTCATTTTTAATGTAAATTACTTTAAATATTGGGAAACGGCAATTTAATTTTTTCAAATCTCTTTAAAATTTTTTCGAAACAAAAAAAAAATTCAAATTTTATCTCGAATTTTTCCAACCACCCTTCTACTTTCTTTTCAATTGTTTCAATATTTCTATCTTAAAACACACAGGAGGTTCAGGTGAAACGCGCAGCGCGACGTATAAACATATTCGATACGTAGCGCATAACGCGAAGTGTAATCACACTTGGTACGGAGCGCGTAGCGCGACGTGTACCCCCATGAGTGCCTTAAAAAATGTCCCCTCGGGACACTTTTCGGGGGGTTTGGGGGGCGGAGCCCACCAACAAGGGCCTCTGCGCCCGCAGGGCGCTGAGGCGCTTGTTTATTTTGACCAATTGTTCGAGGCCATTAATAGTGTCTCGCAAAGTGCTACCGGTTTTAACATCGATGATTCGTTAGTTAGTGTTAGTAACATCGTTTCAATGCCTGTCGGTTCGGGAAGGCCTAAGAAAATAGTGAAACGTGCCAAGTTTTGGAAGAAAAAGTCCGTTATTCGCTTCGAGAACACGGACAACCTCTGTCTTCCGCGGAGTATAGTCGTCGGTAAAGTTTACGCCGAGCGGGGACATATTCGCGAGGGGGTGCTACATAAGCTGTGGGATAATGTACACAGGTCGCGATCAACTCGTCAGACCGAACTAGCCGAAGAACTGGTGAGACTTGCCGGTGTCCATGTTCCCGAGGCTGGCTGCAGAATCTACGAGCTACAAGCGTTTCAAAGGGTCCTGGCTATCGACGGTCTCGCGTTAATAATGTTCGATTTCAATTCTTTTGGTAGTAGCGAGCCAGCCATTTTTAACGGCACAAACACCGTGCTTGAAACAGTCGATGCCGTTAAGCATAATATTTATCTGCTTCACGATAGCAAGGAACGACATTACTGCCTCGTGTTGAATCTTGCTGCGGCCGCCGGGCTTCGTTTTTCTGCGCTCCATGCGGCGTAGCGTACAGTAGAATTACTGCTCATCAGTGTCGACAGAAATGTCCATACTGCATGACCAGTCCGCCTTGTAGCTCAGATGCCGAAAAAATTCGCTGTGCTGATTGCTGGCGCTTTTTTCGTGGCAACGAATGCTTTGCGAATCATAAGGCGATTGGATCGACTGTGCGACATGCTGAAGACTTGTAAAACGTGTTTACGACAAGTTGACAGTAAAGACGCTACAAAGCACGAGTGCGGCTAATTTTACTGTAGGACGTGTAGAAAAAAGTTTCCGGAGAATCACCAATGCTTTATGGCACCGTTACGAACGGCTAAAGAATCGGCGAATCCGAATATATTTATATTCTACGATTTCGAAACCCGTCAGGAGAGCGAGGTCGATGGCGTACCAGGTACCTACGTACATGAGCCAAATCTTTGCGTAAGTCAGCAGCGATGCACAGCGTGTATAGACAGAACAGACGATACGTGGGCGTGTAATCTATGCAAGGAGGATAGGAGAATTTTTTTTAGCGAAAAGCCAATCGCTGAATTCACAGCATACGCTTTGCAGGAGAGAGCTAACGTGGGTCGTGTCATCTGTATTACGCATAACGCGAAAGGGTTCGACGTTCAATTAATTTTTAGACATATTGTCGAGACAGAAGAAGCGCCTAAACTCATAACGAACGGAACGAGTATAATGGAAATGCGAATTGGTAAAGTAAAGTTTATCGATAGCTTAAACTATTTTCACATGCCGCTCAGTAAGCTCCCAAAAACCTTTGGCTTAGGAGAAGATATGAGTACGGGGGCGTTTCCCCATTTTTTCAACAAAGTCGCTAATCAGCATTATATAGGACCGCTACCTCCTCTCGAAGACTACTCGCCAGACACAATGACAACGAACGAGAGAAAAAAATTAATTATATGATACAACGAGACGCGACGTACAAATTACGTGTTTGATTTCCAGAAGAAAATCGTCGCGTATTGCAAGACCGATGTGACAATTCTCCGGAACGTGCGCCGCGTTTCGAAAAATGTGTATGCAGTGCGGAGAAGTCTGCCCGTTTAGGGAGGCGGTTACCATTGCAGCAGCGTGCAACATAGTTTTCCGTCGAAAATTTTTGCGAGAGAACGCGATCTCGGTACTGCCGCGAAACGGGTACCGACGGGCTGATAAGCAATCAGCGATCGCAATAGAGTGGCTTCTTTGGCAGGAGTCGGTGTTTGGTAAATCGATCGAACACGCAGGATACGGACGCGAATTCAAATTACGAGACGATACACGGGTAGACGGATACGTTAAGACGGATGACGGGGTCGAGCATGTTTTACAGTTTCACGGGTGTTTTTCTCACGGATGCGACACGTGCTATAGTGACAAGTGGAAACGCGACGAGGAGTGGTGCGGAACCACGTTCAACGATCGGATGAATCGAACATTACTCATCTCCGAGCGTATAAAAGCACTCGGGTATAACCTCCACGAGATATGGGAGTGTGAGTATAACCGATTGAAAGCTAGACTAGCGGGGATCAGTAATGTCGTAGATAATCATCCGGTGTTGACGAATCAACCGCTCAATCCTGGAGATGCGTTTTTCGGAGGTCGGACTGGAAACATGCGAAGTTACTGTGAAACTCGCGGTGTCGAGAAAATTAATTACATTGACGTATGCTCGCGCTGTATCCTTATATTTGCAAATACGGTCGCTTTCCAGTCGGGCATCCAAAAATATATACAGCCGATACGTGTCATGAGATAATCGGTCTGCGTTTAGACTTGTTAAGCGTTGATGGGCTCGCACGATGCAAGGTATTACCGCCGCTTAATTTGTACCATCCGGTACTCCCCGTTCGCATGCATAATCGGCTGATGCTTGCATTGTGCCGAAAATGCTGCGAGGAGATGCGCGATGATAATTGCAATCACGATATAGAAGATGATCGAGCTTTTGAAGGTACCTGGCTATCGTGAGAGCTCCTCAAGGCTATTTTTTCTTTTTTAATTGTAGGCGCTGGCTGTATGTATGATTTGTACCCGGATTTTTGGCCAGCCCCATTCGTGGGATTTGTGAATCCCGCACGGGCGGCGGCAGCGGCGGCTGTTATGAGCACTTAACGAAGGAGCGAAATAATTTTTTATTTTACGTTTCAAGTCTCGATGTCTCCTTGCTACTGAACGAAAGTGTTGCTGAAGTGTTGCTGTGTTGTTGTGTTGTGTGTGTGGTGTTGATTTTTTTATATGCCAGTCTACGAGTATCTGGCTATATGACAGACCCTTGGTAGAGAGAGAGAGAGAGAGATTGATTGATTGATTGATTTGTTTATTATGCCTTAGATTACTCTTAGGCAATAGAGTAAATACAGTGGAAGAAGAATAAAAACTAAATAATAGCGAAGATTAACAAGTGAACTGAGTTAACAAGTACTCAGAAAGACAGCGAGTACTGTTTAGCGTAGTAGCTTAGGCTAAGTATAGTATAGTAGAGTAACGCAGTATTTCGTAGAGAAAGTATATCGGTAGTATGTACAGTACAATGGTTTAGAGTCCAACTGAGAATTAGGATTAAGAAAAATTAAGAATAGTATAAATGGTAGCTAACATTATGTGAATAAGATTTCGTAAGGAGATAGTATGAATCTGATGAACTCAACTGGACAAATTAGCGCACCTGCTCGGAGGCCATGAGATAATCGAAGAGCTTTTGTTTAAATGTATAATTCGACGTCTCGGAGGTTATTTGCGTGGGGAGGGAATGCCAGAAGTATATTGTAGATAGGTGGAAGGAGTTGCGATAGCAGACTGTACGGTGATTTGGAATATGGAAGTATTCAGAGGTTGATACACGCTGGGAAGACCGGATAGCAGGATTTTTAACCCTGAAGAGCTCACTCAAGTAAGGAGCCGCCCCACGGTATCTAATGCGATGAGCAAACAACCCCAAGAAGAGTAGCCGACTTATGTCGAAAATAAATCGAATTGTACTGTTTACAAGTTTTTGGAGTTTAGAGTCGAGTTCACTGGTAAGATCATGATATACCAAGCAACAGCAATCGATAAGAGGAAATATAAGCCTATTGACCAGCTTAATACGGAGAGGTTTAGAAAGCGAATTTTTAAAGTACTTTAATCTGTGGAGTGAGAAGTGAACTTTTTGCGAAATCATAGCGACATGGCTGGTCCAGGATAATTTGGATTTTATAATGACTCCTAGGTTGCGAGCTTCAGCGACGAATGGGAGAGCTTGCCCGTTCACAGTGATCGGAGTAAGCAAGTTCAAGTCGATGGTTCTTAAGTGAGCCTCGCTACCAAGGAACATAACCTTGGATTTGGACAAGTTCAGCTTTAGGTCATTTGACTGAGCATATTCGAAAATAGCAGCGGCGTCGAGCGCTATCTTGCTAAGACCTTGATGTAGAAACTGCGGAGAACAGCTAAGGTATATTTGAGTGTCATCGGCAAAGATCATGTGACTCGAGTACTTTAAGGATTGACTAATGTCGTTGATGAAAAGCGAAAAAAGCAGGGGACCAAGTACTGATCCCTGTGGTACGCCGGAGGTCACTGGAAGCCAAGAGGAAGGAGCGTTATCGTTACCCAAGACAGCCTGAGACCTCCCGGTCAAGTAAGACAGGAACCATGTAAGTACCGGTTGGGTGAAGCCGAAGGTCTTAAGTTTGCACAAAAGTCGTAGATGCGTTATTGTATCGTAGGCTTTACTGAAATCGAATAATATTAGTATTGTAATTTTCCGCTCATCGATAGCTTTGCGTATATCGTCGTTGACTCTAAGTAAGGCTGTCTGAGTGTTGAGGCCGGCACGAAACCCCGACTGTCGCGACTCAAGAAGATTGTACTGAATCAGAAACTGAGTAATTTGTTTATGTACTATCCGTTCGAGCAATTTTGAGCGTTCCGGAAGATTAGCTATTGGCCGTGTGTCGGAGGGACAAAGCGGTGTGCGGGTTTTTGAAAGAGGCCGAATGTAAGCTTATTTCCACATTTCAGGAAATATCGTTAAGCGTAATGAGGAATTGAACAGAGTAAGAAGAAGCGTGGAGATGGAGGGAACAGCTTGATTGATACAAAAGGAAGAGATAGAGTCGGAGCCGCATGAATGAGCATAAACAGGAGAAAGACGTACGGCTTCGAGAAGATCTTCTTCGTTTATTACTCTAAATGCGAAAGCGGGAAGCTCTTCGGGGATGAGAGAGAGAGCAGCCGCAACTTCAGCGGGAGTGCCAATAGAGGAAAAGTTGGATACGGAAGCATAGTAGTGGTTTAACTCGTGTTTCGTGAAAAAGTTCAAAGGAGAAGTGTGAGAGGTCTTGACCAAGCCGAGACGTGCGAGTTCCTTCCACATTTTGCTAGGATCGTTGATGCTATTAAGCTGTTGAAAATGTGGTACTCACATTTGGCAGCTTTGATATTGTTACGTCCGGGATGACGTAACAGTTAATTATAAGAAAAATGTTTTGCTCCGTTTTTGAACGTAATACACACGTTTAGGGATCGTAGACCATCGGATGTGGGAATATTAATCATTTTTGTGGAACACTTTGGTTTAATTTTTAAAACAATAAAAATATTATTTATTAAAATATCTCACGAACCATTTGGTTCGTGTACACAGTTTGAAAAAGTGGTGCCGCCACCACGCCGCCGCCGCCGCCGCCGCCGCCGCCGTGGTGGTCACCACGTAATAATTTAAGTAGCGTTTTTATTCGGGCACTCGACCACGTTGTTAATCAATTAAATTAATTGTTTTTGCTGGACTCGACCTCGCTGGTCGAGCTCCGGTCTAAGCCTCCTTAATTAGCGGTGCAGTAGTCACCGCGTAATATTTTTATTGTATTTGGCGCAGGGCGTAGCACATCTTGGAGGTGTGCAGCGCCCTGTCTTCTACCGTGGGATTGCTGACTTTGCTCAGCATCCCATCGTGAGAAAGCGCCGATAAGAGCGTTTCTGAACATAACACCGCCATCATCAGCGTGGGATCGCTGATGGTGGTCGGGGAATATTTTAGCGATAGATTTTTTTTTGAGATTTAGACGATAATTTTATACGGACGTAACACCTCCCCCGTGAAGAACGAAGGCGGTGCTTTGGCTCTGCATTCGTTCAGCGTCAGCAAAGAAAGTCCGGTTTTAACGTCGCTTGAAAAGCGTTAAATTTATTTTATTCGCTGTTATTCGAATTTTATTCGAGATTCCGCGAGTTGTTATTTACTTGTGTATTTTGATTTTTAGTCGAATTTTATTTTATTCAGTTTGATTTGATTTCGTCGAATTTACTGAATTTTTTTTTTTTTTATTCGAAATTTTAACGAATTTTTAATTAATTCGAATTTATCGAATATTTTATTTTATTCGTCTTTAACGAATTCTATTTAGTTTGGATTTATTACTCCGATTTCATTCAGTTCGTGATTATCGACGAATAGAATTATTTTTGAAAATGTATTATCGTTGTTTTTCCGATCGCGTTTATCCGCGAGTCGGATTTGTGAAATTATTTTCGTTCATTCACCCGCGATTTTTCGGCGAGTAGGATTTTGAGGCCAATTGTAAGCGATGTCTCAAAGGCCCAGAAATTACGTGACCATCCGCTGGCTCAGAGGTCAAGTACTCGACGTGTCCGACGATGGTTCAGAGGTAATACTAGCGTATACAATCGTTCTGTTTTTATGTCAATGTATCGATTTTTAATGAACTCGACGAATTTATATTTTATTTAGTCGGATTTTTTTTTTTTTACTTTTATTTTATTCGAACTCATCGAATTTTTATTTTGTTTAATTTAATTTTTAGTTTTGTTTCCCGATTAACGTGTCTATCCGCCGACGTAGAGGTTACTTGAACTTGTTCAACGGTAGCTCAGAGGTTACTAGTGGAAAGATTTTTGTACTGCGTGCAGAGCAATGTAGCACCGCAATACCTGAAAAGGTAGGGTCGCGTACTAGGTCTGGCTAGCACTTCGACGTTCAGGGGACTTACTTCATGTGCAATGCGTTCTAACACAACGAAGTTCGCACAAAGATATGTGTGCTGCGTCCAGGGCAATCTAGCACAGCAACACATCGAAATTTTAGGGTGCTTGCTTTTCGCGAATGTCCATGAGGCGTTCCTCGTATTCCATTTCGCGTTCTCTAGCGCGTTGCTCAAGGAGCGTCAATTCGCGTTGCTTCGTGAACAATTGATCTTGTAGGGTCATTAATTCCTCTTCGGTAAGAACTTTAGAACCCGTGGGTTTATTGGTCTCGTCGGTTGACATTTTGCCGATACTATAACTTATTCGCTTTATTCGCCTTTTAATCGAGTTTTATTCCGATTTTAATCGATTTTCGCAAATTCGTAATTTACTCGGAATTTTCCGAGTTTGATCGAATTATACCGAATTTTTTTATTTTATTTGGATTTTTTTCGATTTTAATCGAATTTATTCGAAATTTTATTTTATTCGGAATTATCCGATTTTAATCGAATTTATTCAAATTTTTATTTTATTCGGAATTTTCCGACTTTAATCGTATTATACCGAATTTTTATTTTATTTCAATTTATTTCGACTTTTAATCGAATTTATTCGAATTTTTATTTTATTCGGAATTTTCCGATTTTTAATCGAATTTACCGAATTTTTATTTTATTTGAATTTATTTCGACTTTTAATCGAATTTATTCGAATTTTTATTTTATTCGGAATTATCCGATTTTAATCGAATTTATTCAAATTTTTATTTTATTCAGAATTTATTGGAGCGTCGGTACGAACTTATGATTTACTCGAATTTAATTGATTATTTAGATTTTATGAGTTTAATTTGTTCAGAATAACTCGTGGTTTTCTGAAGTTTTATTTTAATCGTACTTATTCGACTCTATGTCTGTGCGTTCGATCGAATTCGACTGTATACGAGTATTCTTCGAGTTTCATTTGAGTTTATTTTAATTCTGAAATTGGTTTATTCGGAATTCTCGTTCGTTCGAATTTGGTCGAATTTTTCTCGCGATTTCCGCGGCTAAAACTAAAATTTTATGAGCTACTTAGCACTAGTGTGACAACGATGCACTGTGTCCATTAGGTCGTTCATGGCGCCGGTGAAAATCTTGTTTTCCCTCGCTGAGACGATGGCCGGATCGGTCGACGTTTGTTGCACCGTTGAGGTTTTTTCCCACGCCATCAAGATGATTTTGATGGCGCGATGATAACGGCAGACACTACTGCGTGTGTCTGGCGTTTTTATTCCGATTTTTGGTTTATCGGTTGTCAGATCGATATGTCTGATTTGTCGATCGAGTGATAACGCCTCAGAGGTTCGATGACGTGTGCGTATTTTCACTCGTTGAATTTTGGTGTTTTCCGTTTATTTTGGAAACCAAAATTTCGCTGCACTGGATCGGTCCAGGTTGATCGCGTTTTTGGGTTGAGCTGCGAAGACCCATTACTCACAAAACACGATACTCAGTTCAGTTTTTACACTTCTGTTTACCGAGTGTAATTTCGAAACTGTTTTATTTAATTCACTCGCGATTTTACCTCGTGTTGAATTTTATAGTTTGCTTTTAATGTTCACTCGCGTTTCGTTCGGCGCGGTGATTTTTGGAGTTTATATTCGATTACTCGGTCACGTTCGACGACGGCCGAATTTTGAAGAAATTTTATTTTTAACCATTCACACGCGTTTCTTCACCGCGGTGAATTATAATATTTTGTTAGTTTTGCGCATCAACGTCCCAGAGGCCCATGGTCACGTGTCCTCTTGCTGATTCAGAGGTTGAGCGTTCAACGTGTTCAACAAGGGCTCAGAGGTAATTCCAGCGTGTAAATCGTTCTGCGTCCATTTAATGAAATATTTTGTTTCGATTTGTTCACTCGTATTCTCCGATACGGTGAAGATTTCGAAAATATTCATTTATTTGTTTGGTCACGTTCAGTGGCGTGCCAAATTTTTTTTTTATGATTTTGTTTTTATTCATCCACTCGCGTTTTGAGACCACGAGGCGTGTGACTTTTCTTTTAATTTTAACGGACTCCGATATTTTTCGCTCTCGAGAGCTCGCGGGTTGGAAAGGTCGAATCGACCTCTACTTGTTTGCTGCGCGAACGCGCTCCGTGAAACGACTACCGCTACCGAGAACAAGGATTTATTTATTTTAACACGTCAAAGAATTATTGTATTGCTTGTTTTTGCTACCGAGAGTTGTGTTAAACAATAAAACTTGTTAAATTCGGCCACTCGCTTTCGACCCGGTGAACTTTTGTAAATATTTTTTGTTTATTCGGCTACGTTCGGTAGCGTGCCGAATTTTCGATACTTTTATTCCACTTATTCACCCGCGTTCATTGGGCCGGTGAATTTTCTGAAAATATTAACTTGTTTATTCGGCCTCGTTTGGTGACGGCCGAAGTTTTAATTGTTCATTTTTAGGCACTCACTATAACAATTGGCAAAGAGTGCCTATTAAAATGACCAGCGAAGCCTGTTCACACAGCTTTCGATGGGGATTCTCCGCAGTGTAGGCTCCAAAAAATTTAGATTTTCAGAATTTACTTCGGTGTACTTCCAACATCATGCGTAGTTAATTTGAAGTGACTCTGATGACTGGAAATATTTCTTTTATCCTGCGGTTGAATAAAAATAGCTTTTTCACTGAATTTATCTTCTCGGACGTCCGTATCACAGTGTAACTTTGGATGGTGCGAACCAATTTTGTTCTCCTTCGCAGGAGTGTTTTATCACATCATGACTATTATGCACAAACATTTTGAAACTACTGCGAAGCCTTTAATGAGTTGTTCCAAAATAAAAATTCAATTTTGTTCCGCTAAATGTCGGTACGGTGTTCCAATTAAGAATTCTACGAACCAATTTTTTTCTTTTTCGCAGCATTATTTTATTTTATCGAATGCACTATGCACAGCAAATTTGAAGACATTCCGACGTCTCTGAACATTTTTTCCAGGCATTTTCCATTTAAAAATCCATTTTCTCCCGTCAAATGTCCGTACGGCGCTGCAATTCTGAAACCTACGAACGAATTTCTTTCTAATTTTCAGAAATATTTTATTGCATCGAAAACACTATGCACAGCAAATTTGAAGACATTCTGACATTTCTTAATATTTTTATTCTACAATTATTTTTAGTGAGGATTTATTTTAAAGGTTATGTTATTTTAATTTTCCAAAAAACAATTTTTCATCATGTCAAAGAAGAAAATTTTGTTGCGAATAATAAAACACGAAATATCATACATTGATTGACAAATATCAGCCCTTTTTATTTCGAAAATAATAGATTTTGAACGAAAATCATTCAAAATATCTTACAATACGTTATTCACATTCATAATAAAAATCGTAAATTTCACGGGTGCACTGAAAAACTTGGTTATAATTTCACAAAGAAGAATCATCGAATATCCAAAATTATTGCAATTTGCCAAATAAAATTGAAAAAAATCACGACTATTTATATTTATCCATTCATTCTATCTGTCAAACCTTGGAAGCCGACGACAATTCCATGGCAGACGTGATAAAGTTCGCACGCGCCCCAACGGTGGCGGCGGGCGCTGTGGCGGGATGATTTGAAATAAAAAAATCTCAGCTTTTTTAAAAAATTTTAATGTATATTACTTTAAATATTGGGAAACTGCAGTTTCATTTTTTCAAATCTCTAATATTTTTTCGAAGCAAAAAAAATTCAAATTTTACCTCGAATTTTTCCAACTCCCCTTCTATTTTGTTCAATTGTTTCAATATACCTCAATCTCAAAACAAAAAAAAAGAAAGAAAAATAAAATTTCTCGAATTTCTCGTCTCCAATGTTTCACTCTCGTACAGAGACAATAACGAATTGATTCTGTCTATTATGGGGAAGAGAAAAATCCTTAAAGTGTTATAACCGAATTCTCTTATATATCGACAGTCGAAGAGTCCTCGCAGTCGAATTCATCGAGAAATTAAAAATTTTTTAAAAAATATTTCGGACGCATCCAAGATACTACAACTTTTTATTTGAGTAGCGTACTACTTCATCTTCAATACACGACAAAAACCAAGACGATATCTATGTTCGTTCTCGAGATATAATTTTTTTGCTACAACGATTAATATAGACTAAATTTCATTGAAAATCGTAAGAAAAAGCAAATTTTTCGAGTATTCGGCTCCAATCCTTCGGTTTCAGTGCAGAGACGATAACAAAGTGATTCCATGTATTTTAGGGAAGAAAAAACATTTAAAGGGATTAATTTAAAGGGGACATTACACCTAAATGGTAAATAGTAAATGGTAATGGTGTTGGTAAATATTTTGTGTGTTTGTTTTATACTTATTAAATCTCGTCATAAGTGTTAAGCCAATAAAATGACCTTTGCTAGATATGACTTGATTCGTTACATTAATTTGATCAAGTTCTACGCGATGCAATTCGTTATATTTTTCTCGTGTCTGTATATTTGACAGTTTATCGTCAAACAAAAAGGAAATATCTGTTGTGAAAAATAATAATCAATTTGTATAAAAACGAAATGTTTTTATTCGATAAAGGTTAAACACTATGAATCAATTTACATAATTGATAAATGTTTTTCCTCCATACGTTCTTCCGAGATGAAACGCACAGCGCGACGTATAACCATATTCAATACGTAGCGCATAATGCAAAGTATAATCATACTTGATACGGAGCGCGTAGCGCGACGTGTATCCCTGTGAGTGCCTTCAAAAATGTCCCGAAGGGACATTTTTCGGGGGGTTTGGGGGGGGTTTTGGGGGGGGGGGGGGGGGGCGCCCGCAGGGCGCTGAGGCGCTTGTTATTCTTATTCGCCCGCGTTCTTCGACCCGGTGAATTTTGAAAAAATTTATTCTTGGTGCCGACTGTACCACCGTGCGTTCACTCACACGTGGTGCATACGGTCTTTCTTTCACTGTCATATTAACACTTACATACGTGCAGGTGTCGCGGCGCGGCAATTAGCTCACCGGATTATCGTATCGATAACCCCGCCGGACCCTCGCGAGAAATTGATGATGATTATTATTTTTTTTTTATTTTCAATTTATTCGCTCGTATTTTCAGGTACGATGAAGATTGTTGAAAACATTTATTTATTCGGTCACGTTCAGTGGCGTGCCGAATTGTGAATGTTTTGTCTCACGTATTAATTCACTCGCGTTCTAGACTCGGTGTGTTTTGCGAGTTCAGTTTATTTTGGTGCGACCTGTAGCACTGTGTATTCGGTAGCACGTGGTGCGTACGATCACCGATGCATTGTCGCATATACTGGCACGCAAATTCCCGCGAACAAACCGGTATCCCGCAAGACCGAAAGGGTTCCTCTGGGCGCCAGTCTCGAGAGCTAAATTCTCGATACAAATTTTTATCGAGGAAACCCGAGAGCGAGATATTCGCTCGGCTAGCAAGCAGCCATGGGGAAATGGTAGAGGGGGTGGTTCAGGTGGCAAACGCGACGGAATGACCAACACTCAAAATTCGGGAACCGAATTTAACAAGTTTTATTGTTTAACACAACTCTCGGTAGCAAAAACAAGCAATACAATAATTCTTTGACGTGTTAAAATAAATAAATCCTTGTTCTCGGTAGCGGTAGTCGTTTCACGGAGCGCGTTCGCGCAGCAAACAAGTAGAGGTCGATTCGACCTTTCCAACCCGCGAGCTCTCGAGAGCGTAAAATATCGGAGTCCGTTAAAATTAAAAGAAAAGTCACGCGCCTCGTGGTCTCAAAATAAAATTAAATGCAGTCAACGGAGTACGATAAAAATGAGTCACGGAGTCCAAACAATTAAGATGATGTTCAAAATTTAATAGAAAAGTAGTCCGAAAAATTGTTAAGATAAGGAGACGCGTGTTGAATGGGAAAAAAGATGGCAAATCAAATAGTAACGGCTCTCGAGAGCGGTGGACGTTGACGGTCTTCCCGAAATTATTAAAGTAACTAAAACTAAGAACTCTCGCGCGTTCGGTAATTTTATTTAAAAAAAAAAGGAAAATCCAAAATATAAGCTAATTGAATCCCTCTCGGCGACTCTTGAATTCAACAAATAAAATACAATAAAATTACGAGGACACCGGCGATAGCTTGTCGAATCGCGAATTTAACACAGAACATTGAGTGCCATGCACGATAACGTACCGCCCGGCAATATCGCTCGGGATCTTTGTGGCCAACCTAAGATTTTACGGAACTTTAAAGAAAAGCCTGTCCGGAACGAACGACGGCCTTACCGGTTAATTTATGTCGTAAACGAAGCCCCTCGGGAAATTCCTCGTCGAGTCTTCGAGATCGCGGGTGGTAGGCGTCGGTTCTCGCTGGACAGCACGGTCGGCAACGGTAACAACGTCCTGCTCCTTCGGTGAACAACGCTCGAGTCCTCGAGATGATTCGCGATTTCGCGGAAACGGACACCGACCCCCACCCCTGCCTACTCTAACGCTTGGCCCCCTAGCCGAATTTTGAGACGCTCCGGTAGCGCATCGCGCGCAAATTAAATATCGAGAGCGTCCGCTATCGACGAATTCGACGTACTCGCTGATAAGCGGTACACGACGAGAGCGATGCTGTTGATGCTGGGGTCCAGATGAGGCCGACAATAATTTTTTCTCCGGAGAATGATGCTGAGCGATGCGATTCTTCTCCGGGAACGATGCTGTTGAAGTACAGCGAGGGGTGAGGCTTCGAGTCGATCCTCCGCCCGCTATCGCGAGATCGATATTCAGAGCAACGAGCCTCCGAGTTGCTTTTGGAGCGCGCGGTAGCTCGGCGACGCGCTCTTCGTTGCTGCTGCGAAGCCGTAGCGCTGATACGGCTCTCGACTCTCTCGCCGACGATCAATGCTGTCCGCGAGAGCGTAGCTGGCGTGGACTTGCCGTTGCCTTTGCCAATGTCGAGGCGGCGATGATGCTCTCTCGTGCGTCGGTAACGAAGATTCCGGCGTTGACGATGTTCTCGATGAATACGCGATAAGGCTATCGCTCGTTTACCGGAAAGAAAAGTCAAAATAATCAAAATAAAATTCGAAAAGCTAGCTAATGCCCTGTTGAATTGCCGAGAGGGACTCTACCGAGAGCCAGAACGTTGGCCGTTGTGCCTTGCTGTCACTTAGGCCCGTATAATTCTCGGGCTTTGTGACGGGAGCGAAAAATCCACGTCACAATACTTACGCACGTGATTAACGGCGCGACGATTACCTCACACTTCACCGAATCGATAAGGCGCGCTGGACCCTCGCGAGAAGTCAATAGAAATTATTTTCTGCTGACTCGAGAGTTACCGCTAGACGTTTGGGCCCTTGTTGAGTCCCTTTATTCAGTGCAAATTAATTCGGCGAGACGAACAGTCACGTTGCGAGTGCCTTTTCCACCTTTGTGAAAGATTGTCCTCTTTCCGAAACGAGTTTAGTATATTGTGCACTAAAGAAAACTGCGTAAAACGTTATTTGTGGTCCGTCGTGAATTTGTTGCGCGAAAAAAAAAAAAAAAAAAAAATGTGCGATTCGAAGAATTCTGCGTGTTATTGGGCATTAGCCCGGTATCGCATCGATTGGCACGCGAGGAGACGAACGGATGGTCGCGCGCTAAATGTGAGTATTTATTATTTTGTTTAATTAATTCACTCGCCATTCGTTACCGAGTAGAATTCCACACCTTATCTTATGGTTTTATTATTTATTTTTTTTATTAAATTATTCGCTCGCGTTTATTGACGCGGCGATTTTTGGGTTTAATTGTTCGCTTGCGTTTATTGACGTGGTGATTTTTGGATTAAATTATTCGCTCGCGTTTATCGACGCGGCGATTTTTGGATTTAATTATTCGCCTGCGTTTATTGACGCGGCGATTTTTGGATTAGATTATTCGCTCGCGTTTATCGACGCGGCGATTTTTGGATTTAATTATTCGCTTGCGTTTATTGACGCGGCGATTTTTGGATTTAAATTATTCGAATTTATTTTTATATATCTTTTGTTGGTGATTATTTCATAGTTCCACCTGCGCGTATTGGTCGATGGAGGGGCCTTGTCTGCGGATGTCATCGGCGCCATTATCCATATGACGTCTCGGCTTGAGGAGGATAAGCGGCGCTTAGCCCAGCTGAGGGCCCGTTTGGAACGGCAGGTCGAGGAAGAGCCGTGCCTCGCTCGGCTTTTCGTCGAGGAGGAAGATCGGTGGTGGTAATTTGGTAAGCACCATTTAGCAGCTTTTGTTAAGTTAATTACGTAACAATAATTAATTGGAAAGATATTATTATTTATTCATTTAATTTGTTTCAGCCCATTACTGCGTGCTGAGCCACGTGGAGCCTGCGTGCTGCGTGGAAATATAATTTTATTACGATAATTTTTCACTTTTATATGTATTACGTGTGCTGTTTTATTCCTTCTGAATAAATTATCAACGCATTCATTAAGGTGATTATTTGTACGCTGTCCCTGCCCTTTTTAGAATTCGCAGTTATCGGCGTTTAATTTTATTTATTTATTTATTTACCATTGTCGACGATGGAATTTTAGAAATTTTTATTTTCGATATTTATTCGCTCGTGTTTACCGACAAGACGAATTTATTGAAAATTATACCTTGTTTGATAATTCACTCGCGTTTTGTCGACGAGTTGAATTTTTTCAAGAAGTTTGACCGCTTTGACGATGTCTCAGAGGCCCTGGAATCGCGTGTCCACCTGTCAATTCAGAGGTCGAAAGTTCGACGTGTCCGACAGGGGGCTCAGAGGTGATTCGAGCGTGTACGACCGTGTTGCGTATTTTATTATTTTTTGATTATTTATTAGTTTATAGTTCATTCATTCACTCGCGTTCCTTGACTCGGTGAATTTTTAGATTTTCAAATGTATTTATTAATTCCCGCAAACATCCGACGGCAATCCCACCGCTGTCACCAAAAATTTCCTGTTACGTCCGGGATGACGTAACAGTTAATTATAAGAAAAATGTTTTGCTCCGTTTTTGAACGTGATACACACGTTCAGGGATCGGAGATCATCGGATGTGGGAATATTAATCATTTTTGTGGAACACTTTGTTTTAATTTTTAAAACAATAAAAATATTATTTATTAAAATATCTCACGAACCACTTGGTTCGTGTACACAGTTTGAAAAAGTGGTGCCGCTGGTCACCACGTAATAATTTGAGTAGCGTTTTTATTCGGGGACTCGACCACGTTGGTCGAGCCCCACGATCGTACTTTGTTCGCGCGTGCAACTTACTGTTGCCGTCCGAAATTAATTGTTTTTGCTGTACTCGACCTCGCTGGTCGAGCTCCGGTCTAAGACTGCTTAATTAGCGGTGCAGTAGTCACCGCGTAATATTTTTATTGTATTTGGCGCAGGGGGTAGCACGTCTTGGAGGTGTGCAGCGCCCTGTCTTCTACCGTGGGATTGCTGACTTTGCTCAGCATCCCATCGTGAGAAAGCACTAATAAGAGCGTTTCTGAACATAACACCGCCATCATCAGCGTGGGATCGCTGATGGTGGTCGGGGAATATTTTAGCGATAGATTTTTTTTTGAGATTTAGACGATAATTTTATCCGGACGTAACAATATCGATGTTAAGTTTATTACGCGTGTGACGATATATTTCATAATGATGTAGGCTATTCGATCTCTTAGCCTGCTTAAACAATAAATTGCGGTTTTTGATACATCTTTTGAGCTCGTCGGTTAACCAGGGAATTGGTGGTTTGCGAATAGCAAAATTACGAACCGGCGCGTGCTGATTTAGAGCCGCGATAAGAGTTTTCGATGTTGAGACGATAAGAGATTCGAATTCCTCCGACGAGGTGACCTGATTTTGCATATTTCCCGAAGGGAGTAAGTCGATGAGAGAGGCTCGGAAATCGTTACCGTTAAAGTTTCTGAGGTCGCGACGAGTAAGCTTACGGCTTTCGAAAGACGGAGCCACAAAATTATAGTTGAGTTCGAGTAGGTCGTGTCCAGCAATGAAGGGAGCCTCGGATTTCGAGAAAGCGCAGAGCTTTTCCGGAGAGTCGAGGATGATAACATCTAACCATGAGTCCGAAGTCGCAGTGTGATATGTAGATTCGGAGTTTACGAGATGCAAGGAAAGCGAAAAAATCCAGTTTCGTAAATAGTTAGGCTCAAAAGCATTTGAAGCGAGATTGCAGTTGAGGTCACCTCCGATGATGATGTTATCATAAGCGTGAGAGAATTGCGCAAGCGATTCAGAGAAATCGTTGAGTAGGAGACCCTTTGGTCGTCGATAAATTGAGAAAAGGAGCAACGGCGGAGTTATATCGGATCGAAGATCGATAATCAAGTACTCCGGCGAATTAGAAAAGATGCTCGGAGAGGTTGCTAAAATTTTTGCTTTGAGTGATACGTAAACATAGCAAGCCACGCCTCCACCTTCCTTGTCCTCGAATTCATTCCTGATGATGAAATAATTAGGCAAGTGAACGAGTTCATCCACGATGTGAGCGTGCAGCCAAGTCTCGGAGATGGAAATTATATGAAAAAAGTTAGTGGAAAAATACGCTCGTATCTAGTCGATGTGCCCGAGGAGAGAGTTCGCGTTAAATTGCGCGATTTTTAAGCCAGTGTTTTTAATGGTGAGAACATCCGATACTAATGAGCCCGAACCTAAAGGGAGTCACACGAGAAGCGCGAGATCCGCGTCGGAGTAAATCGATATGATCGGAGTACCATCGTTGCGTCTGACTAAGATTCGACCGGATCTCATCCAAACGTCCATCCAAATTTGTAGCCCGTGGCCTTCGCTTTAGCTTTAACTCTTTTTAACAGGTTATACTTCTCAGACGGTAACATTTCGTTGATATAAATGGATCCGCTGTATAGCACTCCGAAAACGTCTTTGTTTGCCAGATTACGCTTGATACGCTTCTTATTAATAATAAAGTCTCGGACTTGCGCGGATTTCAGTGATATGACATAAAACTTTGTAGCATTTACAACAGCCGGCGCATTTGGTAGCTGAGTACCATCCGATTTTTTACGCTCGAGGCTACGAGCACCAAGAACATCGCCGAGAAGATGTTGCACTCCAAGAGAATTAAATATTTTGGATACGGTGGCTACTTGATCGTCAATGATATTGGGAGGAATCCCGCCAATGACCAATTCGGAGGTTGATTGATGACCCGAAATCGTGTGCTTCAGTTGCTCTACCTCTCGTTTTAGATCAGCATTCTCTTTCGCGAGATTGTCGAGACGAATGTCGTGCCCTTCAATTTTTTTATAGACTTGCGGTAACCCGCTTACTTTCTCTGCGATGTTTTTGTTGGTTTGCAATTGCTCTTGTATAAACGAATCCATTTTTACATCAGATGAGTTTAGTTTATCGATAATGTATTATTGCAGTTTGTCAGAATCAGATGCAGGGCGAGTACTGAAAACGTTTGGAGCAGCAGTAACATTGTTTGTTGTCATTGAGAAATTCATCGTTGGCGAATTAAGGCACTCAACTTCGGGTAATAAATAGCAAAAATTGTCGAAAAAGCACCGGGAAGCAGATTTATACTGTATATATGTTTTGCAGCAGTCTGGATGAAATTTTTTCGGGCAACCTGAGCAAAGCAATGTATCACCCGCTATGTTTTTAGTACACTTATGGCACTTCGCGTTCTGCATACAGAGGGATTTGACCAACAGAAGTTGTAGTATGCTCTGCATTATCACACTAACTTATCGATTTTTGACGCAGATGGTGGTAACTTTGCGAGCGTTGATAAAGTAGAAATCTCACTTGACGTTAGCTGTAGTAGTGCGCGCAGTGGATGGTGCACAGATCTATTTCTCGCGACGTCGAAGAAGTAGCGCATGCGTAGAGGTTTAGCGGCGCCGGGAGAGAGATAGCTGATGGAAGCGACACACCAGGCGAAAGCGCATGCGCACCGTTTTCGACGTGTGTGTGATATCGGCATCAAGACGAGAAAGACAGCAGCGGAGACGATGAGCCAAAGAAAGCGCATGCGCACAGCGGTACAGATGAGCATTCAAGGCCAAGGCGAGCAGAGTGAGGTTAGAAAATTCCGGTCACAATTCGTCAAGAATACTCCGATAAGAATGAGATATTAGTTTGAACGATATATTCCAGACGAAATTGCAACTGGAAGCTTGCAAGAGATCTGCAACAAAATTGCCCGCAGGCAGAAGGCGGCAGAAAAAGTTCGAGATACTGCAGAGGCAAAGTAGAAGCAAAGTTTTAGCTCGTGGCTACTTATTTTTTTTACACTTTACATTATTCCATTTCATTTCCTATTCTAATTATTTCCAATCGTTCTTCTGCTTTGTACATTCTTGTATACACCCGACGACACATTTTTGTTCTACACTTCACTCAGACTTCATTCAAATCTTACATTTCTTTTTAACATTCTTTTAAATACATTTAGTGTTTGTGCTTCTTTCGTTTCTTTCGGCAATTTATTGTACAATTCAAAACCAGCGTATGTTACACATTTCTGAGCGGTTGCCGTTCGTCGGAATTTTACATTTATATTATTCTGTTGGCGGGTGTTATAGTTATCGTTGTCGCTTACTAACTGTACTTCTTCGCTCAGGTAATTCGGCATCATCCCATTCTTGATTTTAAATATAAACAAATATACATTGTATTTGACCCTTTGTTGTACGCTCATAAAACTCATAAAGCTTAAATACTTCAAGCATATCTTATAATCTCGTATTTACTCTCTATTTACTCTCAAAATCGCACGCATTGCTCTATTCTGTGCTTTTTGTAGTATCATCATTGCATGTTCACTTAAATTTAGGAACAGCGTACTGCAATAGTCGAAGTGTGGTGCAATTATCGTTTTGTAAATCGTAACTAGCGTTGGCGCAGATACGTATTTATTTATTCTGTACATAAAATTAATTTTTTTTGCTATCTTTTTAACGATAAACATTGCATGACTCTCGAACGTCAAATTATTGTCGATCATCACCCCCAAATATTTTATTTCCGCCACTTCTTCAATTTGCACACTTTCTATCATTATATTACAGCGATTGATCACATTCAGTTTACTATAGTCGTGTACTAGCATAAACTTTGTTTTCGTCGTATTCAGTCTTAAAGCATTTTTCTCTGACCATAACACTATTTTTATTAAATCGTAATTTAATTTTCTTTCTATCTCGTTTACATTATTGTCGTTCACATATATAATTGTATCGTTCGCAAACATTTTGCACGAACAGTGTGTTAGTTGCTTTACAATGTCGTTAATATATAGTACAAACAATAGTGGTCCCAGCACAGAGCCTTGAGGCGCACTGAACGCGCCTGGGCGAAAAGAGGGGAGTTCGGATCGGCTGTAGGACAGGAAAAATGCTTTGGGCGATAAATATAGAGACGCGAATATAAACTCTGCGTTTATTAATGCATTTACAATAAGATAAATCGAGCGGGTGGCGATACGCGTAAACTTATAGTTCGTCTGCCGTCGCGATACCGATAATTAACTCGTCTCTCACAATACGAACGAGGCGAAGCGTATGCGAGGAGAGCGTAAACACAACTGAGCCACAATACCAGCAGATCGATCGATTTCGTAAGAAGTTCGACCAAGTGCCAGAGTGATATACATATATCCCGTATAGTCTCTACTACACACACTCTACTGTGGCCACAACACACACCATGAATTGTATTCATTTTGTTTGACATACTATTACCGTATTTCACTTGCTGTTTCCGATTTCTCAAGTACGAGTCAAACCACTTCCAGGCTTGTCCCGTTACTCCATATTTGCATAATTTATTCATTAATAGCTTTCTACTAATCGTCTCGAAAGCTCGTTTAAAATCAAGAAAAACAACACCCACTAACTCACTTTTATCTAGATTTTTTTTCCACGTAATGACAGTATTCTGTAGCGCGGTCTCGCAGGAGTAATTTCGCCGGAATCCTGACTGTTCATCTCTTAAGATATTATTCTTCTCTATATAATCTACTAGTTGATTTTTTTACCACTATTTCCATGATCTTTTCGTACATTGGCAACATATTTATTGGTCTATGGTCTTCCGCGTTAATACTTCCCGGGATCTTGAGAAATGGTATTATTGTTGATGTTTTCCAGTCTTCCGGAAAAATTGCTTCTTGCAACGATTTATTTATTAAGCTCAATATAATTTTGTCTACACTTTTCCACGCTAACTGCAAACATTTTGTACTAATTCCTTCCTCAGTACCTTTTTTTGTTTTCCAGAGATCTTACTATCTTGTGCATTTCTTCTGCATTAACTTCTTTAAACTTATACAAATTTCCTTGTATTTCCAGTATTACATCTATTACATCTACTACATCAATTTTTTCGCTTTTTGGATCCTTCGTAACTATTATTTCAACGCTTTCCAGAAAAAACTCGTTAAATTTTTTTGCTATTGTTCTTTCGTCCCTATATAATTCTCCATCAAATAAAATGCCTTTTGTATTAACTGCTTTCTTTGTTTTTCCTATTAACAATTTCAATGTTTTCCACATTTTTTTTAATCTGTTTTTACCGCATCAATATTTTCTTCGTAATACTTGCTCTTATTTGTTCTAATCATTGATACTACTCTATTGCGCATTTGCCTGTACTCATCCCAATCTTCCTTCATGTTAGTGAATCGCGCTGTATGGTAAGCATAGTCTCTGTCGTTCCGAGCATTCCGTACTTCGATTGTTATCCACAGTTTTTAAGAAATCTCGTAGGAACTATTTTTTTTACCGTCGGTGCTATTTCATTTATCGTATTCGTTATACAGTTTACTACATTATTTGCCAAGTCATCCACGGTATCATTTTCATGCCATCTTTGGTTCACAGAATAAGTTAATAGTTGGTTGAAACGATCCTCGTCAAAGTATGTAAAATCTCTCATGTAATATTCCGTCATTCTGCTCGTCAGCTTGTCATTTGACAATATGTCTATTTTTACTATATGGTGGTCTGCTACTTTTGACGTCACGAGTACTTCTGTTTCTATATTAAAATTCGAAAAAACTGGGTCTATTAGTGTTTTGGATGTTTCTCTTATTCTAGTGTATAACAGAATATATTTCACATATTCACATATTCACATATTGTTTCATTCCTATACATCTCATATTCTGTAATATTCGTTTCGAGTAATAATTATCTTTGCTCATGTCTATATTAAAGTCACCCATTACTATATTAAAGTCACCCATTACTATAGTATGTCCTAAATCTACTAATGTTTCGCATTCATTAATTATTGTCTCAATAAACGCCCCATCGCTTTTGTTTGGCGAGTGATATGTATTGCAAATTATAATGTCTTGATAGCTGCCCTTTAACTGAATTGTACTGATCCAGGTATTTTGTTCAATGTTTTTTGCTGTTATAATTTTATACTTTATTTCCTTCCTTATATATGTCAAGACTCCACCTGTTCTGCTGTTTGTACGATTACCCCTTATTGTCTCGTAATTCTCAATATTTAATTCTGCATTATCTACATCTTCAGTTACGTGCGTCTCCGTTAAACACAATATGTTTAGTTTTAATTCTATATTTATTCTCTCTATTTCATCCTTATTGTTAAGAAAATCTTGTGCATTTAAAACAAGAGCAAATGGACTATTGCAGGAATTTTGTCCATGCCGTAGTTGCTATTCTCCGTCGTAAAGAATGTATTTTCGTTTTCTATTTACAATTTGACTGTATGCTCACATTTTTTGTCCGTTGCTTCGTGTTCGCATGATATAGGTGTTGTTTTGAATTTTTCCTGCAATTTACAGCAGTTTATACACCTTGCCGCCTCTGCCTCACATGTACTGACATCATGTCCTTCTCCGCATCTACGGCATGTTTTTTCATTCCGACAGTCGGCCGCGAAGTGATTGTACCCCCAGCAGTTGAAGCAGCGTACAACACTTACGTAATCATAAACTGGGCATATTTTCCAACCAACTTTTATTCTGGATTATTCAACTATGTGTCTATGTGTTTCCGGATCTACTTCTATAATCATCGTCGTTTCATTGTCATTGACTCGGATTTTCTTAATAATTTTAATTTGAAATGTTTCGCGTTCAATTTCATTCTGTACTTTTGAGTCTCTCGATAAATTCTCTTTCGTTTCTCTGTCTACTCTTTCTTCGATCCCTGCTATCTTAATCTTTGGCAGCTTTTTGTTTGGAGTATATATTTTGTAGTTCGTTCCGAGATTTACTTTTAGTGCTTCTGTTAGAGTGTCTCTATCTTTGCTCTTTTGACATTTTAAAATAACTCTTCCATTTTGTCCCTTCGCTACATTATTTACGCCGATTCCTAGTTCCATAATATCTACAGTAGTTTTCATTGTCCCTGCTGTTACCTCACTAGTTTGTTCAATTACCGGCTGAATGATAACCTCTTGTGCTTTACTACGTTTACCACTTGCGCGTATTTCTCCTGGCTGTGAGTAAAATTTTCAGCTTCTGTTACTTTCATTTTTTCAATGCTCTCTTTTACACTCTTAACTTCTTGTATTACCCGTTTAGTTTCTTGTTGTATTTCCCGGCGTAAGCTATCTTTTATCGAAGTGATACATTCTTTCTCGAATACAGTCTTAAAATTCTGATTTCTGCTTT